>JAULUF010000025.1:5580000-5737500 GCA_031834385.1 Semotilus atromaculatus
ACCAGATGCTCCAGAAATATTTTTCTCATTTCAACTAATTTTTGGTCTGAAAGTTAGCGTCCCGTTGCACAGAGTTTGCTCTTGAGAACGGACCGAATTCCAGAGTTCCTGTGCATGTAAGAAATATAAAAGAGCTGGGTAAAGTTAGTATTTATTTGTCTGTTTTGCAGTCAGTTTAAAATCCCTAGCAAACATTTTCTCAATCTTCAGGAAAGAGTGAGTAAGCGGAATCAAAATAGGAGGGGTGAAGTAAAGTGGCCAACAGAAATTAGCTAGTCTTTCATGGTCCAGTTCTCCAAAAAAATTATCATGAAAACGTACCATGGCTTTGAAGTAATCATTCAGTATTATATCATATTACCATCTGATACTATGACTGTACCATGGTACCGCAACAGAACTTACTTTATAAAGACAACTGAGTTGTCTTCTGACACTGATGAGTTTGTGTGTTACCGTGATTTCTGCTTGACCGCACTAAAATCCCTGTAATGCAAAAGCAACTGCTTTTATAAAAGAACAGCGATAGCAGTATGATAAAAGACAAAGATTCAATTCAAAAGTTACATTAATAATAATAATAATCAGAACAAAATAATGTTGTGGTAAGTTCATAAACTCTATGCTTTTTAAATGTATAAATTGATTTCTGATTATTTTTACAGAATGTGCATTTACAGGTGTATATTTATGAACATTTTACAATAGCATACAATTCTGTTCTAATCTAACATAGTCTAATATGAATATTTCCCAAAATGAAATGCACAAAAATTGTTGCAATTTAAAAAATGCATTTTGTTTCTAAAAAATGTGGTGTTGTTTTTTGTCTTACACTCGAGAGCATGAAAACAATAATGAACATTTCACAATAGCATCCAGTCAGAAATCTATTTATAAATATTTTCAGATCTAATCAAACATAATCTAAAAATAATATTTTCAGAATTTAAATGCACAAAAATGTAATTCAGAAATGTAAAAAATGCATTTTGTTTCCAAAAAAAAGTTTTGTCTTTTGTTTTGTCACAGGAACGAAAATTCTTATAAAGGTCACACTTTAGTTTAGTGTCCAACTCTCACTATTAACTAACTATTAACTATATCTTTTGGCAAAAAAAAAAAAAAAAACCTCTAATTACTGCTTATTAATAGTTAGTAAGGTAGTTGTTAAGTTTAGGTATTGGGTGGATTCAGGGATGTGGAATATGGTCTTGCAGAACAAGGCATTGTGCTTTATAAGTACTAATAAACAGCCAATATACTAGTAATATGCATGTTAATAAACAACTAGTTAATAGTGAGAATTGGACCCTAAACTAAAGTGTGCACGTCTGTCTAGCACATGTTTAGATGGAATCCAACAACAATGGAAAAGCTGTGGACTGAGTGAATGACCCCTTAAGGTGATAAAAAGACGCAATGAAACGAAAGTATCAATTAACAGATATTTTGTTCTGTGTTGTGATGTACATCCGAGGGAAACTGATTATTGAATGAGAAAAAAACATATGCAACAATATATCCACATTAAAATCAAGAAAATGTATTTAGAGGGTGATTTTTCATTTCAGAACTTTAACTAGCATCTTCGCCAGCTCTTCTCCTCACTGGTGCCACGTGCGCAGATATGCATAATCTCAAAGGCCTTTTTGTTAGTTTAGGTGCCATTAGCAAACGAACACACATTTACTCGCAACCCTACCACGATCCTTTCATGAGGACACCCTGGCAGCAAATCAAAATGGCCACGGAGACGGCCATGTTTGCCCAGAGATGAAAGAGTGGTGGGCAGTGGAAGCCAGCGTCTACGGTCAGCGAGGACAGGACTGTCCACGGGAACAAGAGCTGCTCAGTAACAGGGGATTGACGCTGAGCGTACGGCCCGCGAGCCGACTTAAACCTGGGATCAGGTTCAAACCTGTGTGTGTGTGTGTGGTTGTGTGGAGGGTTTCCGAGAGGGAAAGCTAAAGTGAATAAACGGTTGAGGGAATTACTTTTACCACATTGTTTTAATCAAAGTTTCTGAAGTAACGCCGCTGGAAAAAGTTCTGAGTCATTTTCCCTTGCCTCTAAAATTGATCAGTGAACATTAAACAGATTTGAGACTCATTAAGGTCCGAAAATGAGAAAAATGTGAAATTGTTAAATCTTACTGCCAGAGTTTTCAAAGGCTTCAGAAGGTTTCCCTCAAACGCCTGGTTCTGTGCCTGGTGTTTGACATGATTCAGCAGTTGTTAATGCTGATGAGTTTGGGATCTTTCAAGGTCCATATGACTAACACCTCTAATCTAAATTCCAATAAACTAACACAATGACAGAAGTGCAACGAAATTTATTCAGTTTGAACTGTTTACACATTGTATTTATTTTCCGAAATCTGTGAATCTGCGCTCTGAAAATCACATGGATCTGCGATCAAACGATGGGAAGAGACAAGTTGGTTTCCTCATCAACCTGTTCCTGCTAGTAAAATAAACAGAGAGCGAGGCCGTGTAGAATGAGGAGGACAGAGCGTTTCTGAGCTCTTCCAGAGGAATTCCTCCCACAATCCTCCTTTCTCAGGACAGTCAGCAACACAGCACTCCCAACCTGTTCATCCGACACTAACTCCTTAAACACACAGTGCTTAAACATGTCCATCCAATCATTTTGCTCAAAAAAAGAAAAAGTTTAAATCTCATTTGTGACATTTATCTCTTCTGTCCCTAAAAATCTCAAAATCAATGTATTCCATGGAAAAGTAAGAGCATACATAATTGGAACGACATGAGAGTGAGTAAACAATGGCAAAGTTTTCATTTTTGGGTGAACTATAAACTATAAAGAGGACCTATTATGTACTTTATCAAAGTCTTGATTTTGTTTTTGGGGTCTACTAGTATATGTGTTCAAAAAACACATATTTTACATTATTACTCTCTTCCCTTTTAGTTTAGTTTAGTTCCCGTCTCTATGAAGCCCCTCCTTCTGAAAAGCTCAACGCACTCTGATTGGTCGGCTGGAGCAGTGTGTTGTGATTGGTCGACTTCGAGTGTGTTTGGGAAATGCCCCGCCCCTTACCATAACCGCCAGTTTCAGCACACTACTAACTAACTCAACCAGGCCCCGCCCCTTTATTTAGCATATGCCTTGGTGGGAATTATTTAAATGAGGAATACTGTGACGTGTTTGTTCTTGGAAGAAACCTCAAGACTACAATGGAGGCGTTTCAGGGAGTTCAGAAACACTGACACTGATATAGAGAATAACTCTTTGACTTTGTAACTTTCTAGAGCTTTTTATGATCATACAACAACATTACACACTAAAGAAATATTAACAAAAAGCCCAATAGGATCCCTTTAAACGTAGATTTACAATTGCTGTGACCCTGCTGTCGACTGGAGCACAGTCGCCTTCTCCTTCCTGACAACCCAAGAGGTTAAAGTATTAACCCGTGTTTAATTGCGTCTAGCACTAAAACTCTCCGTCTCACTCCCATCTTAAAAATGACCCTGGGGGCATCTGTGTTCAGGACACCCAGCTTTCACATTCACATGTTACATGCTCACATTAGCAGGTTACTGATTACCCTGCAGTGTGTGTGTGTGTGTGTGTGTGTGTGTGTGTGTGTGTGTGTGTGTGTGTGTGTATTTTGGGACTTGACTAAGAATCTGAAGAGTTAACAGAATGACATGCTAATGTAAACATAATCCCAGTGCAAGACCCCCTAATCAGGCCCCCAAGCTGTTTTGCAGATTGCCCGACACACCATTTCAAATGCCTTTCCATATACAAACACTCAAGAACCTAAAGGAACTGTTCACGCATAAAATGTAAAAGAAAAAAAAAAGAAACATTTTGGCATTGTTTGTTCACTCTCATGTTGTTCCAGCTCTGTAGTAATACTTGTCCATCCATGAAACACAAAATGAAATGTTAGACAGAATGTCGGAGGTGCTCTTTTATCACGAAAGGAAAGTGGATGTGGAATTTTACTGTCAAGCTCCAGAGACGACAAAAAAAGCACCTTAAAATTAGTCCATATGGCTTGTGTTCTATATCCCAATTCATCTGAAGTCATATGATAGCTTTGTAAAAGTAACACACAAAAACCATTATTCATTGTACTGATAATCTTCCTCGTAAGAGTATGACTTCAGATAACGTATAGCCAACAAGGACAATATGGGCTGTTTGGAGCTTTACAGTATAAAGCCGAAAGTATTCTTCAGTTTTAATGTGAACACAGAGTATATATGCGCACAGCCGAGCACATAGCCTTTCAAAATATACTTCTTTTGATAGCGTACATAAACACAGCTGCTTGACACATTCACACTGAAAAGTTTCATCCTTGTCCAGTTTCTGCGCTATTTTGTCCAAACTAGTGCCCCTATTATGCTTTTGTCAAATATTACATTTCATGCAGTGTGTAATATACTGTAGCTGTTTGTGAATGCAAATGTCAGCAAAGTTTTAAAGATCAAAGTGCATGACAAATAATACTATTGTCTCCTAAAAGAAAGAGTCGATTCTGAACTGCCGAAATGAGTTGTCAGTATTTCCAGTCTCACTTCCTGTTACAAATATATGTAACAATGTAACAAATTTGCATATTATCAGTCTATGGTGTTCATTGGCTGTCTGCGAACAATGTCTACTTTGTGAATTTATCTCTTGCAATTCTGAGAAATTGTGGAATCTAAAGAGTTTATCTTGCAGGTGGTATACTTTTTTTATATAATAAAGATTTTTTTCTTTCTCAGAATTGTGAAATATTAAATAAAATAAATGTGGAAGAAGTAAAAATACTACAGCACAATGGGCCAGATTTACTAAACAGGCTAAATTAACATCAACACAATCCCATAAAGGCGTCGATGTGAGTGTAAAGTTCAGCGCATGATCTACTGACACACACACTTTAAAGAACACAGACACATCTGGATCATTTCCATAATGACCAACACAATCTACCAATCTAGCGTCTGGTTTAAGACATGCTTTTTTTGGGCAGTAAATAATGGCGCAAATACCAGTAAACTGACTAGCGCAAACCTTAGTAAATCAGCTTGCATTATTCATTTAAATAATCTACTCGCATAAATTTTGCATCTGAAAGGAAAGCTCCTACAAATGCATATGAAATAAGATAACCCTGTCCACACTTTTTCAGCGCACAATTTTCACTGCGTTTCTTTGCTAAATCCTGACAGTGTTTTTTTTATGATGTTTTATTAACAAAAGCGCTTTCAGATAATTAACCAATTTAACACGAGAGGAGCACATTCAGATATACAGCAGTCTTGCCTCTGTTCCATGAATGTTTATCAGCATCCCTCCACATCTCCTCACTTTTAGTCCTAACTAGTCCTATCACATCCCGCGGGATTTCTCTGGGTTCGGGCCAAACTCGGCGCTTGGAGCCCCCACCCCCGTCCCCCCAATGTTTAAAAAGTCACAATTACCTTTTTTATCTTTTATTCCGTGGCAGAAACAAGCTTCCAGAGAGATACCCAGTGGTCATTAATCAGACACACACAGTTTGCATCTTGCTCTCTGGTGTCAGTGCTGACATGTACATGAATAAGCCCACTCTCGCTGTCCACACAGATCCAGCACCACCACCACCAATCATGACTGTTTATATAGCAGGTGTTGCCCTCGCTTGTAAGAGGAAGACGGGATCTGCTTGACAGACATGCTAGTTAAAGACGGGAAAGCCGAGCGGAGTGTGACCTGTGCAGATCTTTCTCCTGCACTCTGGCTGAACCCGACCTGCTGATAATCAGCCCGCCGGATCATATCTTCTCACCTTTGACCTCGCAACTCACAAAATAACAGACATTTATTTCTGTCTGATGTGGCGGCTGCCAAAGCAAATGAAAAGCAACGCTTCTGGGCCTGATTGGTTAGGTGCGAGTGCGAAGAACCGGGGAAGATGTTGACTACACTGGTTGTTTATTAATACTTATGTGAGGAATTTCTGTGTATGTGTTCCATCATTATAGGTTTATAGAGAGAGGTATTATTTTTGTTGTTTTGCGGATTTATGAACGTTTTAAGAACTAGGCCTGATCACAGCCAAGCGCCGGCTCTGAAGCTCTTGGCAGAGAGTGAGACGTGGCACTACAGAACGAGCTGACGCCCATATTCAACTCAACTTTTACACATATTGATATTTGTAAAAGACTCGAAATGTAATGAAAAAAAAAATATAAATGTGCTTTTTTTAAAACTACTACAAAGAAGGTAGCACTATATTGTACAGTCCTGTTCACCATGTTCATATGTACTTATTATAGTAATTACAATAACTGGGTAATAACTAGGTACTAACCCTGAACCAACCCCTAAACCTAACCTTAACCCATGTAGTTGCCATTTATTACCACTACTTTTCTAGGTAAGTGGACTGTACACATACTGTAAAATAAAGTGCAACCACAAAGCATTTCAAATTGGTCAACTGGCTATTTGACGTCAGTGTTATGAATGACTAAATCAGGTGTTATTATGTCAAGCTTAACAAAGCTAACAAAAGCAAATAAATAGATCATGAATAAATAAGAGACTATACATTAGAGAATGCTTCACATTTATACCAAAAACAATTATTCTTAAAGGTTTATATGTTTATAAATTAAGATAATTTCTTTCTTTGATATATAAGAGAATAGCATATTAGAAATAAAGAAAATAAGTGTCAATATGCCTTTCTAAATAAATCGAAATAATAAATAGTTTCCATATTTATATATTGTGCTTAATTCAAATCAAGCAAAAGATACAATGAAAATAAAAAGACCAAGCTGTGGCCACATTTAATTTGGTTTCACACAAAAAATATTATGTTATTTCTTAATGCATTTTGAAAATGCAACAGCTTGGACTGTCACAAATATATATTTTTTGAACAATCATTTCAAATCCAGATTACAGTCTGCTTTGTCAATTCATTGTTGTTCATTTTTAGACATTTAAAAATTATGAATTTATATGGCAGCTGTCTGTGATCATAATGCCTTTGCGATATAATAACGATGACTGTGTCTTTTGTGTGAGTTGATAAACTGGGGTCCTGCACCGTTGGTCCCCTGCTGTGAGCGCACAGAATGAAATCAGGCCGGCGGCCCCAATCTACATTCAGCTTCTGATAAAGCCTTCAGTAACACCTCAACGGTTACTGCTTATGAAATGACATAAGCCATCACTTCATGGCCATATTCAACTGTGGGGGATCTGTTCCACAGCCTATCAATCGTATAAAATAATAATAATGTAATAACTATCTTGGATAATAGATAATATGCAGAATTAAATTCGGTTACACTTTCTTTTAAGGTGTGCTTGTTACAGTGTAACTATTCATTTACGTACTGAGTAATATTAAGTAGCATGTACTTATTATAGAGCAAAGATTAGTATTAGGTTTGGTTTAGGGTTAGTTGCGTGTAATTTATAGTAATTACTATAGAGACATGTAATGTGTAACAAGGACACTGTAAAATAAAGTGTTACCTTAACTCAAATTTCTTAATCAGTAATTTCTGAATCAGTGTAATATGAACTCATCATTTAGATTTTTGCTGTGGATTTAAATGATTACCATTAATAAACAACATTAGAAATTAGGTTTAACTGTTTATAAATGCTCGCTGTTATCATTAGTTAGTTAGGTTAGTTAGTTATTAATTGTTGAAGTAAAATATGTGTAACATGAGCACTCCAGTATAAGATTGCTAATTAATGGGCTCATTAAAGAAATTCTATAAAGCAAAAGACGAAAAACGATTAGTGTCCATCATACAGGCCTTTCTACTGTAAACCCGCGTGTTTAGTAACTGTGAGTGAGATCTCAAGTGTGAATGTTTACACGTGGAGTATCAAAATCAACACAAGCCCGCGGTGTGTGTCTTAATAATTACACTATCACCCAATCAACAATGACTGAAAATGGGCATTGGCTCATTGTCTGCTTGTCTCGGTTCCCCGTTTTAAGGCCCGGCTGTGTTCTGTCGTTTATTTGACATGAGCGCTTGTGTAGTTGTTGAAGTCGTAATCAGCTCTTGTAAACATAAGAGAACGAGACTCTGAAATTAACAGACCTCGTTTATCTTCTGTCTTCCTGCAGTCCAGCCATAGGCTAAATAAATAAAAAATATACTTGCATTCTTAAAACTATAAAGTGATGAGTTATAAATGTAACTTTTTTTCTGTATTTCAGAAAGGGATATAGATAATATTTTTCTAACCCTTTCTAGTTTTGTTTCTATAGACACCGTGTATATGAAGTGGATAGGCCTACAAATAAATCAGCTGAAGTTTAAATGGTAAAAAAAAAAAAGTCAAATAAAAATGTGTTTTAGCAACTAGTCCAACCACTGCAAAATCCATCGATTAAAACAGTTTAAATTTTAGAATTTAAAAACTAATATAAATAGGTAGAACAAATTGTGACAAGTTAAAGCATAAAGAGGAACCGTGTTATAATGATTAAACAGTTTTAAAAGTTGCGCTGCAACATGTGAAATTAATTTTGAGTTTAGCTCAATACATCTAGCCATGTGCTTTGTTTAAAATATAATCAACATTACCTTGAGAATATTAGGGTGCTGCAATCTCTCCATCAGCGTCATTTCCTTGACAATTTTAAAGGATGCGAGTTTGTAACAGTCTGTCGACGACGCGTATTTCTTCACACAATTCTCCATATCGTGACCCCCGAAATCGACGGATTTCAACGCGACGGAGAAGCTGCTGTTCAGAGCCGCCTTGTACACCGCCTTCGTGTATCCCGAGCCCAGATACTGGACATTGGTAACGTTATCAATACTGCCGCAGCCGAGCACCGACTCGCGCGTAAACTCCCGGTGTGATTTTGTTATGGATACAGCTCGAGACTGATCGTAATGATTGTTTTTCTCGATTCCTTTGTATGATTCCCACTCTCCGCGTTGCTCCAGGTCCATGAGCCGCCTGCGCTCGAGCGCTCCAGTGCCGACCCAGTGCGCGCGTCTCTGGCGGTACCGCAGAACCTCATCTAATCGCTCGCGTATTTGCCGCTGGAGCTCCGGGAGTCGCCCGACGGAGGGTGTCAGGTCCTCGATTTGAAGCCGGGCAGGAGAGTCCACGTCGGGCTGAGGCTGCTGCTGTTTCTCGTGCTGTTGGAGGCGATGCACGCGCTCGCCGTGGTGCTCGAATCCCGGAATGAACAATAAATTCATCAGCGTGCCCATGAGGAACGAGAGGCAGAAGCCCGCCGCTACCACCATCTTTCTCCGCTTCATTTTGTTGCTTATTATTATTAGCAGAAAATAGATGTGTTCCCCCTTCCAGCCTCCGCCTACCCGCCGGGCAGCAGCAGGCAGTGTGGCCGAGCCGGAGTGTCTCGTGCAGCGTGAAGGCTTCAGGATCGCGAGGGAAGGCTATGATGCTGCGCTTAGAAAGATATGCCGTATTTTCATCTTGCAGTTATGATTTAAGATCCACCCCATATATTGCTGCTCATGGTGACACTGCGTGTGCGCGCAGTTTACAGGGGTCTCCGAGCGCGCACCAGCACTTCGCTTCAGCGCGACTCCGACGAGACTGACGTCACTTTGACTGGCAGTTCACTCGGCTCGCTGCGGTGGAAAAGCGAAGGTTTACACTTAAAGGAATAGTTCCCCTCAAAATAAAAATACTGTCGTCATTTGCTCACCCTCAAGTCTCTCCAAACCTGCATGACGTTCGTTCTTTTGTGGAATGCAAAAGGTCGTTGGAAGAATGTCTGCATGCATTGACAATGTATGGTGACTTGATATCAAGCCTCAAAACGGAACGCAAACATGTGTTCGGCTATTTTTAAGTCTTTTGAAGCAATATTATAGCTTTATGTGAGAAAAAGACCTATAATTATTCTAAAGTTTATGCGTTTTATTGACTGCTTTTGTCAGCCATTATATAGGTTATTTTATGATGATCTTGCATTTTCAGTCCCCATTCATTGGCATTACACGAAAAAGAGTGACAGACATATTCTTCAAAAATCCTCCTCTCGTGCACTGAAGAAAGTTGCACATGACAGGAGGGTAAATAATGACAGCAATTTCATATTTTTCGTTTTCCTCTTGACTGTGTGGAAATTTGGCACGTGCGCGCGCACACAAATACAAAGACACACACACACCTATATATATATATATAGGTGTGTGTGCCCATATATATATATATATATATATATATATATCGATTAATCGAATCTAACATAAAAGTTTGTGTTAATATATATTTCCTATATATATTTATATATATATATATGTATATATATATATATATATATATATATATATATATATATATATATATATATATATATATACGTGTGTGTGTGTGTGTGTGTATAAACACACATAGATACCGGTATGTTTATTCACACACACACGTTTATTTACACACAAACACACACACACGCACACACACACACACGCACGCACGCACGCACACACACACACACACCTATATCGATTAATAGAATCTACCATAAAAGTTTGTGTTAATAGGCCTATATATATGTTTAGCTACATGTTTGTTTATATATAGGCTATATATATATATATATATATAGGCTATATATATCGATTAATTGAATCTAACATAAAAGTTTGGTGTTAATATATTAACACATGTCTATTTACACACACAAAAAACTTTTATATTGAGATTAATCGATTTGACAATATAGGCATATATAGCCTAATATTAATTAATATAGGCCATTCGTTTTTCACTAAGAACATCCTTTTGTGTACTAATAAATTTAATGGTTTACAATTTAAACATCTTGAAGTTTTCCTCTGTGTTTCTGGCTAAACACCCACGCGATACAGTTAGTTGCATGTCTACGTGTTTACCAAATGTTTTAAGCAAGCATTTAATTGTGTTTTTTCAGCGCATTAGACTCGGCTCAGTTTGCAAGTCCCTCTGACTTTCGGAAAGAAAAATGTGTATAATTATGTCTCTGGGGTCGGAGAAGTAAAAGTTTAAATGAAAAACAGACACGGGCGGGCAAAGGGGGAGAGAAATGATGGAAACATGGCACTTGTGCGCTTTGTTAAACTCGCGCGAGATAAGGAATTCCTCACTAACATCAGGCTGCTGTGTTTGTAAGCTGAGAGTAAATAAACGGCCAAATCAATCAACACCCTCATATGTATAGACGTAACGTTAAACACAAACTCATAAACAAATTAAGTGCAGTCTTCATGATGCTTTGCCAGTATAATTAGTATGGAATGGTTTTCTCTCTCTCTCGTGAATCAGGAATAGCGATGGCCGAATGCCAGCGACACACACAGCTATCCATCACGCGCGCATTACCATGCTGTTAGCAACTCATTAACAAATACAATCAACCTGTAAACTGGAGCAATAAGAGCCGATCAGCAGGAGCCCGGCCGCTCCAGGGCCGCTTCAGTGTTGCCATGCGTCGTTTATTTAGGCTATAGCACTAATTAAGCTAATGTAATTAGGTGACGTTAGTCTCAATCTAATGTGAAAAACTTCGCTGGAGGAAAATGCGTTGGTTAAATTCCTGACAAAACAGGAATAAAGTTTAGCATGGGCCTTCCTCTGAACCAGAAAGTTTAACATAAAATAATAACATGTTTTATCATTGCATAGGCTATATAACAACAATAACATAATTTAATAATACAATCATATTAAGGCAATGTGGACAACTCTCGACTCTGTCTGGTCATTTATGCGCATATAGGCCTAACACCGTAAAAAGATAAACTTAGCTCCATCTTATGGACGTTATAATAATGAAAAATGTAGTAATAATGATGTAAATAGTCATATTCAAAAACACTGACTTCTCTGTACAAATATTCAAATTCAACGTGATGGACAACATATGTTTAATATATATAGAATTCAGGGACAAATAAACGTAATGAATTAAATGAATAAAGTGCAGCTATCAATAATGAGGTGTTTAAATTAAAGTCTAGTTTATCCAATACATTTCTCTCTCTCTCTCTCTCTCTCTCTCTCTCTCTCTCTCTCTCTCTCTCTCTCTCTCTCTCTCTCTCTCTCTCTCCCTCTGGTCTCACAGAAAGGTCCAGCATGACTGTCATGCTTGAAGAATCCCGTTTAGACAATGTTAGTTTTGCTAATGAATGGTATGCATGACACTTGGACTCAAGCAGAGAGAGACACAATGTTATCGTCCTGCATGATAATGGCTCATTAATATCAGGAGAGGCGGTCGCGTCATCAGCACCCCCACCAAAACATTTACATTTCTTTCTTTTTTAGCAAGCTTTTTATTTATTTATTTATTTATTTACATTTTTTATTTATTTATTTTTTAAGAATATGGACTGAGGGGGGAAAAAGTCATTTGGTAAATTTTATAATAACGTCTATGAGTTAAGTGCATGCACATGAATTCTATAATACGAAATGGCTTTGGTTGAAAAAAGTGTTGGTTACCTAAATGTGTAGGCCTATTTGTAATAAACTATTAGGCTATTTGCTGCCATACAACTAGTGTGTGAGACTGTCAAACAGAATAGACTAATAATAAAAATACAAATAAAAATTATTTAAAGTAACATGAGCTGTAGC
Source organism: Semotilus atromaculatus (assembly GCA_031834385.1). Lineage (NCBI taxonomy): Eukaryota > Metazoa > Chordata > Actinopteri > Cypriniformes > Leuciscidae > Semotilus > Semotilus atromaculatus. The sequence continues at coordinate 5,592,604 of JAULUF010000025.1, forward strand.
CTATATTTTACTGTATTGTAATGTTTGAGCGCATTTGCGGGGCGTGTGGGTATAAATTCAAGTGACTGTACGGAGCGTTCCCCTTTGACTGACGTTTTTGTGATTGAGTGGATTATTAGGGCGTTTATCCGAGCCCTCGCTTTCACGTTTCCTTTGACATCAATTTTCCGCCACGTTTAGTAAACCACGTGGAGGTGTGTGAAACATCTGTGTGACTGCTAATATATCATATGCGGTGAGAGAGACATATGTCAATCAAGCATCAATCAGAATGTCTGACATCATCGCTGTTAACACTTTACTTCCTTTTTTTCTGTTCTATTTTTAGAGCTCAAAAAAATTACGTTGCTTGTAAGAAATTATTAGCATTTGTAGAGCATTTGAAAATTGATCTTAACATAAAAATGTTAATTTCAATAAATTAGCCGGTAACACATTACAATAAGGCTCATTAGTTACATTAACATTAGTTAACTACATTACTTAGTATGAACTAAGGACCTGCACTTATAAAGCATTTATTAAACTTTGTTAATGTTAATTTAAAAATTTACTACTTTATTAAAATCTAGTTAACATTAGTTAATGGACGGTGAACTAACATGAACAAACAATGAACAGCTGTATTTTTATTAACTAACCTTAACAAAGATTAACAACAAATGTATTGCTCATGGTTAATTCATGTTATACATTAACTAATGTTAACTAATTAACCATCAAGATTGTAAAGTGTTATCAATTAGCCTTGTGAATTACAATTGATCATGATTCACCAACATTTGTTAGCAAAAGTAAATAAATAAAAAAATAACAAATGAAAAACAACTTGCTGCGTGCATAAAACTTCCTTTTAATCAATGAAGCAAGATATCAGTTTAGCATTTTTGTGACAATCAGTAGGAAGTTGCATTTAGATGAAGAAACACGCGGAGTATGTGCGGAATATGCTGAGCAGCAATATCTGAAGTGTGTCTTGTGAATATCCAGAGAGCATGTCTGGCTTTCCTCAATCCTCAACATTAACTTTCATTTATGTTTATACAAAACAGTCATGCATAGAGTTTTCATTTTTCTACACAGGGCTTAAAAAAACAGAGAAGACCCAAACATTTTACGATTCATGGCATTTTACGATTCATGGCTGACTCAAGGTCAATTTGCCTGGTGTATCCTTCATTTGTTTTGTTTGGATTGAGCTATATTGCTAATGTTAGCACAGTCACTGCATGATGCAGACACATGAAGAGAGGAAAAGAGATAGAAAACAAACTAATTCCCATCTTTATACAGTGTGTGTTTCTCCCTGTGACAGCTTAGTTTGTCTTGAGACATCTCTGCAACTCATGTTTTTGCTCTTAAACTCCACAGGTGCCCTGATCAAAGTTACAGAGATGGTCAGCATTACAAACATTAACCAGAACCAGAGTGGTTTTCCAGCCAACATGAGATTTATGAAACATTATGATATTTTTATGCTTTCAGTCCATGGCAGCACTTGGTGACCTCACATTGGTTTGATGAGACAGACCTTCATGTGACCCATGAACACAGTCGCTCTGTTATATTTCAATTTAAACCACATTGGTTTGTGATAGCATTTCACGAGGTCTTCTATCAATGCATATTTTATCAGTTATGTTTCAGGAAAACAGTTTAAGTGGATTTGATCCGATCTCGACATCAGCGGGAGCTCTCTAAGCGTGTCTTTAAGGCTAAATTCAGATGTTTTCAATCAGGATTGTCTAATAAAGAGGTTAGCTCAGGTCAGTGTATCAACACAAGCTATTGCTTCACTCGGGCACTGAGGCAGAAGACTGTGTGATGCTCCGTCTCTGCTCCCCTCCACCACAGTTAATCGGCATCATCCTAGCCCGTGCGTGAGCTTTTACAGATCACATCTCTGAGGCGCTTGTGCTTTTTATTTTTTTATTTTCCTGTACCGAAAGGAAAAATAAAAATCATGGGTAAAACACAATGCAATACTATTACTGATATTGCAAAAACAACAAAAGTAGACTGTACATGAAAACTGATCACAGTTCAGTAAAATCATTGGTGTGCAAACCTTTAGTAAACCTACACTGCATGTTACTACACACACGGGAGACACTTTCTAGCCTTTTCAGTGATCTATTACACCTGACAGCTTTAATGAGCCACAGTCTTAAAAAATAAAAATTCTTCAGGGTTTAATTAGGTTCACATTAAGTTCATTCGCTCTTTGGAGATTAGAAAAAAATGACAGGTTCTTCAGATCAGTATATGAGATTCTGGGTTCTCTAAGGCGCCACATGGATGGTTTTCAAAAAACGAGAGAATAATGAAGCCCTTTGTAGTTTGTCATCAGGCGGTAAGGGTTCTAAATGAAATATTGTTTTAAGAGTTTATCAACCCTTAACTAAAGATTCAAATGAATGAAAACACATTTGTACAACTTTTTTAGCTGGATTTTCCAGATTTTACCTCTGAAAAAGGAGGAAGAAGGGGAATATATATATATATATATATATATATATATAAACAGTGATGTGAATAAGTTTGGACTCCCATGCTAAAGTTGCCTAAAAAGAGGAATAAAAAATCATCTTTTGGAAATTGATCTTAATGCCTTAATTTAAAAAAATGAGGAAAAATCCAACCTTTAAGGAAACAACATTTCTTTGTGAATGAATACTGTCTCATAAATAATAAATGTTCTTCCTTAAAATACAGGGTGCATAATTCAGGACACCCCTATGTTAAATTCCCATAGAGGCAGGCAGATTTTTTTTTTTATAAGATTTTTATCTTATATATACATTTATAGAAATCTATAATAGAAAATTGAGTCTGTTTTTAGGTCAAAATTGTGACATAAATCTCATTATAATAATGGGTAAATTAGTAGTTGTCATTGATATTGCCAATATGCTGATTTAAGCAAAATATATTTGAAAGTATTTAATGCAATACAGCAAAATTACAGTAATGAGAATAATGAAACCTGAAATAATGGGAATTATTGTCATAAAATAATGTAAAAAAAAAATCTTAATCTACATATTTCTTGCTTTTGTTTAAACCATTCCTTTGTTTGATATTGTGGTTAAATACATTTTCGGACCCAATAACTATAGTAAAACTGTCAAATGTAAAGTGTGCTATCTCCAGAAAGCATTCAGGCACTGTCACAAACATCTGGCCTGCTGAAACACTATCAGTCCCTTTGGTCAACAAAAGAGCTTGGCCGTTTTAGCCTGCACACTGCCATCTGGCCTGGCCACTGACAGACCGCCATGTAGCCACTTTAGATGGCAGGATTATTGGGCTGTGACCGCCACGGCAGGACGCTCAGGGGACTGGGGGGTCTGGGGAACCTGATCGGTGGGGGGAAGACTGAGACCGGCGGCCTGCAGCAGAATGAGCGCCTGGGGAGCAACGGCTCACAATGAGGCCTCTCAGCACCCACACAGAAACACACAGAGAACCAGGAGGACAGAGCGGGGGTGCGGGAGGAGGAACAGGAGTATTGTTGTCACCGCACAGATGTCCCGGTTGAAGGTATCGAGTCCGCACGAGGCCCGGGGAGCACACCTGTAGGTCACCGCGCAGGTTAGAAGAGTGCAAAACAGAACAAAAAGAAAGAGAGACAGATTTCTCATGGGTTATGTCTATTTGTCAGGGCATTTACAGAGGCCACGCAGAAAGCACATTCTGTCTGTCTGTGTGTGGAAGGAATTCAAAGATGAATCGTCAGACTTACCGATGACAGCGTTCCAGAGCTGGGGAAGATACTTTGAGAAACTGTATTGCTCTTTCATCGCTCTGGAGAAGTTTCTTCTAAAAATTCCTTGGAGAAAAAAAAAAGTATACATTAATAAAATGAAAAACACAGTATGGGTATAAGATATAAACAAATGTGGACAGAATAACTCACTCAAACAATACAAATATGGCTAACAATGCCAAGGTCACGAGTTTGATTCACAGGGAATGCGTGAATTGATAAAATGTATATATTAAATGCATAAACATGGTTCAAAGGTTTGGGCTAAAGTAAGAAGAAAGAATGAAATACTTTTAGTCAGCTAGGATGCATTAAATGGACCAAAATTGACATTGTTACAAAAATAACTTTCAAATCAAATAATCCTCAAAAAAAGTTTCCACAAAAAATATGACGCAGCACAACTGTTTTCAACATTGATAATAATCGAAAAAATGTTTCTTGAGCAGCAAATCATCATATTATACTGATTTCTGAAGGATCATGTGACACTGAGGAGGAATGATGCTGAAAAACTTTGATCTCAGGAATAAATCACATTAAAATATATGTCACAATAGAAAGCAGATATTTTAAATTGTATTATTTATTTTGATATTATTTTAAATTGTAATATTATTTCACAATATTATACTGTTTTAAATGCACGCTACTCGTCGTCAGCTGTTTGGCAAAGTATTCAAAGAAATTCTTCTAAATTGAAATGTATTTCAACAAAGAATGTATGATTATATGATATTATGAGAAGAAAAAAACGAAACATTGAACGCAGCAGAAATACTTTGACAAGCGGAACAGTCGTGGGAAGTCAAATAAAGAACGAATCTTTTATGTTTATTTTAGTTACATGTTTTTCACGTTATTTTACAGCGGATATGTAAAATGACTGTTTCAAAATACAGAAAAATCTGTAAAATATTTTTTTTTTCTTTTACAGTGTGTTTTACAGTGTGTATTTTTTAATCAAATAAATGCCTTGGTGTGCAGAAGAGACTTTTTTCCCCCAAAAAACATAGAAAATCTAACCGACCCAAAACTTTTAACAGTAGTGTAAGTTGGACCAAAGAGTTGGCTGTGTAAATATAATATACAGTTTCTATCCTGAAAGCAATAGTGCTGTTTCTCACAACTAAAATATTAGTTATTGTAGTTCTAATCTAAATGAGAGCATGCATTTATCATCTCACAAAACAGTATTTCTCAAAATGAGTACAAGTAGGGAAATGCAAACTCAGAACATTACCCAAACCTCCAATAATTAAAAATAAAATATAAATAACACAAATATACTTGATGTTTTTAATCTCACTTTATTAACCAATAGCTTTGCCCTTGACCTTTAATGATCGAATTCAACCATATGAATTAGCAATAATTACTTTAGTTACTTAATAATCACATTTGTTTGGCTTAATCCAGGGGTTCGTTTCCCAAAGCCACCCATGGTCTCAATACCCAACCCCCCCTCCCCCCACCCCCACCCCCACCCCCACCTCAACTCCATCATGCCCACCGTTAAGCCAGAGAGTGATCATCCTGCTCTGGGCTTTATACACGTCTGGTGCCAGAGCTAAGCTCAGTTTACTGTACGGCTGCTCACTCACTCATGTGCTGAAGGCTCCCTGCTGCGGGGCTCCACTGCCATATCGGACGGCGCCACAGACTGCGGAGTCACACAGATGCACAGACAGCGCTTATGACACACATGTGCAAGCTAACATAAACACATGCAGAGACAGATGATCAGAACCCACACATTATGTCCACAAACACACTCTCGTTTAGGCTATCTGCTATTTCCCGTTTGCATTTACACTACATGTTCCACAAAGAGCTGAAGTTTAATAAAGAGGCAGGTCCAGATGCAGTGTTTTATCTACTGGAAATACCTCCTTCCATAGGTCTTAGCAGGCACAGGATAAACCTTTTTAAAATGCTAACTTTTTGTGCTAGAAACCCTGACTCAGATCTACCTTTGTGCAGCTCTTTGAGAGCTTTTGCCTGATGTGCAGGATGGCCATGACATGCCCATCCAGCGGCAGTGTGTGCCTTATCAGCCGGGGCTGCTGTCGTCTTACAGGCCTTGGACGGGAGCCTAAATGCACCGCAACTCCATGCTCCACCTGTGGAATGTGTCTGTGAACCGCGCCGCACCCAGGAACCAATCATCCAACGCGGGGAAAGGTGGAGGGTTGGGTCCCACTTGAGCCCGGGAAAGCATGGCCATTAACTCTGAATCCGATTCTGCGTGATCTATCACCTCAACTTCATCATCCTCTACAGAGGACAATAGCACGCTTTCCGATCCAGCGATTGACATCTGGTCCTCATCCGGACACAAGGTGCCCCACGAGAGAGACCTGCACCATCACACATTTATGTGAAAGCTAGTATCCAGTGCAATGAAATCGGAATCATTTTTTAAATATATATATATATATATATATATATATATATATATATATATATATATATATATATTTAGCTGCACGGAAATGGAACTCCATGCCATCAACAATTAGAGGACTGGACACATTTTTTTATTTATTTTATTTAAGTTTCATCTTAAAATACGATTAATTCACACTCAGCACTGTCAACATTAGAATTTGATTTGATTTTAGCCTTCCTGTAATACTTGCTTTTTATTTGCTATTCTCCTGTTGCTTTCTTATTATATAGCACAGTGTGTTTAGATAAAAAGTCTTACAAATATGTTTTTAGTATGTTTTCTCTCATGTGGAATCATGTACTCTCATCTTTTAATTTGTATTTGATAATGTAGTTTTTGTTTTGAATTAATATAAGAAGATTTTTTACTTAACATTCTGTCAACAGTCTACAGCCGTGTTCATAAAGGTGCACTGCCCTTGTAAATAAATTAATAAATCAAGACTGACTGTGTGATGGTAATGAATTTATGTGCCCTAGTAAGGCTGCATATTCCAGAAGCCGTGTCATGAAGCGCAACTAAAGACTGTCTCAATTTAAAAGATCCTCGGAAGGCACCTTTGGCTTCACATCCTTCATTCAGCTCATTTTGAAGGATGCATCAAATGTATCCTTTAAGTCCTTAAATCACCCACAATCCTTTGCAAACATTCCAATTCACGAAAAAGAACAGTCGACACTGAGTCGGCACTGAGCTTGTCTGAGTTTATGAAATGTAAGACAAAAATATTGTTTTCAAGTGGCTTTGTCTTTGCCAGTCTTCATTGTCACATGATCTTTCCGAAATCATTCTTACATTTGCTGCTCAAGATGTTATGGAAGTACACTCAAACACGGAGGATGACACACACAAGGAGGTTTATTAACAACAATAGAGCTGATCGTGGTAAGCGGGTTAGCAGGCAGTTCAATAGAGTTTCTTGGACAGGAGTCGGGCAGTGAATGTCTTTTCTTACAGGACCGGAAGATCATGGATAGATGAACGTATGCACACACCTCGCTGGAGGAATGGAGAGCAGACCTGACAGGAACTGAGGAGAGGGAAGAAGCTGGAGAGGGGTCACAGGAGAAACGCTGGAGAAATCACTGGAGTAACAAGGTAAATTGGAGAAAGAATCCACTTCGCTTCAAACGAGACCGAACAATGAATGGGGCGAGGTGAGTGCTTAAATGATGATGAGGGTGCAGACGAGGTGCAGGTGTGTGTGGTCAATACTCAGTGCGTTGTGATTGGCTGGTGCAGGATCCTGCAGATCTGTGACACAAAAGACATTCCTGATGATTGTCAATGTTGAAAACAGTAAAGCTTCATATATTTGATGAAACTGTGATTAACTACTACGATTAATACGTTTCACATAAATGGTGCTCTTTTAAACTTTCTATTCCTAAAAAAAAAAAGTTTCAGTTTTCACAAAAATATTAAGCAGCAAAACCGTTTTCAAGATTAATAATAAGAAGAAAAGTTTCATGAGCATTAATATTTCACAATAAATGCAGCCTTGGTGAGCATTATAGACTTTGTTTTTTTACAGAATTTAAAAAAAGAGACTAGTATTAATTGGAACAACATGAGAGTGAGTAAAAGATGACAGAATTATGATTTTTGAATGAACTATCTGTTTATGAGAGGATCTGGACTCCCAGACAGTATACGGTGGACACAAGAAGGTGCATGTGACGGGCCATAGACATAGATGGATGAGACACAGCTGGAGAGGGGAAGGTGAAGACGTGCTTCAGAATAGGAGGATTAGTGGCTCTGTTAGACTCTGTACGGGGCTCAATTACAGTGTCCCCAGCATCCAGAACCCACAGGGGTGTAATTACACGCTCCGACTGGGTACAGTGCCTCTCTGCTGGGGGTGCTCTGATGGATAACCACTGACCCAGACAGGGTCACGTCTGTCAGAGGAAAACCACCGTAGCACAGGGTTCAATATGTTGCTATACATGGCGTCATTACATATATATTTACATTCATTACATAGACAGACACTGAGCATGTTTATATGTACATTTTATTCTGGTTAAGGTCCATATTCTGGTTAAAGGGTTAGTTACCCTAAAATGAAAATCATTTACTCACCCTGGTGTTGTTCTAATGAAGTATGGCTTTCTTTCTTTTTCTGGCCCCAAAAGAGGACATTAAAAAAAAAATGTCTCCTTGTGCTCATCCATGAAATGGCAGTGAATATAGCGACCATGTGTTGAGTAGGCTAAGTAAAAATAATGAATTATCTAATTAAATCTACAACAGAGTATTTAGATTACTGTTCTATTAACTCTCTCTAAAGAGTATTGCATTACTTATTACAAATTACTTTCTAAATTCTTTATCATCCTCAAACAGTTGAACAATACAAGGATAGATATGAAACTGAAACTAAATTTCTTTTAAATAAATAATATAAAATGGCATAATTATTCTTGAACTGACCAAAGTTGCTTAGTAAAGAGTTAGCAACCAGCATCAAGCTTAAAAAAGTTTAAAAAGTATGACAGAATGATCCCATGCAATGTGCCGTAAATCAAACGTGTTCTGGTGTTTGATAGGGGTTTGGTTAAAAACAAACTAAAATGATTTTATTTATTATGGCTGCACGTTCATTAAACTTTATTAGTGTCGCAGTTCATATATATATATATATGGATGAGCAAGACAAAAAAAAAAGTCCTTTTGAGGTCTGGAAAATAAAGAAGGGTATTTGAACAACACCAGGGTCAGTAAATGATGACGTAATTTTTATTTGAGGGTGAACTAAGCTTTCAAGTATGTATTCTGTAACAGAGGTTTACATGCTTCACACAGCTATTTCTGAATACATATTCAGCATATTTGGATATATAATTTAGTTGAATAGAAATTACTTTTACAGCCAATTTGATTATACTTGGAAATTTGAGACAGCAAATGAACGTAAGCTTTTAAGTTAAAATAGGTAGATTTTTTTTACAGATTTTTTTTTTTCTGAATATTGGAAGGTCAGTGCGTTTATGACATGTATGCCAATTGTCTTTTTCAGATTTCAAAACCCAGAATATTGGCTGACCTGTGTTACGAGAGTCATGATGCATAATTAAAAAATCAGCAGATTCGGTTTCATTTTAAATTCAATTTCTAAAGCTTTACATGGCCAATAGTGGGTAAAGTTGAGGAAATGCCTATGAACATGAAGGCGGTTTTCTTTGTAGGTTCTCCATGATTTGCTGTAAAGATCTCCCGCTGGCTCACATCATTACACACTGACTGTAAGTGGTCTGATCTGACAGGACTCATCTTGAAGTCTCCTGGATAAGTGGAAACACACTTAAAGTTCAGTCAACACGAACACACACTCCATATGCCCGTGAATGAAACCACAAAGTCCTGCTAGTGTGTTCGAAAACGGAGGATTTTGTGTGTATTCATGAGTGATAGAGTGTGTTTGGCTCAGGAATTGTATGAGCTGAGCATCTGATTAACATTGCAGATGTGTTTAATTTTAGTTTTATATATAAAAAGACATGAAGGATCTCTTTGACCACCACATCAGAACGCAATAATCAGCACTGCCAGCTGACCTGGGTTAAGCCTGATTAAACGAGCTCCTTTGTGTGCATGTATCCAATGGGAAGGCCTCATAACACTGGGATGTGGAAGCATTATATTTGGATAGATCCTCCAGCGGATCCTCCTATAAATGTCCAACAGACCATCTGTTACATGTGCGAAGTGTCAGCAGTGATTCTGATGATGAGCTACAGTTCAATGTATACTATAAAGCTATAAAATAACACCACTTTCATATTTTGAAAATGATTCATAAAGTCATGAACTGATGATAACATAATACTGAGTTTCCTTGCGGGAAAAACAGATCCGGCTGGCAAGGCCGTATTATTTTTTTCTTCCAGTCAAATGCACCAAACACATGCAGATCATCCATGAATGCTCATACTCTACTGCACTATTGTCGATGGGATCTCGTGCTCTACTGTTAAAGGGGTCATATAATGGTACATGCACTTTTTCAAGTTGATTGTACTGACATGTGTGTTGGCAGTGGCTGTGCACAACCATCATATAATGATTAAAATCTATCCAGTGTTTTTGTTTTAATCTCCTTAATGTTTTCCCCTGCCTCAAATCGAGCCGTTCGACCGTGATCGCCCCTCCCACGATTGTTGATTGACAGCAGTGTTTCAACACAGACCCGCCCTGAGCGAGCTGTCATCGTAGTCCGTCATTGTTGATACACTGGAGCAGAATGGCGTCTAAGCGGTTCTGTTCTTGGGTGTAATAAGGAACACAGCAGTCATTTTAATGTTCCTAAATCCGAACCGCTGAAGACGCAGTGGCTGAGTTTTGTTTTCGATGGGAATATTCCCCAAGATCAACGTCAATGTTCATGTTTGCGCGAATCATTTCTCACCAGACTGCTTTATAAAGGAGGGTCAGTATAAAGCTGGTTTTGCTAAGAAGCTGCTCCTGAAAAAAGAATCGGTACCAACTATTCATGTCCCTGCTACACCTCCAGAAGAAGTGAGTGTAAAATTGTATTAACCTTTATATTAATCTTTGCAAATCGCTTGCACGCTTCACGATGAATGCGGCTAAGGTTTACACTCAGGGTACATTACGATTTTCTATGTACGACGTTCTCAATATAATTCCCACGTTTATAATGAACAACGCGTTAAGGTTATTGTGTTATTACAAACTGAGTACGTATACATCAGTAAACACACAGCGTTCGTACATCTCACTAAGTTACTCTAACGTTACCCTGCCAGTACATACAAAAATAGATCAAAGTGACATATGACATTACGTTAACCAACCATTCAGAAACGTCCTGTTCGAGCCTTAATTGTCGAACTTCTTTGCAGCCGTCATCTTGTACCGGGTCCGACTCCGGTTCAAACTGATACGGTTTCATAGATGTGTCCTCCTCAGAGAGAATCCCGCTGCCATTCTTTCTCCAAAATATGCATTGTGTCAAAGCGCCCGCAGAACAGAGGGGCGGAGTGAGCGAAGCTCATTATCATTTAAAGGCATATGCACTTAAACGGCGTGCTGAAAACAGAGCTGTTTTTGACCAGGTAAAATTAGTGTTTTCTTAAAATACTAATGAGAATTTTTAATTAAAGTATATTACAAACTTTTCATTTAGACCCTAAAGAATCTAATTAACTTGTATGAAAATGGCATTATATGACCCCTTTAACATTTTGTTCAGCGCCATAATATTTGCACTACCTCAGTATCTGTATTTGTGTTTTGGTTGATTATCATATGTAATACATAAGGCTTTTATGGCTCATATAGTCTGATGTAGTGAGAATATAGAGCATTGTACTCTATACTGTATATCAAACTAAATTAAATATGGAGTTCATACTCAAGAAGTAAAAACACCTCAGTTTTATTCAGAGGCCCAAACTGAGCAAAAAAAATGAAATTTGGTGTAGATGCTGATATTTATATGGCCAAAAAGTGAGACGAAATTCTTATATCTTATAATATAAGTCAGTGAGATCTTTATAATAGTATAGCAGACTCATATGCATATAAACATCAGTTCTGTCATGACAAGTCTCGAAGTGTCTGGCATGGCAATGAATACAATAGGTTAGGGTTAGGTTAGGGATATGTTTGGTCTTAGCGGAATAGATCTGCTATGCTGCGGCAGAGCAAGTACTGAGACTTGCTCCTGCCAGTAAATACATGTACATGTACATACTGCTGTGAGCATGTAAGACATACTGCTGCTGCACAATAGCTTACACGAATTACCTGTAGTCCCAGCAGCAATATGTCTTACATGGTCAGCATCTAAACAGGTGGAGCTGGGGAAGGTGGAGGTTTTCAGAAAACATGCTCCAGACTGCTACCACAGATGCTGACCAGGGGTCTCCTGTTCAACTGTTTGTTAACACAGATATCTAATCAGCCAATCACATGACAACAACTTAATTAATTTAGGCATGTTGACACGGTCAAGACGATTTGCTGAAGCTCAAACTGAGCATCAGAATGAGGAAGAAAGGTGATTTAAGTGACTTTGAACATGGCATGATTGTTGGTATCAGACGGGCAGGTGTGAGTATTTCAGAAACTGATGATCTACTGGGATTTTCACACACAACCATCTCTAGAGTTAACAGTGAATGGTCAGAAAAAGAGAAAATATCCAGTTTTGTGGGTGAAAATGCCTTGTTGATGTCAGAGGTCAGAGGAGAATGGCCAAACTGGTTCAAGCTTACAGAAAGTCAACTGTAACTCAAATTAGCACTCGTTACAACCGAGGTCTGCAGAAGAGCATCTCTGAACAGAGCAGAAGACACTCCGTGACATTCCTGTCAGATGAGAACAGGAAACTGAGGGTACAATTCACACAGGCTCATCAAAATTGGGCTCCTTAGTACCAATTGAGCTTCATTTAAACACCACAGTGCACCTGAGTATTGTTGCTGACCATGTCCATCCATTTACTGTATAACCACAGTGTACAGTCTTCTGATGACGCTCAATGTCACAAAGCTCAAATCATCTCACACTGGTTTCTTGAACATGTTCACTTTAGTCAAACGGCTCCACAGTAACAGATCTCAATCCACTAGAGCAGCTTTGGGATGTGGAGGAACGGGAGATTCACATCATGGATGTTCAGATCTGACAAACCTGCAGCAACTGTGTGATGCGATCATGTCAATATGGACCAAAATCTTGGAGGAATGTTTCCAGCACTTTTCTGAATCTATATGCCACGAAAAATTAAGGCAGTTCTGAAGCCAAAGGGGGTCCAACACAGTACTATCAGGGTGTACCTAATAAAGTGGCTGGTGAGTGTGTATAATATTTGATACTCACATTATCATCAGGTAACTCAGATAAATGGAGGACTCAATAGCGGTGACAAACATGAAAAGTTTATTAGTAAACTTTGTAACACAAAATAAATGCAAAAATAAATGATTCTCAGTATGGTGGTTCCCGTGCGTTCCGCACACAGACAGAGGAGACCACAGAGAAATTAACATAGGACGGCCACAGAAAGACGGGCCCCGAGTCCTCATCTTAGGTTCCTGAGCACAAATAGCAGGTAAGTAACTGAAGTAACACACATGAAAGAGAGCACAGAACATGAGACAAACACACAGCAAAGATAGTGATCAACTGACAACAAGAGGTAGACACAGCTGTAAATATAAAGGGTAAGGGAAACGAGCAACAGGTGAAGGAGATCAGCTTGTGGTTGTGCACACAGTGCTACCAGGCAGCACTGATTGCTCAACCTACAAGCTGCAGAAAATGACAGGACAATGACAACAGAGAAGAACCAGTGACTCACCCTGACCTGTGACAGAATCTAAGAATCTGTCGGGGTAATTTGAGTTGAACCGTCACCTGGTTAAGCACCTTGGTTACGACATACGATCCAATAAATTTGGGTCCCAGTTTACGTGCGGGAAGTTTGAGGGGAATGTCCTGGGCTGACAACCAAACCTTCTGACCGCACATGTAAAGTGGTGAGGGGTGGTGACGGTCCGCCAGTGCCTTGTTCCTTTCGCCAGTCTGGGAAAGGGCTTCTCTGGCGAGCCTCCATGTACAAAGGCACCTCTGAATAAATGTATACGCGGACGGAACAATAACATCAGATTCTTGTGAGGGAAATAATGGGGGCTGGTAGCCTAAACTGCACTGGAAGGGTGATAATCCTGTAAACGAAATCAGGAGTGAGTTATGTGCGTACTCAACCATGGTTAATCTAGAACTCCAAGTCGACGGCTCTGCCGATGCCACACAGCGCAGGACCCTCTCCAAGTCTTGATTAGATCACTCAGCCTGACCGTTAGTCTGTGGATGGTAACCGCAGGATAAGCTCGCAGTCGCCCCCAGTTGTCAACAGAATTCTGTCCAAAACCTAGACACAAACTGGGGACCCCTGTCAGAGACCACGTCCATCAGAAGGCCATGAATGCGAAAAACGTGATCTAAGACAATGGCCGCAACCACCCAGTTGGGAGGCAAGATGGTCACTGGAGAAGTGGGTCTAGTCCCTGCCTCAAAAATCCGAGAGAACAATATTGCCCCCACTCCTACCTCCGACGCATTCATCTCCACAATGAATTGACGAGACGGGTCGGGGTTGGTGAGAATAGGAGCCGAAACAAAGCGGCTCTTCAAACTTTCAAATGCCTGAGGTTCGTCAGCGGCAGGGCGAACTGGCTAAAATTAAGAATGAATCGCTTGTAAAAATTGGCAAACCCCAATTGGCCAATCAGCAACCGCTTTTACTTTGGCAGGTTCCTTTCAGATGCCTTCAGGCGACAGAACGAAACCCAGGAACGTAACCGACCGTGCATTAAACTCGCACTTCTCCAACTTAGCAAACAAACGATTCCAGAGTAGCCGCTGTAACACTCGCTGTAACTAGTTTTAATGTTTGTTATAGTGAAAGCAGTGACGCTGAGTGTTAATTGATGGATTGGCTAATGAGTGTGCTCCCAATTATTGCGGATTCCTCTCAGGTGTGTTTGTCATGTGTCCATGCCATGTGATGTTCTATTTAAGCTGTACCTGTCCCAATAAACGATCAATTGTGTGTTCTTATTGCAAGCTGTGTGAAGCATGTTTATTCTCTGTCTTTAGCCGGTATCTAGTCAAGCTCTGTTTAAACATTGAGCAGTAACAGTAATTTAATTCCAATAGGGTCATCTCACCATCGGTGCTCTGGCCCTAATTATCCTAGACAATCCATCGTATTCAACTTCTAACTACATATATGAAATAGTACATTGACCTTGAGTATAAAAAGTAAATAACGATTTGGACTTGAATGTGCCTTTTCACTCAAGTGTGAAAGATTACGATTCACTTTCTGTGTGACAGGAGGTTAGAATTTGGTATAAAACACTTTAAGAATTTTTATTTGTCATTTTTAAAACTTTATTTTAATGATAATGATTAAAGAGGCTATATGCGTTTTTCTGAAATTTAAACTCGCGACTGACACCTCTGGCCAAAAAACCGAACTGCTCTTCCTTTCTGCTCGCTCTCTCAGCGCGCTCGTACGTGCTCACTTCACAAGTCATCTGCTCCAAGGAGGTCAACATTATGTTTACAGAGGTAAGAACAGTCAAATACATATATTCCATTGCACTGCTTGCGAGTGTAGGCTACTTGCTGACTAGCGGTGGTGGCAGAGTGATCTGAAACGTTTAACTTGAATGCGCTCGACGTCACATCCGCAGACAGCGCGGGAAAAATCCGACCCGACAGAAAATAGGAAAAATAGGATACAGGCTTATAGGTGCACCCACTGTGAGCGGACAAGGTGTCAGTATGCTCACCAGGAGATGTTTGAGTCATAAATGGTCAAATAAAAAGGCTATTATTACATTTATTTTTGGGAAAAAGTTCCATATAGCCCCTTTAAGGTTTTCATCAGTTTAACTGCAATAAGTAATTATCAGGGTTATGTTAAGTTTCATTGAAGTTTAATTAGTTAAGTTTAATTTGGTTTCTATTTCCTGATATTCCCTGTTCCTGTTTTGCCTGAGTTCTCGTTCATATTATATTATTATTACAGCCACATTCTGACAGTACTATAGTAACTATGTTTTGTAGTGGACATTTTGGTTTTAATAAAAATAAAATAATAATTGGGTTTTTAAAAAAAGACTTAAAAACTTCAGTGTTTTGTTTAGAAACAGGACAGAAAGAGGTTAACATTCTCAAGAGTGACTTGCACGAAATTTATGCGGTTATTATAATTGATACAATGTTATGAAGTAAATGGTAACATACAACTAACAACTGGATTTCTATGTAAATATTCCCAGGCCTTCTCCGTGAACGATTGACCTATCAAGTATATCTCGCAAGACTAGTGTGTTTTCCAATGTACGCTGTGGCATTTAGTCTCATACATGTGTGTGTTTGAAGACGAGTGTGTGTGAATGCTGGAGAATCACTTATTTTCTGCATTCCTGTGGCCGACTGCAGTGAGGAAGTATTGCTGGGAAACCGTGAGTGTGTAAACACACAGTAGCTGTCTGATTCTCACCCTACTGAGA
Organism: Semotilus atromaculatus; assembly: GCA_031834385.1. Classification (NCBI taxonomy): domain Eukaryota; kingdom Metazoa; phylum Chordata; class Actinopteri; order Cypriniformes; family Leuciscidae; genus Semotilus; species Semotilus atromaculatus. The sequence goes on from JAULUF010000025.1 coordinate 5,608,889, forward strand.
CCACACTGCCCTTCTTTGACACTGGACAGCACATGCCTCATCTGTGTGTGAGTGAATGAGACTTGAGACCAAAATAAGAGACTTATAAGAGAGAATGTGGTTCAGCCAGAATTATCCATACTATTGTTAGTATTCTCATCAAAACACTTCAATCCAATGATCTCTAATTCGTGTTCTTGCTGAGCAGAAACACAATTTACGAGACGTATGCAGTGTTTACAGAACCAAATCATTGAATGGAGAACAGTTATTGGTTACACTTTATTTCGATAGTCACTTTAGACGTTCTACTAATTACTAATAACTTTTAGTAATTAGCACAAAAAAAAAGTGCGAGGGCTAATTTCTATAAAGACCCATTTAAATTCGTAAAGAAGTTATTCACCAGTGAGAAGAATGGCACTTTAAAAGCATCTAGAGTTGAGCTAGAGAGATATTTGGAGGAAACGCATACAGATGCAAAAAGGCATGAGCCTATGTCAATTCCATCAGACATACCACCTATCAACCCACCAGAATACCAAATGGAGGTCTGTGCACCTAAGTGGAAAGAGGTAGAGCAGGCTGTGAGAAAGGCAAGGGCTTCATCATCTCCAGGGCCTAATGGAGTTCCGTACAGAGTGTACAAGAGTGCTTCAGGAGTTCTGCGAATTCTGTGGAAATTGTTAAAAGTGGCATGGGAAAAACAGGTTGTACCTAGAGCATGGCGCAGAGCAGGTGGAGTCTTTATACCTAAAGAAAAAGATGCTACAAGCATCAGTCAGTTTCGTCCTATTTCACTATTAAACGTTGAAGGTAAGATTTTCTTCAGCATTATTGCCCAGAGATTGTCCACCTACCTATTAAAGAATGGCTTCATTGACACTTCAGTTCAAAAAGCGGGCATTCCAGGGTTCTCAGGATGCTTAGAACACATCAATGTTATCTGGCAACGAATTCAGTCAGCTAAAAAGGAGAGGAAGGAGCTCCATGTGACATTCCTGGATTTGGCTAATGCATATGGTTCAGTGCCACATGAGCTTCTTTGGGCAGCATTTGATTTTTTCAGAGTACCAATGTCAATAACAAATTTAGTGAAAGCCTATTTTGGAGATTTGCTATTTAGTTTCTCAACTCCAAAATTCAGCACTGCATGGCAATGCTTAGAGGTTGGAATAATGGCAGGATGCACCATTTCTCCACTGGCTTTTACCATGGCAATGGAAGTAATCATTAGGGCATCAAGATGGCTAGTAGGAGGAGAGCGCTTGGCTTCTGGGATGCGACTACCACCAATCAGAGCATACATGGATGACATGACAACCATGACTACAACAGTAGCCTGCACTAATCGGTTATTGGGGAAGTTAACAGATAATATTGAATGGGCACGAATGCAATTTAAGCCCTCTAAATCAAGGAGCATCTCGATAGTTAAAGAAAAGGTAGTAGATAAAACATTCTTCATTAATGGTGAGGCAATACCAACAGTTTCTGAGAAGCCAGTGAAGAGTCTTGGGAGATGGTACGATGGAGATCTAAAGGACACAGTTCGAGTGGGAGAAGTTAGACGACAAGCAGTGGAAGGGTTGAAGAGCATAAACAGCTGTGCTCTATCAGGCAAACTAAAACTCTGGTGCTTTCAGTTTGGTCTACTGCCGAGGTTGCTGTGGCCACTGACTGTGTACAAGGTTTCTTTGACAACAGTGGATAAGCTGGAAGCGTTAATAAGTTCATACATCAGGAAATGGTTGGGAGTTCCACGCTGCCTCAGCAGAGTGGGACTTTATAGTAAAGGAATATTGCAGCTGCCAGTCTCTGCTTTAACCGAGGAGTTTAAGTGTGCCAAGGTCAGACTGGAAATTACATTAGTAGAGTCACGTGACAAATGTGTAAGGGAGGCAGCCCCTGTGTTAAAAACTGGTAGAAAGTGGTCAGCAAAGAAATCTGCAGTAGAGGCAAAGGCTGACCTTCAAATTGGGGATATCGTGGGACAGGTACAGCATGGAAGAGGGGGTTTTGGGCTCAGTTTAGCTCCTCCTAAATGGCACAAGGCAGGCCCAGCTCAAAGGAGGAAGCTGGTAGTCAATGAGGTGCGAAAGCAGGAGGAGAGGATGAGGTGTATAAAGGCCATTTCCCAGGCCAAGCAAGGAGAGTGGATGAGATGGGAGAGTGTGGAACAACGCAAGATGGGGTGGCAAGACCTTTGGTCAATGGAAGAGAGTAGGATCAGTTTCCTTATTAAGTCAACATATGATGTTCTCCCATCACCGCAGAACCTAAACCTCTGGGTAGGAGAGGATCCCTCTTGTCCTTTGTGTTCATCACCTGCCACATTAAGGCACATTTTGACAGGATGTAAGGTGGCTCTTAGCCAAGGTCGGTTTACTTGGCGCCATGACCAAGTACTGCGATGTTTGGCTTTAGCATTGGAAGGCAAGCGTAGTATGACCAATAAGTTGTCGCCTGTTCTAGCAAAACATTACACGCAGAAGACAACATTCCTCCGCCCAGGCGAGCAACCACCAAGAAAAGGTGTTAACACCAATTCTCGCCCAGGACAACTGGAAGCTGCTAGGGACTGGAAGATGCTGGCTGATCTTGATCAACGGCTTATTTTTCCACCTGAGATTGCCACCACTAACCTACGACCAGACATTGTTTTGTGGTCTGGATCAGCACGCATTGTTCAACTGATAGAGTTAACAGTGCCATGGGAGGATGCTGTAGATGAGGCATATGAGAGGAAGAAACTGCGGTATGCTCATTTGGCCACTGAAGCAGAACAGCGAGGATGGAGAGTCCAGGTTTATCCAGTGGAAGTGGGTTGTCGAGGTTTTGTGGCACACTCTACGACCCGGTTCCTCAGAGACGTCGGATTCAGCGGCCAAGAGTTGCGTCGCACAGCAAAGAACTTATCTGAAGCAGCAGAAAGGAGCAGCAACTGGCTGTGGTTGAGACGGAAAGATTCTAGCTGGCTGTGTACAGGCCGCCACGCTACGGTTTTGTAGAATTCTTGAAAAACTTGAAGAGTCTGTTGGTTTATTTGTATAGGTTGTATAGTATTTACAGTCATTATGTTCCTGTGTATATTGCGTGAATGACGGGTGGTTGGGCAGATATTGTGTTTTGCGGTAGGTGGTATGCCATATGGAACTGTTGCCACTGTAACCGCTTTAACGCACCAGTGGGGCTCGACAGCCTTAGTCAAACGGGTTGGCGCGTATGGTTGGGTTGCGGAGAGATTGTGAGATTGTGGTTAGGTCTCAGCAGCAGGAGGGATGTAGAGGTCAGTAAGCTGGGCTGAGTTGAGTGGGGGACGGAGGGGGGTGACTCTGGGACGCCAGAGTCACTGTCGAGCCCTCTTGAGGTGTCGTGGGCTAGTCGACGAAACACTGAGGACGGAAGGTGCCCACTTGAAGACCCTAGAGATGTCCCCTACTCGGCTCAATCCAGACGGTTGTCGTGCTGGTCCACTAGGGAGACCACACTGTAGTTGCAGCCGTCGTGTGTGCTGACGCGCCAAGTACACTGCAGCCGTTAACGCCGGACAGAAGGGGAGTCACACCCTCATATGGAAAGAAGCGTAAATGGATGGAGAAGCATAGTTTACTGTAAAGCTACTTCTTAGTGTTGCTTATCTTGGCAAAAGCCGAGTACAAATCAGCATGAAGTTTTAACATCTACTCTCGTGTAATGGAAATCAACTACATGTCAACTTTCTAACTGTGTTCAGTAACAAACATTGTAAATACACACTGCCCATTTTTTGATGGAAATGACATCACAACATTTATTTCCATCAAAATGTGCATCAATGTTTGGTCAGGATCTTGTATCGTCAATGCAAGAGTCCAGCACTCTGTAAAGTCTCCTACAGCACATCCCAAAGAGTTTCAGTGAATTTAAAGTCTGGACTCTTCTTTCTCTTCTTCACTTCTTTCACAGTTTAAACCTGATGAATCTTGACATTGACATCCTGGAATATGGCCATGATGTTTCTTCCTACATGGTTGTTTAAGAAATGAAAAGCTACACACTCCATCAATTAGGGTTAGAAGAACTGTTTCCAAATACTGTATAGAACTGTATAGATATGTGTATAATGACATGGGTATTACAACGAAAACATAGTTTATGAGGACATCTCCTGTGTCCTCATAAACCAAACGGCTTAAAAAAACATAGTAAATGGAGGTTTTTGAAATTCAAAAACTGGCAAAAGTGTTCTGTGATCGGTAAGGTTAGTGTAGGGCAGGGGTCGGCAACTGGCGGCCCGCGGGCCAAAACTGGCCCGCCAGCAATATTTTCTGGCCCGCCGGATTATTTTGGAAGTCCGTTTTATTTTTTTAATCAGCCTATTTTTATTTTACAATAACGGTTTACAAATGCCCCGTGTATCATTCGTTCAATCGTTTTGGTACTTGATCTGTTTAAAATGATTTCATTGATATATGCCTACTAAGGTGTTAAATTAAAAATAAAAATGTGTCTAATTCAGTATAGGCTATAGGCTAATTATTTTTTTCTTTTTTTGATCTGAGCACACAATCAGAAAATTCGTCGTTATTCGTTTTTTTCGTTTTATAGTTCAGGAAATATATAATGGAAAAACAAGTCGTTTTTCATTATTTTATTTTTGGTTTTAATTTGAAAAAATGATTGAACAAATGATACACGGACCCATCATATTCCACGATTATATGCCTATACTGCGGGCGCAAACAGACAAAGAAACACCAGAACAACCATTTTTGTAGCAATTTTTAATGTCGTCTTTCGTCTTTTAAATCTGTAATAAAGACAATGTTGCTTGACAGAAGATTGGATAGCCCACATTGTGTGTTTTAGCAAGACGGGCTGTGTTGCAAGATGCCGCAATATTTCAGGAGACATGTGTCAGACATGATTTTGACCTCATCATTAAGTCTTGTTTTGTAGAAAGCCTGTCTAAAATGTGAATTTCGTTTTGTATTAATTGTATCTTAATTTTAATCAAGGTTTCAACAACCAATTCACTGGATTTACTGAATAAGAAGCAAATAGCAGACAAAATAACAGGACATGGAGGCGCCGGCGCGATTGCTTGTGAACTGGAGCTCGTCTCATAAATGAACCGAAACTCAGCGTTTAAGCTCCCTCACAGACACGAGAAATATATATAGAAAGCTTGTTTATTAATAAACAATAAAAATGTGTCCTACATTTGTAGCATTCATAATCATTACTTTTGCCGGTTCCTTGTGACAGCTTTTGCGTTAGGCTATTGGCAGCGTCACCCTCTCGTTACATGAACTCGTCACCACCGAATCAACACCGCAAAGATGGGGATTTTTTAGACAATAATCACACAACCTATTCGAAAATCTATAATTAAATAAACTAATCGAATATTCGTCAGTGTAAAACCCGGACACCGCCACACATAGGCCTATGCCTATGTGGCTTTTTGTTAATGACTGTTTTACTACAGGATTTAACACAGAGTAACAGCTCAGTACCAGTTACAAAATACAGTGTACCAGTCTGTCACAGCAGGCAATTCGCATTTTTCATCAATTAATTTCTTAAATTATCCGTTGACTATGCTCTGGCCCGCCATCTAGTGGGAAAATTTTTTTTTGGCCCGATGCCAAACTTACTTGCCGACCCCTGGTGTAGGGGATAGAATATACAGTTTGTACAGAGAAAACATTACGCCTATGGAGAGTCCCTGCAAACCAAACCAGTGTGTGTGTTTGCTGCATTTAGCAATGTCCACTGGCAAGGGTAATGGCACTTATACAGGAGAATGATGTTTCCTAATTAGCTGTTCTCATGTCTCTCTGTTCTCTCTAAAAGCAAGTTATTAAATAACTCGCATCAATATTTCAAGTAAACTGACTTGTTTTTTGTTAAAGCTGCAGTCCGTAGTTTTTCCTCTTTGTCGCCATCTCTGTTCGCAATCTGCAATTGCAGTTATTCATGGAATTATCACCTTTACGTGGGTTGTGCCTCGGCTCTGCACAGCGCGGATGAATCCAATGTTTTGAGGAGAATGTGCTGTCAGTCGCCGCCGGTGTGGATCCTGGCTTTCGCAATCACAGATTATACTTTTGGGATGTATGACCAACATAACTGGAGTTAAAAACATTATTACAAGCTTACCGTTTTGAACCGAGCTACGGCAAGCAGAGAGTTTTGAACACTGGCTGGATATGTACTTGCTCAATTTATTTTGGATAATTTTTAACCCAAAAAAGTTACGGACTGGAGCTTTAAATAATTGGTAATGCTTCCCAAAGAAACCCCAGAACAGGACCAGAGATTATAACAGAATGGATTGATACGAGCATATCTGCAAACAATTTACACCGTTTCTTCTCCACAGCTCCAGTGCTTTTGTTCATCAGTTTATCATTTTTATGGCTATATAGAGATTTCAGCAGTGGCAAGCAAATAGACATGAAAACCCAAAGCAAACAGTGACTCATCCAGCTCCTGAGTGTTCATAAAGCATGTCTGTGAGAGCACTAAAGGGCTTCCAAGACCACGCTAGTCACTGTCCAACTAACTCACCAGTGAACATCTCAACAAGAATCTGCTGTGCTGCTTCAGGACATGTCTGCAAAATCATCACTATGGAATTATGGGATTGATATGGCATTTATGTTGACAGGCTGCAAATGATGTGGTTTGATACCCCTATTTAAGGCTTGAACCTCCTAATGGAAATCTAAACAAAAGGTTAGAGGGGTTGAGGTTTCCAGTTTAAAGGACAATAAACATTTTTGGCACCATCAAAGTAAAATCTGGGTCCTGAAGCTAAACCAGTTGAGGACCACTGGCCTAACAGACCAACAGTGTTGACTGGTGTGAATTTGAATGGTATGCATAAATTCTGTGGGCATCGCAGTCCCATTTCCTATGTGTCGCAAAGGCTTAGTTTGACTAAAGGGTCTGGAAGCTCATGAGAGTGAAAGCATGTGTGTGTGTTTGTGATCTGTCCGACGACCCAAACTGCGTCTGACATTGCCAAGTCCACTTTGGCAGACAGAGCAGAGAGAGAGAGAGGCATGCTGGGAAACCCTTTGGTGCCATTTTTGATTGGCCATGGAGAGATTGTACTCATTAATTGGATCAGTGTTTTGATGATTCAGTGGATATGAGTGAAGTGAGGGCAATGATGGTGCCATGAAATCACCAAATCCAGCACAAGTTGGTTCTCATCAGAATTTTGATTTTCTGCTTTCACTCCAGTCGTACAGTTTGTCACACCCCCCACTTAAGAAAACAAGATAATCGAGTTTAAGAAATCGATTATTGTGCCGCAGCCGCATTCCGTCCAGCACACTTTCCTTTCATTCACAGCGGTGCGCTTTCGTTCATCCCTAAGACAAACTAACCATTCAAATCAGCTGAATAAGTGAGTGATGTAAAATGCAGTCTACTGTTGCTAAATTTCGGGACATGCTTGATATTACACACAAATATGTCAAAATGCCGTTTTGGTAAGGATCCTCATACACAGTCGGTTATGTCTTAAGTGAATGTAAACATTTGAGAAAGCGTGTTTGAAACGTGTAACAGTATATTGGATCCGTGCAGCTGTTCTGCTGCAGTCATGAATGCTAATCAAACAAGAAAAGACAAAGATAAAATCAATCTGCTCTTAAATGAATAACTTTTGTAGTTTTAAATGAGGATTAGTGTATATTTCATGTATACAGAAGTGTTAGCTTTGATAACTTTATTAAATTGTTGTTGTAGGTTATTACTTATCTGAATACCACTGTTAGTACGTCCTGAAAAACTTAAAGCACTGATTATTTCATTTGTAGTTTTTTGTAATTAGTTTCTTGGTTCTTATTTTATTGCTGACTGTTTAGCTACTTGTCTTCTGTAACTGTTTTGAGGAATTTTTATTTACATAATCGGGCAGCCCTAATACCAGCTTTGGTGGCACAAAAATACTGAAACTAAAATAAAAACTAAATAAACAAACTATAAAACAATGAAAAAAGTCAGAGAGAAAACTAAAAGTAAACTGATGAAAATCAAAACTATAATAACCCTGCACATCAGCCTTTATATTGTGGCTTTTTATTCAAATGGCTGGGGAAAATGTTAAAAATACATAAAAATTTGTCTTTATTTCAAAATTCAAAAAAATCATTGGGATAATTTTTAAAAAAAAAATAAATAAAACTATCCTGTCTCAATAGTCCATGTTTATGTCACCTCCAGTTGTCTTATCTTCTGGAAGAAAGTAGTAAAAACAACAAAAACAACTAAATACTAAAATTGAAAATAGTGGATGTGAACAATAAAAATAAAATAAAAATAAAAAAGGGTTTAGTCTTCCGTGACCCTTTAAACATTAAAGTTAAAGGAACAATGTGTGAACAACATTTTATCTGAGTATGCTTGATGTAATCATATGGATTTATTGCTGATCGCTAGCTTTGATTGTCTGCTGCATTAGTGTCTGCGCGCGCACACACACACACTTTTATAAACTCATACCACATGCTGTCACAGATGACATTTCTCCCTGTTTTCCTGCACTGAAGGTCATGCCAGGGTCGCTCCAGGAAACAGGCTGTGGAGGGACTCAGCGGGACTGCTGAACTCCTGCTGTCTGAATGGGCGGAGGGGTCAAAGGTTGCAAAGACACAACAGGAGAGCACTCAGTCCTGCCTCAAAGCTACAAAGAGCCTCTCTAGAAAGACAGGCCCTCATCCGTCAACACTTCACTCACAATTTATCATACGTCAAGTCAAGTCACCTTTATTTATATTTTGTTGAATGAATATCTGAACATGTAATATATCAAAAGAACAGGTCTTCTGCTTTTAATCAAAAAATCCTGTTTTTTCTAGCTTTGTGCATTCTTTTTAGTTATCAACACATGAATGTGGGTAAGTTTCATTAAAAAAAAAACTAAATTTAAAGCAAAAAGCTGAGAAAATCACATTTTGTCAAAGACTACATCCAGATCGGATTCAGAACAATGATGAAAACACATGATGGAGTAGATCGAGTCCATCAACGCTCCCACATCCACAGTCCTAAAGCTCGTCCTGGGTCGACATTTCATTCAGTAACATTAGACAGTTTTGATTTATATGCTGTTAAATGTTGATTATCGCATTATTTTACATATGCATTACATTTGACATCACTTGTTTCTGCTTCTTCTTCACCTGTGTTTTAATCAGGAGACTCTGTACTCTTTCAGAAGATGCGTAATAGCGCCCCCTACCGTATAAAAGTGAAAACACTGAAAGCTGGAACATTCCTTCAGTGGCAGGGACACGTTTCCTCATAAATTACGGAAAATTCTGTTAATGGCGGGGAAACAGTTAAGTGTATTATAAACCTGAACTAAGTAAGCCAAAGGTGACCGTGCAAGGAACCCAAACTCCATCAGGTGACAAAAATGAAGAAAAACTGGGAGAAACAATATAGGCTAATTCTGGTTACCAGTTCTCCTCTGGCCAAATGAACAAACATGGTATGATTTTGAATGATTTTTACATAGTATACTTTTTTTTTTTATCCAGTAATAGATGATGTATACATCAACAAAAAGGCATGTTAGCAAGCTAACAGTGTGGACTTCACCTGTTTTGGAGTAACCTATTCTCTTTTTTTATTATTAAATATGACAGCTAACTCACTCTAGCTGCTTCCAGCAATGTTCAAAGTAAGAGTACGGTTTTCATCATCTCTTTTGTTATTTGTTTCTGAATTCAGAGGTGGCAAAGTGTTCCAGAGCCTCTGACCCGGCTAACCATGTTTGGTCTCCTCCGCCAGCACAGAGGGAGCTCGAAAAGAAACATTCCCTCTCTCTAATCCCCAAACACTTCCCTAAACGTTTCTCCAGCGTTGTGTGCAGGTTCTGTGAGCATTGCTCAGCAGAGGTCCTGCTCTTTAAAGGAACTGGCCGGCGGGAGGTTTAACGTATGGCCTCTGCTAAAGCTATTAGTGCAAGCACTGGTGCGGTCTGGGCCCACTAAGCAGATAAGTGTAAATATGGAAGAAAGAAAGGAAACCAAACCCTATTTCTGTAAATGGGCCGCTTGCGTAAGCGATAGCAAACCTCATTACTCAAAGGGAGCAGTAAGGTTACCTTCATATCTGTGCTATAAGTAAATTCTAGATATTGACTACTTGTTCAGTTGTTCTTATATTTCATTCCAGAACATCTTTTAGCAGATTTCTAGCTTCCATTCTGCTTGTCACAAGAACATCACTCATTTTCTGATACTCTGTGTTGTCATTTCAGTACAAGCTCATGTTTTCTAGCTGGCTACGCTGGAGAAATGCTCAAACCATTCATTTAAAAAAATTGAAGTGAGCCTTTTATTTATGATTACAGGTCGGGTGGTTAGATGACAGTTTATCCATTTTAAAGCAGAAGAAAATATCTTCATGACTCTTGTTGGTTATTTTCATCCTCACAATATCCGCCAACTTTGCATTTCTTGCTATGACAGCTTTGTCTTTGAGGATGCTAGCTGCTTCATTCACACAGCTAAAACTAAATGAGTCTCATGTGGAAAATCTGATGTTTCATGGTTAATCAAAAGTACAAGGTTCAAAACCAAGGAGTGCCTTTTTTGGCAGCAAAAAAAGACAGTTGTTGGAATGGTGATTCATCTTTACTAAAGTTTATTATTTGCACATGTTTTTGAGTCTTGCCCATTTATACACTCAAATGAATTTATATCATAAAAGTTTAAAACACAAACACAAGAAGAAGTCAATTCTGAAAGTTTTCTGTGTGCTTCGAGTGTATGCACACAGAAAACCGCCCCTCAGACTGTGTGCAAGTACAGAATACAGACAAAGTTAAATCAAAATATCCATCTTGGTGAACATTCACATAAACGCATTTGATTGTGTCATGAACATAAGCAGTTGGGAGTAAATCAGATGTGTATTAAGATATTGGATAAGTGCCATATTTAATTCATACAGTGAATACTGAGAGGTGTTCTATTTTAAATTTGATTACTTTATTCATTTTTTATATATATACAGTACTGTGCAAAAGTTTTAGGCAGGTAAGATTTTTAATGTTTTTAAAAGAAGTCTCTTCTGCTCACCAAGGCTGCAATTATTTGATAAAAAAACAAAACAAAAAACAGTAATATTGTGAAATATTATTACAATTTAAAACAGCTGTTTTCTATGTGAATATACAGTAAAGTGTAATTTATTCCTGTGATCAAAGCTGAATTTATCATCATCATTACTCCAGTCTTCAGTGTCACATGATCTTTCAGAAATCATTCTAATATGATGATTTGATGCTCAAAAAACATTCATTATTATTTTCAATGTTGAAAACAGTTGTGTACAATTTTTTTTTCACAATTCTTTGATGAATAGAAAGTTCAAAAGAACAGCGTTTATTTAAAATAGAATATTTTCTAACATTATAAATGTCTTTACTGTAACTTTTGATCAGTTTAACTCATCCTTGATGAATAAAAGTATTGATTTATTATATTTCTTTCCCCCAAAAATAAAATTTAAATTCTTACTGACCCCAAACTTTTGAAGGGTAGAGTTTAATGTTACAAAAGCTTTAGATTTCAGATAAATGCTGTTCTTTTTTAGTTTCTATTCATCATAGCATCATGAAATAAAAATGTAAAAAACTGTTTTCAACACTGATAATAATCATAAATGTTTCTTGAGCATCAAATCATCATATTAGAATGATTTTTGAAGGATCATGTGACACTGAAGACTGGAGTAATGATGATGAAAATTCAGCTTTGATCACAGGAATAAATTACACTTTACTATATATTCACATAGAAAACCGCTGTTTTAAATTGTAATAATATTTCACAATATTACTGTTTTTTTTTGTATTTTTTATCAAATAATTGCAGCCTTGGTGAGCAGAAGAGACTTCTTTTAAAAACATAAAAAATCTTACCGATCTAAAACTTTTGCACAGTACTGTATATATATATTTTTTTACATGAATACTGAAGGACTGTTCACACAACGGTCTGTAGTCCTAGCTGAAAAAACAAGGTTACATGGGTGGAAAAACATGAAAAAAATGTTTTGGCCGAGGCCAGAGAAAATTAAAAGTAAAAACCTGAATCATGGTCTGACCCGCCCAGTAGAGTCCTTAACAATCTTTCATTTTACGTATTTTATTAAATTACAGTAGGACTTTTGTCATTGACCGATTCTTTTTTAGAGGCTCTTAACTCTATCCCCACCATTGACAAGAATTTCCATAATTTATGACACAACGCTTCCCCGCCACTAGACAAGTTTTTCTGGCAATCCGTGATTTCACTGTTATACGGTAGGGGGCGCTGTTACGGAAAAGTAAAGAAGAAAATCTGCGTAAACCAGAAGGAGAGCATAGAAGCTGTTTACACACAAATAAGTTAACCTGAATCAAACATTCAACCTAACGCTACCGAACAAATCTGGTGTCTGATCATCGGTCTGAATCCGATCTGGACGTAGTCTTCGACTAAAACACGATTTTCTCAGCTTTTTTATCAAAAATCCTGCCGCTGACTGGTACTTTTTTAGAAAACGCTGGCGGGAAAAGAGAAATAGACGCAATATACTGTATAGCGATGAGTATTTTCCCTGTCTGCTGCCTATGATGTCAACAGTTGTTATTGAAGGGTTTAGGACTATGCACGTTCTTGTCATGATGTAAAGTTTCCTGCAAAGTGTTTAGTCACATGGTGTTTACAGCTCAGATGATTGGCCCAAAAACCTCCATGCTCTGAGCGCCCATAAAGCCACAAAGCTCATGGACGACCAAGCTTAGATTTTGATTAGAACAGTGATGCACTAATGCACTGGTCCTCTGCACCTGATCATAGTCTAGTGTGAATGCACTTAGCATGTGGCCCTGCTGCCCCTGTTTTCCACTTCAAAGCTCAAAGGCATGTGAATGCTCAGAGACAGAGCGCTATTCTCCTGCTTAACTTCTGTGGGGAAACTTAATCCCTCATGAGGGGGGTCTGTCCTCACCCTCTTCTACCTCCCTGAGAGACCGAATGCTAAACAGCGAAGCACCACTGCCCTCTACCCAGCGTGCTTTAAAGAGCCCACAGGTGCACTGCACACCATGATAACAGCTTCACTGAATCAGAGATTTTCTTCTAACCAGTCATGACCATATGGCAAGTGATGAGCAACTAGACATTTAGTTGCGTAGACATTTCTGCAGCGTTGCTCACAGTAGCCCCACCTGGTCCAAAATCCCACTTCTCAATACTGTACTAAAAATCTCATGAAATTGTGTTACGCCATTTATTGTCCTGTGTTGAGGGATTTCCAACCCGATCTCACGGCAATTCGTACGAATGACCTCACTTGTACGATTTTCGATTAATCGTACAGATTTTACGAGTTGCCCAATTCGTATGAACTACCTACCCCTGGCCCCGCCCCTAAACCTACCCATCACTGGGGTTTAGACAAATTAGCCCCCTTTCACGCACTCGGACGAATTTGCATGAATTGGTCGTGAGATAGCATTGGGATTTCTTATTAAAACTAAACAGAAAGATTTTGAAAAATAAATAGCCAATAGGATTTTGGGTAACACTTTAGAATACGGATCCTTCGTTAATGAATAACTACACAAGAACCAATGAGTAACAATGTCTTTAGAAGAATGTAGTAACACTTGAGTCATTACTAGTTAGTTACTAGCTAGTTACTAACTAGCTACGTACTAGTTACTAACTACTAGTTACTAGCCTACGTAGTTTTAAGGAATGGTTATGGGTATGTTTAGGGCTAGGAGTAGGATTAGTGGCTCAAAATATATTTTAATGCTAGGCTATTGTTAATAAAACTACCATTTCCCTACACATCTCTGTCCATTACGTTTTATCCTTTTTATATTCTGCATAAAATGGATATGTTTAAGTATGGGAGTAGGGTTAAGGGATCTTGTTACATTTATCTTTAAAATGGTAAAAGAGAAAGTATACAGATATCTTTATGATATGAAATATACGTAAATAGTTAACGTTTTGTAGCTGTAGAATCGTAATAATGTTACGTTTAAATGTTGCAGATACGTATACGTTTCTGCATTTATCCAAGCGTACAAAAACGTACGTTTTAACATAGGCTACGTATTAGTAATACTTGAGTCATTACTAGTTAGTTACCATGATCTTCACTTTAGAATATGGGATCCAAATAATTAGTAATTCCCATCGAAGTATGTAGTAACACTTGAATTATTACTAGTTAGTTATGATCTTCACTTTAGAATATGGATCCAAATAATTAGTAATTCCCATCGAAGTATGTAGTAACACTTGAGACATTAGTTAGTTACCATTATTACAGTATTAATGAAAAGCCAATAAAGTGTAGAATCTTCTAATCACTCACAAGATAGGCACACACACAGACACACACACACACACACATTATGAGCTAGGAGATATAATTATTTTTTTGAGAGGTAGGTTAAATAATAAAATCACCGTATATGGTATTTGGATGGCGGATGACTCAATATGTTCCAGTAGTCTCCATGACTTCAATGCCAGTCCAGAGGAATGGCGGACAGCCATTGGCCAAAGGACAAGTAAGGTCCCGACAACTGCATTTAAAAATCCATTTCTTTAAAATTATTCAGTTGATAAATAGACAGCATAGGCCAATTATTAACAGCTTTCCCAAATCATATAGTAGCAGTTAAAATGTTAATGCAGTGCTAGTAATTTGTCCTGCATTGGTTATTGATTCATTTTGCATTATGAAACTTTTTCAGTAGTTCTCAGTGGTTAATTGTGAAGTACCACTTTCATGTGTGCGCTATTACTTAATTCGTTAATCAGAGTTTCTTTTCAGTTAATAGTAGTTACGATTGTTAATAAACTTTTTTCAGTAGTTCTCTGGGAAGCATAAAATTTTTTTAGTTATTGATTAGTTAATAGTGAACTACCACTTTCATCTGTGCGCTATTACTTACTAGTTCGTTAATCAGAGTTTCTTGTTAGTTAATAGTAGTTACTAGATTGTTAATATTGTGTTACTCATTGGTTCTTGTGTAGTTATTCATTAACGAGGGATCCGTATTCTAAAGTGTTACCGGATTTTGTTACATCACATTACCCGGTGAAAGATGCTCACCTTTCTCTCTCAATATTTTTTTCCCTTTTGGGAAAGTCATTGAATTGTTATTGTTTTCTTTTTCTTCTTCTTTTGCTATTGGTGCAAATGGGAACGCAAAAATTATATTCGTTGTAGATTATGTTCACCACTATAGAAGTTTACGCAACTATGACGACTTCTGCTTCGGAGAACCCCGGAAATGTGAAAAGGGTTCATATGAAAGATGGTAAATAAATGTGCTAAAGGTTAATTTTGGAGTTGACTAGCTTCAAAGCTATGGATTAAGAGCCCCAAAGCTTTTTTATTGTTATTGCTTGTTACTGCAAACTCTGCATATCATGTAGCCTATGGTAGAACATGGTGTAAAACTCAGTTTGCTCACTATTCTTCATTTAATCCTTTCCTTAGCAGTTTCTTTCCAGACGCTTATTAAATTTCCTCTTAATGAAGCTGTCATGACAGAGATTACGGTGATGATTTCCACAGCAGCGTGGCAGTGAAGCAACTGCTGTGAGCTTTACCACAAATCCATCATCTCTCTGCTATACTCATCAGCCATTTTTCACATTTTTCCTTGAAAAAAAATGGATGCTTCACTGGTGACGTTTGAGATCAACAGCTCTGAAGAGAAATGATCCCTCAGCTGTGAAGCCCAAGATTGGGGAATTTTTCATGGCCTGTTTTTCCCTCATTCACATTCATTTTGGGGCTCATTGGATCCAACCACGGGGCTTATTTAGAGGCAGCCAGAAGATGAGCCACACCAGACAACCTGGCATCAGCCTTTCTACATGCATTAGTCAAGCAAAATGGGTCACCATGTGTGCATGCTGACGTATCTGACAACAAAATCACTTGAAACTGCCATTTATGTAGTTGACTCGCTTTGTTGACTCACACATTCTTTCTTCCATCTAAAGTCTTCCTGCCTGAAATCCCTCTGTTATTAAAACATTATTAGATTAGAAAGTGTCTGGCATTGTGCTGACA
Source organism: Semotilus atromaculatus (assembly GCA_031834385.1). Lineage (NCBI taxonomy): Eukaryota > Metazoa > Chordata > Actinopteri > Cypriniformes > Leuciscidae > Semotilus > Semotilus atromaculatus. Next base: position 5,624,981 of record JAULUF010000025.1, read on the forward strand.
CCCTGCCTGCTATCTCCACATCACAAGCTGGACAAACAATGAAAGCTTGATATTCTGTATGTATAGCGAGGTTAAGAGCGTTCGCCCTGAGAAAATCCACTGATACCATCTTAGAGACATAGTTCATGTCTAAAATATGCCTCATGCAACTATGTCCTATACTGTGAATAAACAGTCTGGATTTACAGTAGCGTAGACTCGGGTAAGATGTGCCACTTCTCAAGCTGTCCTGAAAGGCAAGGAGAAATTGAGGAGAGGAAAATGTATCCTTAATTATTTTTCAGAATTTCTCCCATCAACCGAAATGACAAGAAATGATAGCATAGGGTTGATTATGTTGAAGAAAAGGGTCCAATGACACAACTTGCCCCACTAATTTTACAATTAAAAATTAAAGGACAACAAAAAAATCACCAAAACCAGAGACAAATCATTCAGTGAAATGTCTTCCTAGTCTTCTGCTGCAGTATCTGTCTGCTTCTGATTTCACTTTTTCTTTTTTCAAATGCAGAATTGTCATTCCTTCTCTCTTCTGTTTTGTATTTGTCCACATCATTTCTGCTCATATGAATCTGAATTTCTCTCTCTCTCTCTCTCTCTCTCTCTCTCTCTCTATCCCAAATGCTCTGTGTCTCTTTCTTAAGTTGGGTCTCTTTTTTGCAACAATTTTGTAGATGATATTTAATTATTACTATATTCTTATTACTGTTATTTACATAGTCATTTAGCAGACGCTTTTATCCAAAGCGAACTGAAGACGTGAAGAGGCAAAAACAATGCAAGAAGTGTTCAAAAAACAAAGGCCAGGCATTGCTCAGAGTAGCATAAGCCAGACACGGGAGGATTTAAAGGAAAAGGAACGTTTTTTTTTTTTTTTTTTTTTTTTTTACAACCTTTTATGGTTGTACATGTAAAAATTGCGTAGCATGCACACAGCTTTACACACACACACACAGATCTCAGATGATATCATCCTACCATAGACAGGGATCAGGGATCAGCGCAGTCGCTATGGCAGTGCCATGTTTGAATGAAAACAGGAGGCTTTTTCCCAGCAGTCAGGCTCATGACCCCTGAACTCTTGACCTTGGGTCACCGACATGGCCTCACCTCTACTGCCAAACTCTTGACAGCCTGATTCTATATTATAAACAAGCCGCCAGAGCTGCAAACATTTCGCAAATGTCAGTTTCTGGGTTGGGTTCTGCTTGTATATTTTTAGGTTTCAAATTAAGAGCCGTTTGACCTCTAAAATGGAAGCTAATAGGCTGGAAATCTAATTTGAGGTTAGGACGGTGCCGTGGCAGTCACAGGAAAAATCCCGACTCAGAGCACATCAAAGACTAGAAGATGTTATCTACGAACTTATTAGTCCCTCGAAATTGCTTTGCTAAAGAAAACTGATCTGAGGTCACCATATGCACACATCCTAAGAGCTCCTATAGCTAAAAATAAATGATACCTAACATTTTTCAGCCTTTTCATTTTCTCTGAAATGGCTTATAAAGGAGGGTTTTTTTTATTTCAAAGGAACCATCATGTTGACCAAACAGCCTTGCAGCCGAGTAGATTTGCAATTATTAATGTAAGAAGTAAAATACAGCAGACAAATTTAACACTTTAATTTACTGTGTTACACATGTTACATGCAGTTACTGTAGTAATAACAACAAATTATGCATAATTACTTGCAACTAAACCTTAACCAACTCATATACCTACCCTAACCCTATAGTATGAACATGTAGTTCATTATTAATACTCAGTACTTAAATGTATAATGACACTGTAATACTGACACCTTAAAATAAATGGTTACACTTTATTTCAAGGTGTTACAGTGTAATTATGTATTTAAGTACTGAGTAATATTAAGCAACTACATGTACTCACTATTGGGTTAGGGTAGGTATATGAGTTGGTTAAGGGTTAGTTGCATGTAATTATGCATAATTTACTGTTATTACTAATATGGTAAGTACATGTAACATATGTAACAAGGACACTGTAAAATAAAGTGTTAGTAAATGTGTAACCGACAGTGATTGTACTATGGGTGATGGATGTTCTTAAGCGCAATGCAAAGCAGCAAGAGCAATATGCTAAATGACACTAATGTTCAGTAAATAATTACATTACTAATACTAATAGTCGGAATAAACACCAATTTATTATCTGAACTCCATTTTGTAATAAATGTTCTCAGAAGCCAGTGTGTGTTGTAACTGATCATTATCACACAATCAGTGTGTTTATTCCTAATAGACTAGAATGGAAGCATTGATTTGTTTGTCGCTACTTAAACTGCAATCGCTGTTTCACATCAAATGAATAAATAGTTGGCTTCTGGAAAGCACCACAGTCTTGTGATTTGTTGACCAGAGGGACCAGTGGAAATTGCGTTTGAGGGAGGAGAGTGATTTGTCCTCCTGTCATTACTCTAGATTTTACAGAAGTCTAAGCCAACAAAAAGACATGATTTCTTCTTGATAATTATTGTGATTATGTTCTTGGCTGAAGCCAGCTGTCCAGGAAAATGTCCAACTGGATCTCAAGGAACAATAGGTCAGAAGAAAACAGTTGCTCCAGTTTGACAACAGTCCACTGGATGTAAATGAGTCCATTTTATCCACTTGATTTAGGGTGAGACAGTTATCTTTCATTGCAATGAGAGGCTGGAAGAGATCTTTTGCTGGGAACACAGGAAGAGCAAATAAAAAAACAAGTAAAAAAAAAGAAAGAGAAAATCACTCTTCAAATGCAGAATGTAACGAGGTGAAGCAATGAGCCGTAACACCTGCCTACAGGGACAACATACTTACACATACAAACTTGAAATATACAGGAAACTTAAAGCAGTGGTGTGTCAATAATTTCTCCTATCACAGCTTAATATGCAGCTGTAATCAGTCTTATAGGTTTATTCAGCACGGTCTCATGAAACTGCAGTACCTATACCGCAAATTTAATTTCTCATGCCATTTAGACACGAAAAATATATGATACGCAGTTTATAGCGTGTAATACACACGCGCTTCACACCCCTAATCCTACCCAAGGGTTTACAGTGCGTAGCATATGCACGCAAAAAACATTTTTGCCGTATAAATGGTACGAGAAATTAAATATGTGGTATAGATATGGACTTTTATGAGATCGTGTTGTATTAACACCATGTTTCTTTATTGACTAATGGTGCAAAAAGACAGCTAGTCGTACCAAATAGAAGCTAAACAACCAATACTGTAAAGTAAAGTTAAAAAAGTAAGACTTTCTGGTAACACTTTATAATAATTAAACAGTAGTAAAGTACTATAGTTAATTCATAGTTAATATATTGTAGCCTCTACATTGTTAATATATTAATAGGCTATATACAAATAGTGAGTTCTTTGTTCATTGTAAATGTAATTGACACTTATTCATTTCACTTTTGGAGTGAAAGAGCCTTTACATTTGCCAACATAACTTTTTTGTTATTAAAAAACAATCAAGCAAGCCCAGCCCTGGTGAAAAGTAACACAAAAGGCATTATTTTCCATAAAAAGTAACTTTTTTAGGGAGTAGTGCAATATTGTAACAAAGTCACTTTCCCCAACACTGGTTAATAATATAGCCAACATGTGTAGGTCTACATGTTTGGAAAATGGGTAAAAATTACCAAAACTTACTCGAATTTGAAGAACTAGAGAATACGTCAGCTTTTCTACTAAAACTAACACATGATAACTTAATAAATGCCAAATTACAATATTTTTGTTCTTTAGTTGTAACGTCAGCTATGGGCAGAATTTCAAATGCATCCACAGAACGGTTCTCTGAGTCTGAGATTTGGTTTTGCATAAAAATGGTCAATATATCTAGAAGTTTTGCAAGCTTTTTTCCAAGAAACAATTTGATAAATCAAACTTTTTTTTTTATGAGGGACAGCAAGTGACACAAAATGTAGTTATTCAGATGATACATGAAACTGAACCATTTTACATTGGACCAAAACAAACAACAACAACAACAAAAAAACACAGGTCAGTGCTCTATTGTTGAAATTTAAGCTTGTGTGTTTCTGGAGTCAGTAAGACGACAATCATTTAGTGCATTTAATGCATGTAGATAAAAAAAAGAAAACCACTAGAAAAGACATGAGCACATTATGGAGATAAAGCATGAAAGAGAAAACGAGAAACCATTTAACTCCTAACAAGTTCAGTTAGCATGTTCTCCGTTTAGCACATGACTCTCTCCTTCTGTGACTCACACCCTCTCATTATTACGTGTCCCGTATCGTTCTGCCTGTGACCCGAGAGAAAGACCCACAGTTGACTGTCTCCCGCTGTACCCCCCACCCAAAGCCACATCCTGACTAGCTGAACGTCTCCATACCGGTGCAGGACTGAGACTGCAGGCTTCCAGCACAAGCCCTCCTGGGTGAGCAGAAGAGGAACCTCTGTGACCCCGTCAGGTCTGGCTGGAGACCAGGACTCGCTCAGCCACAGAACACAAGTCACTGAGTCCAGATGGGTTTCACAGATGTGTGTGTGTGTGTGTGTGTGTGTGTTCGCACCACAAAACCAAAGCAATGCATGATTACTAGTCTGTATTTGGTCATAATATTAAACACTGAATGGAGATTAGCAGTTAAACTTCAAGGTCTGGTCATTTTAGACTCACAATCTTTTTTTAACATTTAACGTTTAACATTTTTTCCAGGTTGAAGGTGAATTTTTTTATGTTAAAATACTTTCTCCTACACCAATCTGACAGCAGCGACAGGCTCAACCAATGGTGTGAGTTTAGGGTGGGATCTTCTGACTGTCCATTAGAAAATAATGGGTGATTGGAAATATATTGAAGTCATTATGTTTGCAGTTCTGTTTAGTGATAAGGCCAACCAAACATTTAAAATATGTCATGTACTCAACCTCAATTCATTCAGAACCCAAATTACTTACTGCCACTTCTGAAACCATACCATTTTTTGAGAGGATAACATTGAAACTGAATAATTCCCTCACTCACAATCCTCGCCTCCACTGTTACTCAAGTGCACTTGCATAATTAAAAAACTAAAATTAAATAAACACAGCCAAGACATTCTTCAAATTATTTTCTGTTGTACTCCACAGAAGTAAGTACATTTTTTTTGGAACAACATGAGGTTGAATAAAATTACAAAAATGTTATTTAGGGTGAACGGTTCCTTTCAGAGCCAGGCGATACTTAAACTGTCCGTTTCTCTCATCTCTAATATAGATTTTGTGTGTGTGCGAGTGTGTGTGTGTGTGTGTGTGCGAGTGTGCGTGTGTGTGTGTGTGAGTGTGTGTGTGTGTGTGTGTGTGTGTGTGTGTGTGAGTGAGTGAGTGTGTGTGAGTGTGAGTGCGTGTGTGTGTGTGTGTTTCTAACAGATGGTCTGTTTCTGTCCAGTTCAGCAGTGGAGTTTTTACAGACTGCAGAAGAGGAATATATGACAGTTTTATTCTGAGTCTTGGCCTCATCGAGGTACACTTGTGTAATGCAACCTTTTCCCCTTTTGCCTCGCAAACCGTGAGTTGCTCACAGAATTATTCCTATGGAGGACCAGAAGGGCCTCTTTTTTTCAAAGGAGGACTCAATTAACATTGATGTTTTAAATTAACACATTTAAATAAATCACTTAAAAAAAAAAAAAAAAAAACTTTAAAATTATCCCTTTCATTTATAAAATATTACAAAGAATGTAATTTCTCAAATTAAAGCTCATTTGTTGATTGATAGCAAATTGATTGATGAGCCCCGTCTAATCGGTCGTGGCGGCGGTGTTGCAACAATCTACAGGGATATCCTTAATGTTACTCAGAAAACTCGTCATAGGTTTAATTCGTTTGAAGTACTTGTGCTAAATGTTACGCTCTTAGATGTAAGAAAAAAATCCCTATTATCTCTAGCCTTGGCTACCGTATATAGACCTCCAGGGCCTTACACTGTTTTCCTAAAAGAGTTTGCAGATTTTCTCTCAGATCTATTGGTCAACGTCGATAAAGCATTAATTGTTGGAGATTTAAACATACACATCGATAATTCAAATTATGCGTTAGGGGCTGCGTTTACAGATTTATTAAACTCCTTCGGGGTCAAGCAAAACGTCACCAGACCAACTCATCGTCTTAATCATACACTCGATTTAATTATATCATATGGAACCGATCCAACCGATATAGATATCATTCCACAAAGTGATGATGTCACTGACCATTACATGGTAACTTGCATATTACGTACGTCTGTAATATGTCATGCTGCGCCATGTTATCGACCAGGCAGAACAATCCTTCCATCCACCATAGATAATTTCTCAAATAGCTTATCTGATCTGTCTCAGCTGCGGCCTGAACCCAAACGAACAGATGAACTAGACGAACTAACTAGCACTATGAGCACCATTCTCTCTAGAACATTGGATATTGTTGCACCCATTAGATTAAAAAAGGTCCGAGAGAAAAGTATAGCACCATGGTACAATAATACTACGCATGCTCTAAAGAGAGAAACCCGTAATTTAGAGCGTAAATGGAAACAAACTAATTTAGTGGTCTTTAGAATCGCGTGGAAAGACAGTATGTCACGTTATAAAAAGGCCCTAAAAGCGGCCAGGGCTGAGCACCTCCGCAAACTAATAGAAAACAACCAAAACAATCCAAGGTTTTTATTTAACACCGTGGCTAGACTAACAAATAAACAGACGTCGTCTGAACAAAATACCTCGTTACAGTTTAGTAGTAATGATTTCATGAACTTCTTCAACAAGAAAATTGAAAGCATCAGAACCACAATTGTAAATGTTCAATCCTTGCTCCCGCCTTATGATTCGGCCACAATTGTCGCTCCGCAAGAGCAATTACAATGCTTTACAACTATAGAACAAAAAGAGTTAAACAAACTTATCACTTCATCTAAAACAACAACATGTTTATTAGATCCTATACCAACTAAACTACTGAAAGAAGTGTTACCTATAGTGGAAGAGCCTCTTCTCAATATTATTAACTCATCTTTATCTTTAGGTCATGTTCCAAGAACGTTCAAGCTGGCAGTTATAAAACCTCTTATTAAGAAACCACAATTAGATCCAAATAACCTAGTAAATTACAGACCCATTTCAAATCTTCCATTTATGTCTAAAATATTAGAAAAAGTTGTGTCCGCTCAACTCGGCTCTTTCTTACAAGAAAACGACATCTATGAAAAGTTTCAGTCTGGATTCAGACCGCATCATAGCACTGAAACTGCGCTGGTTAGAATAACAAATTATTTACTTTTAGCTTCGGACCAAGGCTGTATCTCAATACTAGTTTTACTTGATCTTAGTGCAGCGTTCGATACTATAGATCACACAATACTCCTAGATCGACTACAAAATTATACTGGTATTCAAGGACAAGCATTAAGCTGGTTCAGGTCATACTTATCCGACCGCTACCATTTTGTCTATTTAAATGGAGAAAAATCGATCATAACTTCGGCAAACTATGGAGTGCCACAGGGATCTGTGTTAGGCCCTCTATTATTCTCAATATATATGCTGCCACTTGGTAATATTATAAGGAAACATGGAATTAGTTTCCATTGTTACGCCGATGACACTCAAATATATATTTCATCACGGCCAGATGAATATGCTAAATTATCCAAATTGACAGACTGTGTTAAAGATATAAAAGATTGGATGACGCGTAATTTTCTTTTATTAAATCCAGACAAGACAGAAGTAATACTTATCGGTTCTAAAAACCGTCCACAAAACCTCTCACAACACTACTTTAACATAGTAGGATGCCCTGTTACTTTATCCTCTACTGTAAAAGACCTGGGTGTTATATTAGACTGCAACCTGTCTTTTGAAAAGCATATTTCATATGTTACAAAAACAGCCTTTTTCCACCTTAGAAACATTGCTAAACTACGTAATATGCTATCAGTCTCTGATGCAGAAAAGTTAGTTCATGCATTCATGACCTCGAGACTAGATTATTGTAATGCTTTATTAGCTGGTTGTCCTGCATCCTCAATAAACAAGCTACAGTTAGTCCAAAATGCAGCCGCTAGAGTTCTTACTAGATCAAGAAAATATGATCATATAACACCGATTTTATCATCACTTCATTGGTTACCTATAAAGTTCCGTATTAATTACAAGGTATTGCTACTGACCTATAAAGCCCTAAATGGTTTAGCTCCAGTCTATTTAACGGACCTTCTATCGCCCTATAATCCATCGCGCTCTTTAAGATCACTAAATTCGAGGCTTCTGGTCATACCTAGGATATCCAGATCCACCAAAGGAGGGAGAGCATTTTCACATTTAGCTCCGAAGCTCTGGAATAGCCTTCCTGATATTGTTCGTTGCTCAGACTCGCTCTCCCAGTTTAAAACTAGACTAAAGACGCATCTCTTCAGCCAGGCATTCATATAAAATTTTAAAACTTAGTTACTGTAAATCCGGCCTCTAGTTCATAAAAGCCAGAGGAGAACTGGCCCCCGACTGAGCCTGGGTTCTCCCAAGGTTTTTTTTTCTCCATTGGGTTACTTGATGGAGTTTCAGGACACCACTGGGTCACTTGATGGAGTTTTTCGGTTCCTTGCCACTGTTGCCTTTGGCTTGCTCAGTTGGGGATATTCAAATTAATTAACCAATCATTAATAACATTGATCAGCCCTTCCAAACTTGGATGTCTTTTTTTATTTTATTGTTTTCCACTAATAAACAATCATTGTTATGTTGTTTTGATTGATACTGTGAAGCTGCTTTGATACAATCTGTATTGTGAAAAGCGCTATATAAATATACTTGACTTGACTTGACTTGACTTGATTGAGAATATAGCATTTGGTCAAATGTATGCAATTTGAAATTACCATGTAAAAATGATTAACTTTGTTATATGTTATTGGGTAACATTTTATTTTAAGGTTGCACATGTGCTTAGTATAGTAATAACAGTAAATTATGCATAATTGCAAGCAAATTATCCTAAACCAAACCCTAACTTTAACCCTGTAGTAAGTGCATGTGCTTACAAGTGAATCTTACTCCTTCATTCGGCGTAGCTAGTCCTGCATCTTATGCCCATTCTGCTTGTAAAAACCACCTAATAATACTCTCTCCTGGAGTAAAGCTTTTGAGAATCCAGATTAAACATTCAGTCACTACAGTACAGACAGTATACGTGTGTGTGTGTGTGTGTGTGTTGGTTTATTTGTACATCTATAGACTTCTATGAAGAGCTTCAGTCATCTGTTCTGGAGTATATTAGCAGTGCTCAGTAATCAGTGTTAAACTCTGTACGTTGAGGTTGTGGCTCCCTAGTAAAACTCCACAGGGACCAGCGGAGCTGATTACTCCTGTGGGAGAGGGCGGATGGGCAGCACACACACACACAGCAGCGCCGGAGACACCGGCTCCATCAACACCCGCCAACATCTGCACACACCCCTATCCAGATGTGTTCTGGCCTCGCCCCGGCCTCAACCACTCGCCCTATGAGGGCTGAACCCATGAACACAGCTCATAATTGTCATCTATTAACCCAGATTATGGATCCTGCTTGTACGGAATAAGCTTTCCTGCAGGATATGAATCAAATATCTCTCAGGATATATCAAAAGCATAAGGGAGGAAAGGAGGCAACCCGGTATCACGCTAAAGTGTGTAATGCACACGCTGGTCCACTAGCGGATGCGTGTCAATGTGGTTGAAGGAGGAGAGATAATAATGAGCAGACTGAAGCTGCACAGCAAAACCATATTTGAAAATTTTTTTTTTGCAGTTTTCCATAGAATTGCAATGGCAGGAAAAGAAAAATAGAACAAAAACAAGAAACAATGTTAAATGTAAAGGTAACAATTCTTTACAATAAGATTCCATTTGTTAACATTACTTAACTATACCATGAACACACTTTAACTTGTAACTTTTGGCTAGAAAAAAACTGCATGCATTTTGCAGAAGAATATTGTTTTTATATTGTGCTTCGGCTCTGCGTGATTGTGTTGATGAATATGGTTCCTTTTCATAACAAAAGAAAAAGAGGGAGAGATACCTTACTGCTCATAAAACATTCACTACTACGCTTAAGAGTTTAGAAAGATCTCAAGCTGACTAGCTGAAGACGTTACTGTAGCTTTACCCATTAATAGACTCTGTACTTCCTTGAAAATAAATTCCAGCACAGCAACAACAACCATAATGAAACAACCCAATACAATAGATAATGATTTACAGTGAACTCTGTTCGAGAGACACATATGGCAGCGTATCTGTTCAATAAAATACATTACTGAGCTGAGTAATAAAAATGCCATCTCTGCGTTGCTTTTACAACAAATTGCTTAGTTCTCACAATGTTGATTCTTGTTTTATCACAAGCTCTGACTCGTTCTCTTTTCTCCAGCAGACTCTCCTCTGTTTGGCGTTTGTTTTTTTTAAACGGTGATTCTCCAGAGATTGGAGATTTAACTGCTCCATGTCAAGCTTTCTCACTCCTTGTGACAACTAACCTCTGACCTCCCTCCCACACACACACACACACACACACACACTCACACTCAACTAACCTCTGCTACTCCCACACCATGCGGAAAAATAGCCGGAGCAATTTTTTACGGATATGAAGAGACATTTTGGACAAAATTTGCATTGTATATCTTTAAAGGGACACTTCACCTGTGGGAACATTAATCTTTATTGATAGTGGGTCATATATGTAGTCGAAATGTACCAAAAATTTCAAATTTGGTGCCTTCTGGACCGAGTAAAGACAGTAAGTAACTTCAGGGCGAATTTTTATAGAAAAACCACAACTCCCACAATGCACCACATTGCACAGCTCCGCAAGCCACTCCCACTAATCCAGAACAACGCCTATGAGGTATCCGCCTATCAGATTCAGAGAAAGCACTATTCCGTCTACATAGCTACCGCCAGAGTTTGAAATTCATTTCACAGAAAAAATATCTAGTTTGTTGCCGAAATACTCCTCGTTACTATTTATTTAGAAATGGTTAATTATTGCATGGTACCGGGATGTTCAGTCCGAACAAGGAAAGGACAAAAAGTACTTTTTCATTCCCTACCGAAAGATGCAAACAGTGGCTAAGAGCGATTAACCACCCGATGTATTCGCAAGACTGCGTGCCACGTTTGTATGAGAATATAATAGAATATAAACACTCACTTTACTGTCAGACGTCCGTTTGTCCCTGCAGGCTTTGGCTGTCGTTTCCAGTTCACCTTTGGGATTCTGAAGTATGTCTCCAGAACGCCGCTGTCCATATGTGGTGCGAAACTAGGATGGTCCACAACACAAACCTCCTTGCCCGCTTCAGAGATTTCGTCCAGGAGAAATTGGCATCTTTGAAATTCTTTGCAACATACTGCTATCCCATGTGTACACAGGCACCACCAGTCCGCCCCAGCTCGAGCTAGTCCGGGCTCCTCGTCCGCGACAGGCAGGTCTTCTGCCTCGGCTGCAGAAGCCGCAGCAGCCGCCTCCTGTTCCTCCATCAGCCTCAGCTGCTCTTCACTATATTGCGGCTCGTAAAGATAGCCACGAACATCGGATTCGAGCAGCAGATTTTCAAAATCCTCTTCATCCATATCATGTTTTGTTTCTTCCGTCATAACCTCCTATCTCCACAGCGCTTGTTAGCTTAGCTTCCAAACAAGATGGCGGATATTGCTTTCTGTATCTGCAAGTGAAGTCCCACCCACTGATCTGTAATAGGTCTGTAGCGTGAGTGGGTCCCTCCCCCTGGATAAATGATGAGCTAGTGTTTGTAGTCTTACCCTTATTCAAAGAAATGGGACTTCCTGCTTTTTATGACGCAAAATGACGATTTTTACGTCACAAAAAGCAGGAAGTGGAACAATTAAATCCTTATTTCTCCCATCTCAGGGGAAAATAAGGGAATAAACCATGACCATTCGAAAATATGACTGGGTTTCTAAAGATACAAAGTCTAATGCAAATGGGTGAAGTGTCCCTTTAATGCCTCAACTAATGGGACCAGGTTAGCCCATGGAGTGAGTGAGAGAGAGAGAGAGAGAGAGACAGAGAGAGAGAGAGAGAGAGAGAGAGAGAGCCACCTCACAGTAAAGCAGTAAATCCACCTTCCTCATTCAATGCTCTATAATTAAAGCCAAACGAGATTTTTGTGGCTCCCAATTAGCTTTTTATTTCAGCCTACAAACACAGAAGGGGGAACACCTCCCGTCAGCTGAACACAGCTTCCTCCACAGCTGAAACACACGTGATTCACCTCCACAGACTGTCTGTTTAATGTAAGAAACACTCTCTCTTTGCATCCCTATTGAAGTCGACAGCATGTTTAAAATTCCACCCAATATTAGATTTCACGCACAGGTTAAAACGTTATCCTCAGGAATTCACCCTGTTCCCACAGCCACCGAATCCCTGGTGCTACTGAACTGGGACGAATTACTTCACCTAAAGCTTTAGTAGCTGACTAATTTAGTGGACGACTATTCGGAGGACGTGGAGTAAGGTTCACGGGGTGAGCGTGTAAGTGAAATCTGCAGTAGTCTGGAATAAGGGGACTGGGGGGCTCAAGATTTATGGGAAGGATTTAGAAGGCACAAATCCCTACGGTCGCTGGTAATGGTTCCTCCACAGACGCATTCATTAGATGTATGATTCAGGAACCTAAAAGGCTCTGTTAGCTTGGGTCATAGACGTCCAGGACCATTAAAACACCATTGTTGAATACACATAAGTATTCATTCAGATGTTTTAATGCCCAGCATTGGACTCCAGTAATTCCTGGTGTCAACGTAAAATCCTCTTTAAAGGTGAAGTGTGCAATTTTCCCCCCCCATATTCAATTACTTGAATCTATCTCAGCTTAATATGCAGAGACAACTGTAAGTAAAACACAGGTAGGTTGATTTCCTAAAGGATAAAAGCTGCACTACTATCAAAACATTTCTCTGATTATATGGTTATGTCTGACATCACGCATCAAAGTTTCCAGGTCCAAACGCTCCTTCAGATCCCAAAACTACCAATAAGAAAAATCATTCACCTTTACGTTCTATCAAGAGAGTGAAGTATATTCAAGTGAGTCACCTTCCTCGGCTTCACGTCTGGAAAACATGGAACTGTCGCATTAAAACACTCCCTGAACACATTTGAATGATTTCCGGTGTCTTCCAAACAGTACGGACAGCACAGATTAGTTCACTGTCCACTGATTAACCAGACAGACGCTTCCACTAAAAGTTAACAATCTAGTTTTCGTGGGCATCTCTGCCAAGTTAAAAGCTTGTTAGTTAAGGGTATTTCTCTCCATCTCTGTGTGTGTGTGTGTGTGTGTGTGTGTGTGGGTTTTGTTCTGTCCCCAGTGGCTAGACTAACATGTTCTGGTAGACAGCCATAGCTGTATGATTTATTCTCTGCTAAACTGTAAAAACAAAATCGCATTACCCAGCAGAAAACTCTCTACAGAGGCACAAAGCACAAAAGACCTAATTTATGGTATAATTAGATTCATAACCTCAGGCTTTTTGCCAATACTTTCTCTAAAATGATCATAGACACACCATCGAATTTGCACAAATGAACACACAGACCTACACACACTATAGTCACTCAATGGCCATTGTTAATATCAGTTCAAAACAGTCTACACCTCTACACCTCTTAAAATAACCCTTTTTCTTAGTTTGAGGAACATTTTAAAAATCAAAAGAACTCTTTTCCACTATAAAGTTCCTTTTGTGGAATGGAAAGATTCCATAGCGACTGTAAGTTAAAGGTTCATCATGGAACCTTCAATGCCAAAAAAGAACCTTTATTTTTCAGAGTTTAATGTCTCATTCAATCAAAATCTTAGAGAACTAGTTGGGAATATAAGTTTTATAATGCCTCTTTTATGTCAATGTATTGGGTGGTCTGTCTTCTCTTTGTTAGTTCATACCTACATAAGTGGCTACAGTATATCTCACGAAGAATTTTTCGCACTCAGACATTTACAGTAAATAATCATGCAAAACAGTTATAGAATGTTGACACATGATGGAAAACTTCAGCAATTATACCATAATAGATATGATTAATGCCCAATAATAATGTGAAATTAAAGGTAATTTATGAGAAATGTAGTAAAAACTCTTAGGAATGGAACATTTTGGAGGTAAAGTCAGCATTCACAAAACCACAATGAGTGATTTAGACTCTCAAGTGATTTTAAAGGTAAACAGTAAGGTATAGTTCACTGCGATGTGAAAAAAAAAACTAGTGGCTGCACATATATTTCTTTGTATCTGCACGCAAATCCTTAAAATGAATCATTGCATTCTATATGAATAGGCCAAATTATAATACAGTAGCTGTAAATCTGGACACGCAGAAAATGCTGGATAAATCTCATGTGAGGTTATACAATGGCTCTCTGTGAGGATATTTATACTTGTTTCATATGATTATTCATACAGACAAGAGGTCAATCTTGCACTAATGCAGGGTTCCTCAAATCCTATATTGATATGATTGGGCTGTTAAATGAAATATAAACAAATATTAAATATGAATATATTCATATGTTTGGTTACACTTTATTTCGATAGTCACTTTAGATGTTCTACTAATTATAAGTAACTTTTCAACTACATGTCAACTAACTCTCATTAGAGTATTAGTATATTATAGTAGACTGTCAGTAGACTGTTAGGTTATGGTGTTAGGGTTCGGGTTAGGAGAATAAGTTGACTTGTAGTTGCCAAGTTACTTATAGTCAGTTGAATGTCTGTTGGGGGACCAACAAAATAAAGTGTTAGCAGATTTTAAGCTGACAGTCTACTAATACTCTAATGACAGTTAGTTGACATGTAGTTGAAAAGTTACTTATAGTTAGTAGAATGTCTAAAGTGGACTATCGAAATAAAGTGTTACCATATATTTATTTTAAATAATAACATAAAAAAATAAACAAAAGAAAATTATAATACAATGATCTATGTACTAATTAACTTCTCATAGCAAAAACGTGTTTTGTGAGAACGAGCAGTTATAACCTAGTTCATTGTATTGTTATCACCGTATTGAGATGCGGGCAGTGGAATAGGGAAAACAACAAGAGACGCGTTTAAAAAAAAGTTGACCTGATTTTAACTTTAGCGCCGATTTTTTTGAATACCGTGTCATCCACGTAGCGGTTATTCACGACCGTCTAGCGCGTGTTTACATTGATAAATAATGGAAAAGTACTACGTTGGAAAGGAAAAACACGTTCTGTGTGAAAATAACTGTAAACTGTAAGTAGCTACAAGTATTAAATGCAGTTAAATGTCAAAATAACTAGAACAATATCATATACTAGAGTTGTGTGAGGTGGGGGTAAATTAAGTGTGATCTGCTGTGACGTCACCGTCATGTTGCATTGTGGTCTATGGATCTGCCTGAAGTGTACATACTGAGTAGACTCGCTCCCTCTGTCAAAATCGAGGGTCTGTCCAAATAAACTTTCCTCGTCCCACTTGACAACGTTGAACGCTCTACAAAATGGCGGTGGTGATTCTCCCTAGTTTCGGCAAGTGCATGACTAGAAAATTGCAGGTAAGTGAGTTTGATGATGGTTTGAGTTAAACTCTGCAGGACAGTGGCCCTCCAGGGCTGGATTTGAGGAACCTTGCCCTAATGTGATGTAATAAAAAAAGAAAACAGGTAAATTGAACTGTGAAGAAAAAGTGAGTGGTGCTAGCAAGACCAGCCACTGCATTGATGTTGCTGTGATTGCTGAGTCGCTCTGAGAGGAACCCATTCCAAGTTTTTCCAAAACCCCTAAGCCTAAATATTAGAAACATGAATATGTACCTTAAGTAAGCAGCAGTAAAAGCAAAAGCATTGAATATGGCTCTGATTGTTATGTGTGTACATGTGCAAGCCATATGCAGGCGTCATACAGTCAGTGAATGCTGCTTTCACTCTGCAATGTAAAGCAATAAAGCTCAAGTCTAAAAGCTGCTTTTTAATAAATGTGACAGCCTGCTAGAGTGTGCATTGTGTTACGTTCAGCGTGTATTTATTTAAGTGTGAGAGTTCTGTGGAGCTTGGCAGTGTGTGTTGCAGTGTGTGTGTTTGTGTGTGTTTACGTTCCTAGTCTGAGCCTCTTCCGATCCCAGTCACTTTCCCAGGATGTGGACCGAGCCAGCGCCGGCTGTTCACATAAACTCTGAGTGATGATAGAATTTTGAGTCTACAACGTGTAGACTAAGACTACGCACACGCACGCTGATATACACTCTCACACGGTTAAGCCAGGAAAAACAAAAGTCAAACCCTCATACAAACAAAGCGTCCAGAGGTGCCACACACCGCCCACACACAACAAAAATAGATGTGGGTGTAAATGACCCATGCCATTGTGTGCGTATGTTTTGTTTCAAACTTTTCCAAGCTGAGTGCCATTGAAAATTCTACAGAGATTCTACAGAGAAAAGATTAATTTCATTCCACTAACAAAAGTAGAAAAAATAGTAGCCTAGTGGTACCAACATGGACTTTTGGACACATACATTGGCAAAAACATTGGGTCTCATTCACTAAGCATGCATACGCTCAAATTTGTGTGT
This sequence comes from Semotilus atromaculatus, assembly GCA_031834385.1. NCBI lineage: Eukaryota > Metazoa > Chordata > Actinopteri > Cypriniformes > Leuciscidae > Semotilus > Semotilus atromaculatus. The sequence continues at coordinate 5,641,602 of JAULUF010000025.1, forward strand.
GAAATGTGCGTACAAACAATTTAAAAACAAAATCACGATTCACCAAAAATTTCACCAAAAAATATAGGAACAAATGAAACCACACGTTTGCGAAAATCACTTACCCTGTAATACTGGGTACACACCACAAGATTTTTTACATCTTCTAAGATTTTCAAAATGTGATAGACCACAAACATGAGGACAAAAAATCCTAGATTGAACCGTTTTGCTCCTATAGGGATGTTCGCCGGAGTCAAATGTGACGTCACGATATGGGCGTGGCCGCGAACTGGTTGGCAGAAAGAACCAAACTCAATGCAGATGGCCTGTGAAGAGAATGAAGATGAACTTCTCTAGTCGTGCATTGTGTACGTAATTTGAATTTTTGATCCAGCCACTTTTTATTTTACCCTTTTGTCTTGTTTCAGCCCCAAACCCCATCTCAGCAATACAAATTAATAAAGGCTGGTTTGGTTTCTAAAGTACTTCTTCCAGCCTCCATGTATTAATGTATGGGTAGCCTGAATGGGTTCTGTTCAGACCTTAACATTAGGGATTTTACTGTAAGGTGTCAACAAGATTCAACAAGACATTTTCACCTGGCTATACCCAATGTTTAGATCTTTTTGGGTATTTATGCAAACTAGTACGTATACGTAATTAGATTATGCACCGTTTGTCTATGTTAACAACAAATGTTAATAATGTTAATAACTGTTAACAACAAATGTTAATAATGTTAATAACAAATGTTAATAACAAACAATTAAAAAAAAACTTGTAATAATTTTTTTGTTTGTCTTGATGTAATCAACTCAGTACTTATCATGGTGATATCTGGGTTTAAATGTGTACCCTATTCTAGACGCTAAATTGCAGAAATCCACAGCTATCTTCTTGATTCAGGCTGTTTAGGTACGCGGTAGAAGGTTACTCTTATCGAACTTGTTAACACAGCCGATCACACAGCACGATACAACCATTTGTCTTCTGTGTTTGCGCTGCGCAGCAAGCCATTACTTTTCTTTTTGCCAACCAGAGCGCGTGTAACCGCGTCGTGACGTCACGGCGAAGATCCCTATAGTGTGTGGTGTGCCATGATGTGACAAAGATCACACACTAACAGATTTTCAACCCGAGTCTTGACTGTGAACACAGGAAATCTCGTAAAATCTCGCGAGACTTCAGAATGCATGGTGGACAATATGCAGGAAGAAATTGCGATGATAGTGTCTGGAATAATTTTCACAGAAAATTTACAGAAAAAAAGAAAAGAAAAGGGTTTAGGTAAAGTTGTGGAGATGGCGGGAATTTAGTGAACTTCTCAGATAAAGTTTGTGGTAATGCACACACGCTGGCCCTGTCTCTCTCAATCATGGTTTCACTATACAAATAAAAAATGGATATGGTAGATAAACCATGATAAACCATAATAAACATGATAGTACAACAATAAACTTGCTAGAAGAGAGCAGAGTTCGTATGTTACCTTTGCTGAAACACGGCCAAGAGCTCTTTGCAGAAATACTCGCCATTCTTAGAGATTCTCTTCAGGTCCTGATACAGCAGATTATACTGAAACAAATCATACAGTTTAATGAAGCAGTAAACCACGAGATTATCTATCTATCTATCTATCTATCTATCTATCTATCTATCTATCTATCTATCCACAAATTAACCATAATTTGTGCTAAGAAAAATTCTAACTACAGTATTTATTTATTTATACAAATGTTCAATACGCCTATAATAAAACCATGGTTAATTCTCTCTCTCTCTCTCTCTCTCTCTCTCTCTCTCTCTCTCTCTCTCTCTCTCTCTCTCTCTCTCACACACACACACACACACAACTGCGTTTGTTATGCTTCCGTCTTCCATCATCTCGCTTTCTGATTGGATATTGTTTCGTTTCACGTGATAATCTCCAGAGCGTGCGCGCGTTTGTCCTCGGGGTTCCCCACACACATCAGGGTTTCTGATCGTAAATATTCAACATGTTGGATATTTACGATTCGCGATCGGGGCGGCTCCGATGTTCTTCTGAGCAGGTTCGGACACTCTTAACACACCTCACACCACAGGAACATCTGATAAGATAATCTTTAAAACCATCAAGATAATCGGGACATAGTTAGGATTGTCGGAAGGGGGGAAATCGGCCCAAAATCAGCCCGATTATCTTTAGGTGTGTACCCAGCATAAGGCAATATAATTGTGTTAAGAAGTTATATTTCATCCTAACACGACAATAATTATATTGAAGTATGTTGCATTAATTGTATTATTTAATTCATATTTAAAATTATATAATAAAATCATTAAATAATAAGATGGTTTGGGCGTGTTTTATGCAAATGACTAATCTCGTGCCCGCGGCCGCCATTTAAAATACTCCAAATTCACAAACATCACAACAGTAGTCGCGTTTCCATTACAGATTTGCGCAAAACTTTTGAGATTTTTTCTAAATGTCGACAAAAAACTATTGCGAAATGACGGCGTTTCCATTAACCGATGTAATGTGACTAAAATGTAATTTTTTCCTCTCGCGATAAATCATTCCAAACATCGTGGCGACGGATGTTGATAGTTTTATGTATATCCATTATTATTAGGAGACGTGTGTGTGTGTTATCCAAGCATTAGGAAATACTCTTATACTTGAGAGTTGCACATATGAAGAGTTTCTGGTGTTTCTCCTCATTTCTGCTTCCAGCTCTTGATTGTGGCGTTTCTTTGAGGTTTAGAATCCAGTATTCCTGAAATTATTTTGTCTTTTATGAATTTAATAAAGAACTCTGTCTCATATTCTGTCCAAACACACAGGTGACTGTGTTTCCATTGCAGTTTTTCAAAATATTTATTTTTCGAATTGCCTGAAAAACCTCCTCATGTGAGCGTAAAAACTTTTCTTGCGATAAATGGGAGTTTTTGCAAAATTGACGTGTTTCCATTGGGCGTATTTTCAATGCGCAATTTCAGTTTGCACAATTTGAAGGATAATGGAAACACGGCTAATGTTATGAACAAATTCATGTGTGTAACAAGGTGTTTTTTGTGAGAAGTTCTCCTGTGGATACAAAATAATCCACGCAATCATTATTGAATGAGACCCATTGTGCTTGGACATGCATGATGGTGATATATGGCATGATATACACTCACCGGCCACTTTATTAGGTACACCTGTCCAACTGCTCCTTAACACTTAATTTCTAAGCAGCCAATCACATGGCGGCAACTCAGTGCATTTAGGCATGTAGACATGGTCAAGACAATCTCCTGCAGTTCAAACCGAGCATCAGTATGGGGAAGAAAGGTGATTTGAGTGACTTTGAACGTGGCATGATTGTTGATGCCAGAAGGGCTGGTCTGAGTATTTCAGAAACTGCTAATCTACTGGGATTTTCACGCACAACCATCTCTAGGGTTTACAGAGAATGGTCCGAAAAAGAAAAAACATCCAGTGAGCGGCAGTTCTGTGGGCGGAAATGCCTTGTTGATGCCAGAGGTCAGAGGAGAATGGCCAGACTGGTTCGAGCTGATAGAAGGGCAACAGTGACTCAAATAACCACCCGTTACAACCAAGGTGGGCAGAAGAGCATCTCTGAACGCACAGTACGTCGAACTTTGAGGCAGATGGGCTACAGCAGCAGAAGACCACACCGGGTGCCACTCTTTTCAGCTAAGAACAGGAAACTGAGGCTACAATTTGCACAAGCTCATCGAAATTGGACAATAGAAGACTGGAAAAACGTTGCCTGGTCTGATGAGTCTCGATTTCTGCTGCGACATTCGGATGGTAGGGTCAGAATTTGGCGTCTACAACATGAAAGCATGGATCCATCCTGCCTTGTATCAACGGTTCAGGCTGGTGGTGGTGGTGTCATGGTGTGGGGAATATTTTCTTGGCACTCTTTGGGCCCCTTGGTACCAATTGAGCATCGTTGCAACGCCACAGCCTACCTGAGTATTGTTGCTGACCATGTCCATCCCTTTATGACCACAATGTACCCAACTTCTGATGGCTACTTTCAGCAGGATAATGCGCCATGTCATAAAGCTGGAATCATCTCAGACTGGTTTCTTGAACATGACAATGAGTTCGCTGTACTCAAATGGCCTCCACAGTCACCAGATCTCAATCCAATAGAGCATCTTTGGGATGTGGTGGAACGGGAGATTCGCATCATGGATGTGCAGCCGACAAATCTGCAGCAACTGTGTGATGCCATCATGTCAATATGGACCAAACTCCTTGAGGAATGCTTCCAGCACCTTGTTGAATCTATGCCACGAAGAATTGAGGCAGTTCTGAAGGCAAAAGGGGGTCCAACCCGTTACTAGCATGGGGTACCTAATAAAGTGGCCGGTGAGTGTATATCTTTATATGGCAGAGTTAAGGCTGTTCTGTGTAAGACATTGTCCCAGCTAACAAATAAGAACATTTTGCTAATGTTTTCATTAAGTTATAAAACTATTATTTCTGGCAGTTCTCTAAACGTTCAAAACATGCTTTAAAAAAAAAAAAAAAAGTACACATTTTTGGGTTATGCGAACACTCCATTTATATAATTTTGCAAACACTTTGGCAATTGTAGTTTTTATGTGCTCTGAAAAAAAGAGAAGGAAGTGAAAGAGGAGAATATGGACCACCTCTAAACAGCATTAAAATGCATTGAAAAGATACCTAAATTCAGAAGTGCTTCTGGATCACCTTTTCAGTGTAAATTTGGCATAGCAGTGAAATATGTTGAAGCAGTGATTCCCAGCCCATCTGTACATTGTGTATGTTACTCTAATCAAACTACTGAATCAAATCATTAGTAGAGATCATCTTTTGGGTACAACCAAAGAAAGAAAGTCATACAGGTTTGAAGTGACGACTGACGAAATGATGACTGAATTTACATGTTTGGGTGAACTATTTTAAAGGGAAAATTCACCCAAATATATACATTTTGTCATTATTTTCTCACCATCATGTCATTCCAAAGCTGAATCGCTTCAGTAGCTTTTGAAACTCATGGCATTATAAGTTAGAGAGTGTGAAACGGAGAGGAGAGAACATTGTGAAATGAAGAAAAAAGCCATTATCCAGCACTCCACACAAACACAGTGCTCAGTTTTCCCTGAACAACCAATGCTGGGTGAAGATTTATGTACTATTTATGTTATTTGGAAAGAATTAAGATTCCAGCGTGGCCAAGACTCACCACACAATCCACATCTCAACACTGCACACACAAACAACCTAAACATTTGGATTGAGACCGGGACACAACATGGTCCACGGGTACAACATTCACACACAACAGTGTTTCATATGGTGTTCTAGAATATGGCTGTAACTGAATATGTGGTTAAGAAGCTGATGTGAAAAAACATCCTTAACCTCAACTGCTGGATAAAGAATACAGTATGTACATGTTGATTTTGTTGGTGTGTGTGTGCGTGTGTTTGTTTATTGAGTATGCTCTCAGAGCCTGTGTGACACAAGACACATGTGACTGTGATGTCATGCTTTCATCATTCAGACTGAGATCTGTCTTTAATTTCTAACTCTGTCCTGCTCAGAGAGCCAGTCATGTTCACTGTAACCTCATTCACCCATGGAGCATTTGAGACCAAAATGTTACGCTACACTTAGTCTGACATTTCCTTTGTTTTTGTTTGGTTAGCATTTAATTTCTAACATAAACTGAACATCACTTTTTCATATCTACAGAGGAAATGTATATATATATATATATATTGTAGAATTGGTGTTGCTGTGATGTAGAATATATATATATTATATTTGTTATGTACCAGCAAAACCTACAATGAAAAGGGAGATTTTCAGTGTTTAAATAAAGCACCCATAATAAGAGCTGTTCTTGAGCACAAAATTAAGCAGTGTCTAAAATCACAATAACAAACATGATTGTTTTGATCGTATCCATCCATGATTTTTCTATATGCAATTTTAGAAATGCCCATTTACTTTTTACATTTTATTGATAGCATTATTAGTCAAGCATTGATTAATAAAAATGGCATTTGTGAAACAATGGTCCATCCATTCTCAAAACCCCGTGTCCTATAAGGTCATGAGATTTGTGAAACAGGTACAAGCAAACGTGGAAATTATTGTTCAGTGCTGTATATAAAATCTGATACCAGATCTGCACAGTGGATTCACCACAGTACTTTCTGGTAAAATAAGGTATGCGGGACAGAAAATGAGATTGGGATAGTACTGGTCACATCTTAAGGGCCAGATTTACTAAACAGGGCACAGAAACTAGCGTCTGGTTTAAAATATGTTTTTGGGCAATAAATAATGGTGCGGATACCAGTAAATTGACGAACACAAACCTTAGTAAATCACCTTACATTATTCATTTAAATACACTCCTCCCATAAATTGAGTCCGAAAGGAAAACTACAAATGCATATGCAATAAGATCAGCCGCAAAAATAACCCTGTCCACGCCTTTTCAGCGCTAATTCTTCACTGCGTGTCTTCAGTAAATCCTGACAGAAGTTTTTTAACACCCAAAGAGGGTTACTAACGCAAGCTGTTGGTAAATCTGGCCCTAAATGGTTTATTTAAAAAAAAAACACACACACACACACAAAAAGACATTTAAGATGACAAACAAATTCACCAAACATTAACGATACAGTAGCATCTGTTTGCATTGTGTGCTGATAATCGCAGTCTCAATTTTAAGCCGTATTTCAGTTTAGGTGACGTCATTTCTTGTCAGTTGAGATCTGATCCATGATCAGCTGTGAAGCTGGACTGAAATGACTTAATCGCTGTAGTTAGTGTTGTAACGTCTATGAAGAAAGAGGGGAAAAGGGCCTGGGGTTTGTGTTAAACGCTCCGGTAGGTATCATCCTGTGTCTGAAGTGTGTGTTCCTTCCACACACACATATGTGCTTGAGACCCACCCAGGAGTAGGGCTGGGTATCGAGTTCGATACTTTTTAGGTACCGACCGAATTGTCTCGATACTGCCGAGTATCGAAACATGTCTTGATTTTCGGTACCACATTTCGATACCTAAGGGGTTAATCTAGTCAACGTCAGTGAAACAATGAATAAGCATGCAGCATGATTGGCTGTGGCGGAAAAACACTAATGTTAGTTTACGCGGTTGCCCAGAGAGACGTGGCTCGTAGTCGTCGCACGTGAGGCTGTAGTGTGTGTGTGTGTGTGTGTCCCAACCCAGATAGATAGAAAATATGTGGAAAAGATCAACAGTGTACCTACCTATGTACCACACTCGATGTCAGAAGCACGCGATCCAATATTTTCGACAAGATAATTGCTGCCAAGACTGGCAACACTTGAGAGCGTTTTTCCATCTTCGACTGCAAGAACTGGAGCGCGTCACAAACGAACCGAAACTAAGCGTATAGGATACTTGACTGACAGACACGAGAAATAGGCATATAGACTTAAATATAGGTTAAAATATGTCTACTTTTAAACGAAACAATTAGAAATAAAGAGTTTGATTATAATCCATAGGCGCGCGTCCGTGTTCACTACTGCAGGAATGACGATCGAGTCAACATCGCCATATTCATCTTAATATATATTTTAAATATATCCTTGCTGTTTTTTCCCATAATCATTAGGCTACTTTCGCCACTGCTTGCGGCAAGCTTTATGCGTTGTTGTTGCTTTTTTTTGTTGTTGTTGTTTTTTAGCGCGAGGTATACTTCGCACCCCAGTAGCCTACCGTAAAACTTCAAATAATAGCCCGGGCTTTTATTTTCCCAAATCGCCGAACTGCACCGGCTTGTATTTGAGACAGGCGTCTATATGAGACAGGCCTTTATAATTTAGTGTTGAGATGTTGTTCATTGAGATGTTGTTCCTAGAGTCTCTAATCTCTAAAAATCTCCAAATGCTCCACGTGAAACTGCGGTCTTCCGACCTTTTACAATCGTGTCAATAGATTTTGATTAATATGCGCGAGGGAGAGAGATCAAGACAGCGCTCGTGTTGTTTGAAGACGTGAGAGGGCGCGCGCGCGGCCGGGGCGCGCTCTCTCTCTCTCTCTCTCTCTCGCGCGCGCGCGCTCTCTCTGCTCGTTTGCGCCCTGTCAAGAGCAGCAGTTATTCTATTTCTATTCTACATCATTCACCAAAAAGCGGACGATGCGACGGGTTTTAGAAGATTAAATACAACCCGGAACTGGCCGGAACTAAAAAACAGACCCGGCCTCTATTTGAGACCGGCCTTACCCAAACCTGTCGCCACACCAGGCGTGTAAAAGAGACAGGCGTCTATTTGGGACTCGGCTATTATTTGAAGTTTTACGGTATATTTAATTCAATTCACATTTATTTGTATATCATTTTTCACAAAACATATCGTTTCAAAGCAGCTTTACAGAAAATGCATGTGTCTAAATTACAATTTGTGATCTGTTAGAGGTGAGTGACTGTGTGTAATGCATTTCAATTAATTTTCATTGTTTCATTGTTAAACAATGCATTAAGGCAGAAACAATGAGCTCATTGAAGTAAAGAATAGGCCTACATGTTGTTAAATGATTAGGAAACATAGAAAACTTTAGCATTTGTTTTTTTTTACAGACTCAAAATATGAGTGTAAAAAAGTCAACAAACTGAAAAAAAAAGAAAGGTAATGTAATATTGTTAAAACGGATTTCCTAAAATTGGTACCGAAAAAGGTATCGTTCAGGAACCGGTATCGAAGTCAAGGTATCGGTATCGGTATCGGTATCGAAAATTTTGTTACGATACCCAGCCCTACCCAGGAGTGCCCACCCAGAGGTTGGCACGAGAAAGGTGCTTGAGGTTTTGGGATTAGATTTTGTCAGCCTGGCAAGGGTTTCCCTGGCATCCCTGTGTGGCACACTCATGTCTTTCTCTCCGCTGCTAAATAATGGCCTGTTGAACTTGGCCAGCACTTGTTCTAATATCCTTGAGCTTCTGTCTCAGGATTCTAGTATCAGCCAAGAGAAAAAAGGAGGAGCATTTTATGTTTTGCTTTATCAATACTCATATTTTTAGTAGTGCCTGCCAAGGCAATTTTCATTTTTGGGTTGACTATTCCTTTAAAGGTGCTGTATGTAACTTTTTCACTCTACTAAAGCATAAACATACCAGAATATGTTTGCATATATTGAGGAAACAAGTTAAATTCACATACTCGTTTCTCTGAAAAACACAACAGCCAGTTGTTTTACTTTGAATGTGCGTTTCCAGGCTGGAATGTTTGTTTTTGCTTTGGTCTGTGATACTGCATGTAGCCAGTTTGCCAATTTTCATTGTCCAATGCGCTCGTTCCTGTTGCGTGTGCTCAAACTGGCAACCCGTGGAGCAGGCGGCGGTGTAATTGCCTATTCAACCACTAAATGCCTATTTCAACCACTAGTTGTCATTCTTACAGACTGCAGCTTTAAGGATGGACGTGTGATGGACTGTCCATCCATCCAGGGAGTTTTTTCCGCATATGTCCCAAAGTGATGAGGTAAGCTCTAGCATGAATGTGATCCTACATAGGACATGCAGTTTGGAAAAATGGATGGATGGACTTAAGATGGATGGAGGGGCTCTATTGACTTGGGCCAGTAAGCCCAACCTAGTAATAATCTGACACCGACCCACAACACAGCATTGTGCATGCCAGAGTTTTCCATTTCCGCATTTTCTTCGGAAAACAAAGGTATAAAACACAAAACATAAATATTCTTTAAAAACTGAACACACCATGAATATCTATACAAATGTTATGAAGTTATTTTTATGATTCAATATAGTGTATGAGTGTGACGTGACCGTCGGCCGGAGTGACTGCGGTTACACACACTGAGTGGCAAAAAGACTGAGCGGCAGCATTTGTCTTAAGCTTGAATGCTGCGAAAAACATACAAAACACGTTTGCTTTGCGATTGACTGTTCAACTAGATTTAACAAGAAATCTGAGGTATATTTTTACAGACTGCCCAAAGCTACAGAAAAGAGAAGCAAATGGATCGCTCCAATTCATAGAAACAACTGGATCCGGGCAGAGAAGGGTGGATTTGCAGTTTTCATGTTGTGCCAATATGCTCAATTCAGGGGTAAAATCATACCCTATATATTGTATTGACAGCTCATCAATCAAATATTTACCATCGTATATTCTGCATAATTGGATGTTTTTAAATAAACGCTGACAAAAAGTTTAAGGGCTGGACGATATTTTATATAGCCTATATATACATTTATATATATATATATATATATATATATATATATATATATACAGTAAAATTGATATGAGTGATCACCCGGACTTAGACCTTCCTATATTGTATTTATATAAAGCGTTATGCATTTATGCATCACATGTATTTCCCATGCGTCAAAATCAGGCTCATATAAATGTCAGGAAACACGATTCCTGGGTGTATGTCAATATCCACGGATCACTGGATCTTTGGTAAGTTGTAAGGAACACTATATTTTGAGTTCAAGTTTTAGTTTAAACTGATAATCGTTTGTTTTACTCACGTTTTCGCAGTTTCCCCTATTAAATCCAGTCACTCAGCCGCTCTTCTGCCACTCAGTCCGGCTGAGCGAGTGTGTTCTGGCGGGAAAGGGACGTCAACACATACCCTCAATAGCTCTTTTCACACATTAAACCCGGTAAATTATCGTAAAATTGCCAGATTGGTTTTCTAGTAAATATATCTTACTATATATGCTGTTAACACAAGTAATGGTGTTTCGTCTTTTTACTGGTAAGATGCCATTCACACATCTGTACCAAAATACCGGTAGCCTAATCTCTGTGATGTCAATCATCAGTTTTTATTCATCCACCTGGATGAGGAGCAGCGTGCAATCGGTCCAATCTGACCTTTTTTTTTTTTTTTACATCTGAGTAACAGGTGTAAGGGGACGATCACACAGAAAAAGTTTTTGCTCTTAAACCCTGCAGAAAAATCCAGCATAAATTCCATGTTAGTCTAGACTGGTTAGAGCGGGATTTAGAGAGGGTCTAGATGGTGGACCAGCAGAGTCATTGAGCTGGTGTAGCTGGTCCACAGACACTCCCTGCTTCCCATAATGGGGACCAAACCAGCAACCCATGCTGGTCCCAGCATGGAAAACATACCTTATGCTGGAGACCAGCAATGCTGGATTTTCAGCAGGGAAAACACAAGATGCTGCACAGTATTACAGTAATGCCGCTGTGCTGACGAGTGTCAGAGATGGCAGGGTCTCGAGTGCGAGACGCTGAACAAGATGTGATATGCAGAGCAATGGTCAGATGTCTGTCAAGCGCATATTTACATAGAGAAACAATAAAAAAGCGGAGGAGAATACAGTAAACTGTGAAAAGTAATTGCGTCATGTCCATCACAGCTCATGCTTATACATCAGTCAATAACTAGATATAACTTCAGCACAGCATTCATCTTTCCTCCGAGCCTCCGCATTACCTCCACTTCCTCTCCAGACAGTGACCTTCAGCTTTCTCTCTCTCTCTCTCTCTCTCCCTCCCTCACTTCATTTTTCTGTTCCCATTTCTCTTGGCAGATGACAGGAGACTTTGACATCTGCTGATGATCTAATGCAGCCGCTCGGGTCCAAATGCAACAGAATAAAAGCAGAAGTGCTCACGCTGGATGTCTTTTCTCCTCATTCGTTTCAAGACAGACAGCCTGCCTGCCCTTTAAAACCTCACTTTCGTCATTTTCATTGCTCTTTAAATATTGCTGATGATGTGAGTTGGATGTGGGATCCAGAGATGTATTTTCCACTGAGCCTTGCGAGACCTAGCGCAGAAAAACTGCCTTCGATGCAGTATTACCCGGCACAAATGAAGCATCTCAGTTCAGATGTTCATAAATCAGCTGTGTTAAAGAGAAAATTGGATGCATTGCTAAATGATGTGTGTGCCCGTGAGACTTGTTCTCGCTCACCTCCCAAAACAAAGGGCATCATTGTGTCTCCTGCCCCCCCCCACACCTCCATCCCCTCCGGCTGGTCTCAGTGCAGTTCAAATGGGAGCGCTCCGCTGGGACCACACTTGTTTGCTTTTCTGGGATCAGTTAAAATCATGCATGTAATAAGGAGAAAATGGCTTTTAAGCCTGCCTGTAGGAAACGGTGCCCGATGAACCATTATCCCTTATTAAAGACAGAGCCCAGGAGAGACAGGAGGACACACACTGCTGATCTCGGCTCAGTCTGCCTCTATATGTCTAAATAATAATGCCGGTGGACTTGAACTTGAAAAGCGATGTGTACTGACGCATTTTTGCGGTTGAAACAACATTCCTTCTGATGTTCATTCATGTTTATATCATGCTGTAAAAATGAACTAGTAGGAAGAGATGATCGGTTCACGAGCAGCTTTAGCTGAGGTGCTACAGCGATCAGTCACGACACATTAAAGAGCCATAAAATGGTATTTACATTAGTAAATACATTAGTGCAGTATTTTTCACTGCGTGAGACCATGATGTGTGGCGTGAGAGCGGCATGGCTTGTCGGACCTAGCAACAGTAACTGAAGGGGGCGGGTCTTGTGAACGGCCAATTGAATGCCGATTCAATTCCAGAATATGAAGAAGCAAACAGGATGCCAAATTGTAATTTAAATAATTCTTCCAAGGAACAGTTTAGAGATACATTTATAATGTAATGGCTGCTCTTTTTAATACAGTGAACAAGGATTTCAAAATCACCATAAAAAATCATCAAATAAATCTATATGCCTCAAGCTCTATTTACCAAGTCTTCTGAAGCCATCTAATAGCTTTGTGTAAGGCACAAACTGAAGTTTAAAGTTCCAGTATGTAACATTAGACAAACTTCATTCGTCTTGGCATGGTTGTGTCACGTCAGTAAACAGGAAGAAGAAGACCTGGCTATAATATGGCGTGTTCTGAGAATGCAGATGCTGATTTTAATCTAGAAAGGTCTAAAAAAAACAACCATAGACATCTGGGGAATCAACCAAAACCAGGAAAACCTCGAGCTGCGGAGAGCCTGCAGTCAAAAAGGAACGTGACGGAGCCTGTGCTGAAACTAGAGTAAATAACTTCATGGCTTTTTAGAGGTCTTGACAACTCTGAGATCTGTAGGGACTGAAGACTGACACAGAGATGGAGTTTTATATTTCAGCTGCTCAATAGCTAGGTCATTTGGCAATGTGTGGTCTGATCTGACTGAACAATCATTAAATCTAAACGGGATTTATTTGAAAACATTTACGTTTTTATTTGGTCAGAAAAAAAAGCGGCAGACACTTTACTTGTTCAGATTCATTTTGGAGGGGATATACGCCTAGTGGGACATACTTCTAATTGCCATGTTGATGTACAATGACAGATCAACTCTGATGTGGTGATTACAGATTCACACACGCAGTGCCGAAGCACAACACACATACATTATTTTTTTATGTTTAAAGATGGCAATAGAGAGGCAAAAGTTCCATACTTTAAGCAGTTATTAACTGGACATCCACACTAGTTCTCTTCAACACTTTTAAAGAGTAGCAGATTTCTGTATCAGTTGATATGGTCTGGAAGTGTCTTCACCGAGATAAAGATCAACAGTGTATCAGCTGAGTGTTTGACTGAAAGCCTAATAATGCCCCTTTTGATTCAAGGAATGCTTCTTATACTTCCCTCTGGGTAATATTCTCTGACCCCAATTTGACAGATTTTTCAATAAAGCACCAGCATCCTACGGTCTCATAACCCATCTGGCTCACTTAGGACTGGCAACCGGTCGCTCTCTGTCTGTAGATCTCGGCTAAAACATCGAGGAGACTGAGCTTTTGTGATAGCAGATCCTAAACTCTGGAACAGCGGTATCGATCTGATCGGTGCCATCACTCTCCATTTTTAAATATAAGCTTAAAACATATTTTCAAAATGTTGGTTTTCTAAGTATTTAGTTTTGTGTTCGTTATTTTATAGATTATAATCTGTTCTGTTTTTATTTGAGTATAATGATCTGTACAGCACTTTGGTCAACCCTGTGTTGTTTTTAAATGTGCTTTATAAGTAAATCATTACATGAAATGAGGTGTCTCTCAAGAATTTTTATATTTTAATGATAATAATAATAAATGTTTCTTCCAGCTTTGATCACAGGAATAAATTACATTTAAAAATATATTTAAATAAAAAACAAAATAATTTTTTCATAAATAAATAAATACATTTTTCACAATATTACTGATTGTTTTGTATTTTTAAGCAAATAAATGCAACCTTGTTAAGCATAAGAGACTTCATTTAAAAAAAAAAAACATTTTTTAAATGTACCGATATTTGTATACATATATAACATACTCATGTATCATCTATAATATGCAACACATACACATTTTCTGTATACATGGAAGACTACTATACATTTGCCGAAATGTGCCGTATACAACGGAGGGCACTTCAAGAAACACTGCATCTATCACATGCAATGATAAAGTGCACAGTAAATGCACAGTTCTCAGAGGATGCATTTTAGCATTAAAAATAGATCTCGCACCAAAGAACTGAGCAAAAGGTGTGTTTCGAGGCACATTAATCATTCTATGGCCAGTACAAATACTGAATATGCTAGTCCGCCTATCCTGACCCCAGACTGAATCTGTATGTGTATGTGTATCAGCCCGCTAAGATCTTTGTGTGCAATAGTGACCAAAAAAGTAACCATGCTACTGTCTCCCAGCTGAAACACATAATGAAGTTGTATCATCACTTCTTTCAGTTTATTCCCCAACACCGCCTTGTGCTTGTGTGACAGGTCTGAGATAAGACCCCTCAGCCCTGCTGCTCATTACAGTTTAATAAAGGTCAGAGGTCATCCCGGGGAGTGAACGCATCATCAGAAAGTGCCCCAGTGTCCCTGCTGCCACAATGAGCCCTTTTTTCTCTTTATTAACCACTGTGCTCAACCATTACACACACACACACACACACACACACACACACTGGTGACTCAAAAAAGAAAAAGAGTTGGCTGAGCAGCTTTGTAAACTGTACAAAAATATATATTTTTCAAAGTTTACTAGATTGTTTTACAAGAAAATACTATTTCAAAATTCCACATTCAATTAAATTTGTTACTTGCCATTTCTTTGCAATTATTTGTGAAATTTACTAGCCTGTTGTAAGTGAAATTTGTTTCTACAACATGTTTTTTTTCAGTGTAGGATTCCACGATCAGATGTTATTCTGTGTGTGTGTGTGTGTGTGTGTGTGTGTGTGTGTGTGTGTGTGTGTGTGTACGTGAAACGTTAGGGGAGATCATTCGGAAGGATACTTTGGTGGGAATGATTTATCCAAATATGCAGAGCAGAACTTGGCTTCAAACATCATACATCTTTATTAGATTAGAAATAGAAAGAAAAAAAAAACCCCATTGCACAGTTATATGAATATACATACTTCTCAGTTATTCCACGCTATTCAACCCCCCATTTTTCCTTGTTGCAGACACTCCATTTTTAGCTTTGTGATTCATTGGGGTCAAAGGTGAAAAGCTAAAGATCAAGAGTGGCCATGTTGTTTCCTGCCCAAGTAAAAGCAGGCCAAAGCAAAGCACGCACAACAGGTTTCAGTCTCGTCTCCACAACACACAGATAAGCTCTGTCAGTTTTATTGCTGTTCATTTTCACCTTCACCCGAGGCCAGGCCTTCAGCTGTAGACTGCTATCTCTCGTTCGGTTTCTCTCGAGGGAAGTTTTCAGTGCCTTCTCTCTTCACTGCAGTCTGTAATCTATTGCTCGTCTCATCTGTGCTCCTCTGCGTCTCCTTCAAGTCTCGTTCCACTGCACAAGGAATCTTGGAATGGAGACAAAGAATATAATCTGAGGCCCAAAGGTGACTCCCCTTTCAAGGCCCCTTCTGGCGATCGTGAGCTTATATTCTCCAAGCAGGAGTGAAACTCACAATGTAACAAATCTCCTGGAAGGCACTCAAGTGCAACAGTGAGTCTCCTTCACTTTCAGCTCAAGATAAGGAGTTCTTCTTCTTTTATATCAGGACTGATGTCGTCTTCTGTTATTCTTCTGTGTTAGGCTTTCCACCAGAGAGAGCATTGCTGGAGTCCATATCGTGCGGATAACAGTTTACCAAGAGACAATAATGAAAGATCTGTTGTCAGGATGAGCTTTCTCAACTTTTCAGCAACTGGTTTCACAGTGATTTTAGGGGCATGAAGTCAGTTTTCCAACAATTCACGTAGGTGAATTATTGGCTGTTCACACAGTAAACCCCGCCTCTCAATTTCATGCAGGTTCTCAAACAGTCTCAATGATAAATAATGGTGTTAATGAGAAGACTAAATACAATTAAAGGTAGGGTAGGTAGAATTTTTCTAACAAAATATGTATGAACTTTCTATATGTATACCAACACATAATTAAAATGTAAGTACTCTGAAAAAGAAAGTATAAATATCGAGTGTCTGTAGTCCTCTCAGTGCTGTAATAAATTCGGGACGAATGAAATGATTGGCTGGATGAAATGATTGGCTGAAGCGACTGTCACTCTCCCTCGCTACCATGGCAACCACCCCTGCAGCTACAGGAGCCGCCCACACGCACACACACCCGTTTGACTCGAGGAGTGGAAGAGGCACGGACGCTGAAGAATCACAATTATGGCCGCGAATTTAGCAGTCAAAATTCCCAGTATCTGCATATACAGTCAGCGAAGGCAAACCAGGCAAGAAAAGGAAGACAGTATTTGAAAAGGCTAGGCCCAAAAAGTCTTTGGATAAAGCAAGCAATATCAGGGCTTTCCAGCGGTGGACAACTGAGGGACATCAAGGGGCTGAAAAGTGACGGTAACAGTGCTTTCATCGTGGAAGCTCTTACAATCAAAACACCGTATATGTTATGAATCTTACACGAAATTCCCCTTCATCACAGTGTAACTGATGGTAACAGGAAAAACGTGTATCAATGCAACCTGTTTTTAGCTTTGAGTTTGCCTTATGTTACTAGCTTGTTACCGAATCAAACTCAATATATTGTAAACTTTACCCGTATCGATATGCTGGCTTGATAGTGAGTACTAACAGCCATGTTAGTTGTTTATATTCATAATGATAAAGTTAGGTATTTTATTACATGTGATTCTGACATGATGTCACTCCATGCACTGCTCCTCTCCGCTCGGTGTTGGTGAACGCGTCCTCCAGCTGAGCGAGTGAGCGCGGGCGGCATCGCGCAGTCATGTGTTTTGGGGGCGTGGCTTTGGAAGGAGCCCAGATGGGAGGGGGTGGGTGTTAATGGAATAATGAGCTGTGTTTATTGCAGCCCTGAGAGGACTACAGACACTCAAGTTTTTAAATCTCTTTTTCAGAGTACTTACATTTTAATTATGTATCGGTATATAAAGACAGTTTAAACAATTTTGGGAATTGTTATTTTTTTGAAAATTCTGCCTACCCTACCTTTAAGTAAAAAAAAAACTACATTTTTTTTAAATGGCTGTGAGGGTCAAGCAGTTTTGGATCAAAACCTAACAAACTTTTTCTTTTCTTTTTTTTTTGTAAATGTTTTGCTTAAAAGTAAAGGTTTCATTTCTTTCTTTGCAATGGGTGCTAGTTGCTTTTATATTGAAAAAGGGACAGAACCATTTAGTTTCTGCATTGCAACATTCTTTTCGTGTCATTTAAGCATTACTATCATGATATTATTTGATAAAAATGTACAGTAGTTATTTAACTGTAATACAGTGATGATAATCAATGCTGTGTATAATGGGAATCACACTCACACACACAAAATAACAAAAGAAATTCCAGATAGCAATAAGAACTTGAGGTAAATTTTGTGTAGAATATCAAACATCTTCATTTCCTTTATGCAAATTTAAACACTAGGTATGTTTAGAGGTAAAAATGTATCTTTGCATGTTTTCACGAGATTCTATGCAAGTAATTTCTGTCTCCTGAGTCCTGATCCTCTGAGGCGGGTTTATGCCTACTCTACATACTCCATTTAGACAGCCAGCAATCCATCGAGTGACCCTACAAAGACGAATTTGTGGGTGTCAGGGATGGTATTAAATCTCTTATAATGTTGTTGCAGCTGTATGGGAAGAGCAGGAGTCACTCGTCCTCTGATCGGGAAGGCAACAAGGAATGCGCTTTCAGTCTCTACTGACCTTGGCCAGAAGAATTTAATCCTTCTTACAAGGAGCCGTTTCATCACATAAACAGATTCTCTTGTATCTGACCATCCTTAATTCTTGGAATGTGAATTTATAGGAGAGTTTTCACAAGTTTCACTGGATTTATGTGCCCGTATCCCAGTCTATGTGGTGTGTGTGTGTGTGTGTATGGGGTGGGGGGGTGTTTGCTGTGGCAGAGCCTCAATAGCGAGTCGAGAGTGATGGACAGTAAAGACTAAGCCCTATTAACAGCTTTATTCCACCACCTTTAGCCTGACATAAATCTGTCTGACAGGCTCCTGCTCCACACTGCACTTCTGGCTGGCAATCTGAGCGCCTCGTCGTCAGAAACAAGGCGAGAGGTGTTCTCCCCTGTAGAATGTCTTCTCCCTTTCCATGAATCAACTTATTCTTGGCTCATCTTTATCCACTGGCACTCAGAAGCATAAAAAAATCAATAAAAAAAATGTGCATTAAAAACTCTTATAGAGCTTATGTAGCCCCGCCCCTTTTCAGCGCTGTGCTCGTTGTCTTTTGTCTTCCGGTCTGTATTTTCAGTTTTAAAGTCTTCTCGGTCTACTGACATTTTGTTAAGACATCTGCTTTAAACATTATAATCCTCATGATAACTTTCGTTAACTTTACAGTAAGTAAATCCACTTCAAAAGCGAATTACTCCTGGACAGTCATGCCATAGAAATATAAGCTACAGAGCGACCGCAAAAACTGAAGTTCAAAGACAATTTTCTAAAGATGGCGGTGCGCTCGTTTCTCTGGCGCATAAGGTCTATACTACAGGACAGTTGAATGCTTGAATCTGATTGGTTGACGAACAGTAGGGTGTGCAATAATTTTCAGGGAAATGCACGACTAAAGTAGTTCCAGGCAGGATTTGACCGCATTACATGTCCATATCACTCCGCAAAATGATTTCCGTTATTTCAAAAGGTCCTAACAGGCGACATAAGAACAAACACCCAAATTAATATCTTAAGCATAGGATAAAAACTGCAAATTATTTCAGTTTTTTCCACAAAATGATGTTTTATAAGGTACGGAGGCACATACTCCACACATTTCACATTTCTCTGCTCACACACACACAGTACAGACACACATCGCACATAAACATGCTGTCAGCTCTGACGATTTTATCAGTACAATAGTTTAACAACTTAAAAGCTACAAGACATTTCTCACTAGCGATTTATAACGGCTCTGTTCCTGGTGCAGAAAAACTTGGGTTGCAGTCAGATAAAGAGACGCTACTGAATATGTTGAGACGCAAAGACGCAAAGTAATTCATACACGCTTGATATCTCTCTCTCTCTCTCTCTCTCTATAACAGCATAAACTGTAATAGTCCATTATTCTGCTATCAGTGGCTCAAGCCTCTGTTTTGGAATTAGCAACGGAGGCTTGGGATGAGATGTGTTAGAAATTAGTCCTACACTACACACAAGAGCGTTTTAAGGCCAAAAACATGAAATACATCATCTGAACAATGTTGCAGTGTAAGTGGAATAATTGACTCCGGTCAGTTGAATTATTAGAAAAATTATAATTCAACGGCCTGTCGTCAATTATTCCTTAAGGCATTTGAGAGTTTCTCCAAGAGGCTGTTAGGCTATAGGGCTCAAAATGTAACAAAAAAATATATATATATATTTTGTTTCTTATGGAATATTGCAGTATTTAGGCTATTACAAATGATTTATCCATGCACATCTTTTTTTAAATCATGTGCCCTCATAATCTGTAATCATAATAACTTCCCTTCCCTCTTGCAGCGACATCTCTTCTCTTCGCTGATGTTTGTTGCCACGAGGGCGGGGCAACCTGTCGCTCACAATAGATCGACCAATAGCAAACCACAACCATGCAACCACCAAATCAGTTCCCTATGGACAAAATCAAGTCCTGCCCCACATTTTTTTCTCATTCAAGAAGCCATTTCATGACAACAAAGTATGTTTTGTTTTGAAGTTTTCAGCCTATGGGACGTTTTTTACTGAAGTCACATTCTTATGCTCTGTTTACACCTGGTATTAAGATGCGTTTTGGTCGATCGGATCACAAGTAGACGAAGGAGACACATTCCTGTCTCTTTTGTCCACTTTCAACCACTTCTGTCCTGATTTCTTCAAGGGGCGGGTCTATGGACAGGTGAATGTATGGGTTTTTTTTTTTCAACATCTTTTAATCTAATGGACGAAATAAACTTGCGCAATTTACATATGAACCTGAAAGGTGACGACAGAAAAACATACGGAGAAGAGAGCATCAGCTTTAGTTTCGGTTCTGACAGATGCAAGACCAGCCGAACGCTGTGAGTGTGTTAGAAATCAGGAATGGTGAGAGAACATTGTGCTTGGTATGTTTTTCATCTTCAAACCAAACTTGGATCTTCAGCCGACAAAGTTTAAATCTCGTCTGGCTAGCGCGCTTCCCATAATATTCACGCATTAGTTCAGTAGGCGCAGAGAAGACGGTCTTTTGTGGCTGTTTGAACACATCTGATCACATGAGCAATCCGGTCAAATGTGTTTTCGACTACCTCTGGAAGTGCTTAAAAGTGGACAAGCTCAAAGCGTTTTAGACCCTGTTTACACCTGCATTTAGCGTTGTCCACTTGTGATCCGATCGACCAAAACATATCTTAATACCAGGTGTAAATGGGCCTTAGTCACAATGGTTGAAGTCCATCCCCCAGCACAACCTTTTGACCCTCGAGGGTTAAGGTAATGTCACACACACACACTGACATCAACTCGCAGGAGTCACGAGAGGTACGAGCAGGAAGACCTTGAGATGGATTGACAGCCCAGTGTGACGACTCAATTTACCCGAGCGTCAGCCAACATGAGCATCAGAGACTGAAAACTCACTGCAAAGATATTCACAGGCACAGAAACACCCGTGAGAAGCCCTTCACATGTGCTCTGAGTCACGCAAAAGAAAAATCGCCCTCTTTGCTGCTGAACTGGCTGTTCGTTTGTTTTCACTGGACACAAATTTTCCACAAATTGATGCAATTCTATTGATTAAATAATGGGCCGTTTCCTCCCATCAGACTGTCACTCTAAATGCTCCACTCTTTCACATGTGTCAGCCCGTCTGGAAAACTGCACGTCAATCCAGAACACAGACAGCTCTTTAACTCCTCACGCACTTCTCTCTCGATGTATCTATCAAAGAATCTATTGTAAACATTCAATAAAAGACACGTTTCTTTTTAGGATAAGTGAACTTTTCAGAGTCTGAAAGGTTAAAATGACAAAAGTCTATGCCACTGTCGCCATCTAGTGGACATATAACATATTATACACTCCCGTTCAAAGAGTTGTATACACTTGACTGATGCAAACAAATAAAGTGTCTATACATATGAATTTCTTCACATTACTAAAATGAAAATAATTGGTTGGAATTATGTTCAGAGCTGGAATCAGACGAACACGCAGCTCACGACCAATCTCCATTGTGTGTCATAGTTTTAACGACTTTACTATTCTTCTGAGATGTGGAGCAGAAGAGGATGATGATGAAGACGGCAGCATTAGGCAGTTGTGCTCAGAGGAAGAGGAGTGGAGCGAGGGAAGCGGTGGAAGAATAGCTTCAGTGCCTGTTGCAACGACCCAAACTACCAGCCTGTAAAAATAAATCACACATCTGCTTCCAATGAGCCCCTGACATATTAATGCCCTTGTGCTTGTTATGAAATTCTTGTAATGCCCCCCCCCCCCATCCATCCATCCAGAGCACAATGTGCATGTGTCACCAGTCCTCCTCATCTTCCCTGTTCATCTCTCTGTTTCTTCTGTCCCCAACTTACTGATACAGACCATCTATTCATCCATCCATCCATCCATCCATCCATCCATCCATCCATCCATCCACCCATCCATCCATCTATCTATCTATCTATCTATCGTTTTTTAGCTCTTAGAATAATCTCCTGTACAGAAAGACAGAGAAACATGTGGCCCTGCTTTAAAAAAAATCCAAAAGAAACAATAACTGGAAGAATGGCGCTGCCACTCTTTGAAGTGAGCGTGAATATGATCTCTGAAGCTGATTACCGCAGACAAACTGAAAGCGCCTGTTTATTTATCTGAGAAAGACAATTATGGCAGACATGTGCTCTCTCGCAGGGGGAGACACTCAAACCACCCATAGCCAATACAGATCCAGAGGATTAGTACTTATTTTATCATTTTATTTAAGTACCCTAAGGAATTTTAAGATTTATACCACTACACATGCCAAAACTGGCATTTCCTTATTGTGACTATAATGTTGGGTGATGATCATTGTTTTTGGTGATATTCAGTGTATTTTTTTATGAAGTGAAGCCAAATCATTTCTATTGCCCTCTGGTGGCTGGCAGCAGTATAGTCATAAACCGAGGAATGGAATGGGATGTAAGCCAAACTAAATAATAATAATAAAAAAAAGGTTTCTGTCATTTTAGGTAGTTCTTATCACACAGACGTATGATCAAGAGTTAGTTTATCCAGTAAGTGTGGTTTTATTTAGTTATTTGAAATATATAATATTAAAAGTGTGCGGGACCTTGACGCTGATATGGCTCCACTACTGTGTATAATCGGCAACAACCATTTCTGTGATATTTTGTCTGAAGTTTCCTACAGTGGAAGAAATTGGAGGCGTCAACCTTTTTTTGTTCTTTTCTTTTTTTTTCTTGTACGTTAAAAGCTTAAGGTAAAACTAAAAAAAACTACATTGGTAACACTTTAAACACTTTTTCAAAAAAGACTAATTAAGACCTATACTGCATTATAAGACCAGTTATATACATTTATATTATTTTTATAATACTTATAAGTCATGCATTTGCTTTTTTTCAGTGCGCATGCTCATAATCCATTATACACTGATTTACAAGTATTAATAATTAGTCAGTGATTCCATGAATGTATTTATAAAGATGCAACCGGCATTGCTATAATATTATTATATTATAGTTACAATGACTTTAATTTCTGTCAAATAAATTAATATATTGTTATTGATAGCCGTGTTATGTTCTTAAATACTTATTGATGATAATACAGTTAATGACCTATAAAAGCCTATCATTCGTGACATTAAATAAAGTGAAAACAAAGGATGCGATTTTTCCTAAAGCAAATGTTAAGAAATCACAAAGAAAAATGTATGTTTGTTTATTTTTAAACATACTAGAAAAACACTGCAACAATATATTTTAAAAGTATAATTTCAAACTGCTATAAGCAATACCATGCATATGGCTGAGGCGACATTGATTTAAAAAAAAAAAAAAATTAGGGAACATTAGCCATTAAAAATATAATTGATAAATAATTGGTACAGCAAACAAGTTGTTACATGTGTGTCCTGATGTTTCCCCCTGCATTGTGTTTTGGTTTAGTCCTGTGTCTCAGTTTTCCCGCTCCTCGTTAGTTTTCAGTTCCTTCACCTGTGTCTAGTTCATTTGCCCCAGCTGTGTCTTGTTCCTCTATTCTGTTCTCTGTGTATGTAAACCCTGTGTTCTCCCTCACTCCTTGTCGGTTCTCGTTTGTATTAGGTGTGTTAATGTTTCCCGTGATCCTTGTCTGAGTTTATTTAGTAAAGTTTATTGAAGTTGGATCTGTTGACTGCTGCCTCTTCATCTGCCTGCACAACACCCGTAACACGTATCTCTGGATATATTTGATATATTTTTATATTATAAATCAGTGTATAATGGATTGAGCATGCACGTTGAAAAAGCAAATGCATATATTGTGCATAATTAAAATAATATAGATGTAACTCTAACTGTTCTTACAACGCAGTATAGGTCTTAAGTCTTTATAAATATAATTGAAAGAATAGTAATACTTATAAGTATAAATGGGGCAATAATTCATTAGAAGCATGATCTTCAAGTGTTACCAAAAATGTCTCAATACTTCCGTACTTGCGATTCATGAAATTAAGCATCATGCAACTTTTTGGTAATTATTAACAAAAGCTAAATACAATCATAATACTCACACAAAAGTACTTAATTTTGTATTGCCAGCAAAATCATCACATTGTTATCCATTCCTAATAAAGCAACAGTAGAATTTAATGATTATTTTTTTCAAAAGTCATTGTAATTTTAACTAATAAAAAACAAAAATCACCTTCAAATGAATAACTACACAACACATAATCTGCTAGAACTAGAGAACATTGGAAATAATGTTAAAGTAATTTCCTTAGTAACATTGAATTGTTCTTGGTAGAGTTGGCAAAAAGTGAAATTTTAAAAATGTGACAATAGCAGCATTTCCCTCTAGCATTTTGAGCGCTGTTTAACAGATTCTTAAACACCTCTGATTGGCCATTGTGTTCACGCGCTCAACATCAGCGTCTGTCAGCGGATATATTAGGGATCCGCTGATAGACGCCTGCTTTAAGCGCTCCCGTGTGTATCTGTGTAAGCGCTCGGTGAAGAGCGTCAAAGATGTCATTGTTGATCATTGTAGCCAATCACAGACATACAAGTGAAACTCGAAAAATTAGAATATCGTGCAAAAGTTATAATTTTGATGATTGTGGCTTACAGCTTATGAAAACCCCAAATTCAAAATCTCAGAAAATTTGAATATTACATGAAATCAATAAAAAAAGGATTTTAAATACAGAAATGTCGGCCCTCTGAAAAGTATAATCATGCATATGGATATAGTTCCCTATCAGGAACTCGAGCTGCGTGAAAACGCTGTGGGAACACCCCTTGCGTTGTGCGTCATGAAGAACGTATGGAATCAGCCCAATGGCGAGACGGAACGTCATAGGCGGGTGACGTCATCGACCAGGAAACTATAAAGCACCCCAAAATCATAACCGCGACAGCTTCTGTTGTCTTCAGCAAGCGCTCTGTGTGTGAATCTGTCCCAGTGTTTTTGTCTGTCTTTAGTGATTGCTCGGCAGGAGTTTTTCACTTAAAAAAAACAACAACTATACAGTATATATATATATATATATATATATATATATATATATATATATATATTCACATATCTAAATGGCGAGCGAGCAGCAAAACAGAAAGTGTGTTCCCCCCTATACTCGTTATCTCACGGGTGAGGATTCACACGATCTGTGTGTTGTTTGTCTGGGAGTACAGCATGCCCGGTCAGCTCTCGAGGGGGCTGATTGTGAGCATTGCGAGCGTTTTCCAATAAGAACGCTCTGCTCCCGCCGATCACTCTTTGAGGAGAGTGGTTCGGCTCGCGCTCCCCGCGGCTCGGGTCCCGCGTCTGCCGAGGCAGAGCGGCGTCGCGTGTCGTGGGGATCGCGGATGAATCTGACAGCGGGGTTTGAGACGGGCCTCGCCCTGGAAGCATGCTCTGCGGTTTCTTCTGCCCAGGCTGTGGCATCAATATTGCACCTATCCAGTTCTGAGGAGCTGGATGTTGTTGGTATTAAATAATAATAATAAATAAATAAATAAATAATTATTATATAAATTAAAAATTATAAAATAAGGGGATAATGAGGACTCTCTACCTCAATACCGAAATAACAGAAATAAATGAGGAGCTTATGGAGGTGCTAACTCATGCTGTAGAAAAAATAAGCATTGAGTGGTCAGCAGTTTGGCAGGAGTTTATATATAAAAATATTGTATGAACTATTTTTGCCTTTCCGATTGCAACCTCCACAACGGTGCCTGCTGTTTTTCCGGACCTCCACACTGAGGTGTCGAAGTCCTGGAGGAAAACGATTTCATACTGTATTTTTAGACCTCAGACCTCCACGAAAAATATTTCAATATTGCTGGGGCTTAAAATCACGGTTATGGGGCGATGCCTAGGCTGAAGAGACGCTTACAGCATCTCTCTGCCGAAACGACATCGTTTCCAGGGAATTCGCATTCTGAATTATTTCGACGATTGGCTGATTTTAGCTCAATCGGAGCAGCAAGCGGTTCGGCATCGAGATGTCGTCCTCGCACACTTTAAGGAATTGGGGTTGAGGCTGAATGCCAAGAAGAGTGTGTCATCTCCATCTAAGAGAACCTCTTTTCTGGGGGTATTATGGGATTCTGTATCGATGCGGGCTCGCCTGCCTCCTGCCCGCATCACGTCGATTCTCTCAGCCGCAAAACAAGTGAAGCTAGGCCAGTTGCTCACTGTAAAGCAGTTCCAGAGATTGCTGGGTCTCTTGGCAGCAGCGTCCAACGTTATACCTTGCGGCCTGCTGTACATGAGACCATTACAGTGGTGGCTCAGAACCAAGGGGTTCTCCCCGAGGGGAAACCCCCTTCCGCACGATCAAAGTTACACGACGTTGCCTCCGTACTCTGGCCACGTGGAGGGATCCTTGGTTTCTGTCCCAGGGCCCTGTGTTGGGTGCTCTTTGTCGTCGTGTACGCTAACGACAGATGCTTCCCTCACAGGCTGGGGGGCGATCATGTCGTCCAGCCCAGGGGCTGTGGCAGGACCATCATCGGTTATGGCATATAAATTGTCTAGAGATGTTGGCGGTGTTTCAGGCTCTGAAACACTTCCTCCCAGACCTGAGAGGTCATCATGTTCTGGTCCGGTCTCACAAAACATCGGTGGTCTCTTATATAAATCATCAGGGGGGTCTGCGCTCTCGCCCGTTATACAAGCTGGCTCGCCAGATCCTTCTATGGTCCCAAGGGAAGCTTCTTTCAGTAAGGCCGATTTATATCCCAGGGTACCTAAATCAGGGAGCGGACATCCTGTCGAGGCAGGGGCCGAGGCTCGGGGAGTGGAGACTCCATCCCAAGGTGGTGGAGCTCCTTTGGACACAGTTCGGTCGTGCCGAGGTAGACCTGTTTGCGTCCAGGGAGACATCACACTGTCCACTGTGTTTCTTTCTGTTTCATCCA
The DNA here is from genome assembly GCA_031834385.1 of Semotilus atromaculatus. Lineage (NCBI taxonomy): Eukaryota > Metazoa > Chordata > Actinopteri > Cypriniformes > Leuciscidae > Semotilus > Semotilus atromaculatus. The sequence continues at coordinate 5,668,632 of JAULUF010000025.1, forward strand.
GCCCCGCTGTGGTTGGTCTCTATGGTACAGGCGTGGCCGAGGTCACGCTTGTACGCCTTTCCCCCGATTGCTCTGCTCCCAGGAGTTCTGGAGTAGGGTCGCTGGGACGGGGTCAGTCTATTATTGGTAGCCCCGTTTTGGCCGGCCCGAGTATGGTTTGCGGACCTTCTCTCTCAGGCGAGCGGGTTGATCTTTCACCCCCGCCCGGAATTGTGGAATCTATGGGCTTGGCCTCCGAGGGGGCCCAGCTCGTAGGTGCTGGTCTCTCAACTGAGGTTGTTGAGACCATCCTTCACTCCAGAGCTCCTTCCACGAGGAAGTTATACGCCTTGAAGTGGAGACTCTTCACTTCTTGGTGTGGAGAACACCAGCTGGACCCAGTTAACTGCCCAGTGGGTGCAGTGCTGGAGTTCCTGCAGGAGCGTTTCTCCTCAGGGCTATCCCCCTCCACACTAAAGGTGTACGTGGCAGCACTGGCTGCTTACCATGTCCCTTTCAGTGGAGTCTCTTTGGGGAGACACCCATTTATAACTCGATTTATTCGTGGTCCTTTGAGGCTGAGGCCTGTAGTCCACACGAGGGTGCCGACGTGGGATTTGGCCATTGTTTTAGAAGGTCTTTCCCTAGCTCCTTTCGAGCCTATTGAGGAAGTTTATCACTTTGAAGACTATATTTCTCCTCGCTATTTTGTCACTCAAAAGAATCTGAGACATTCAGGCTCTTTCGGTTTCTCCCTCGTGCCTGGAATTTTCACCTGGGATGGTGAAGGCTTTCCTCCACCCCAGGCCAGGTTATGTCCCTAAGGTTCCTACCAATGTGGCCAGACTTACAGTTCTGCAGGCCTTCTGTCCTCCTCCGTTTACGTCATCGGATCAGGAAAAACTCAATCTGCTCTGCCCTGTTAGGGCTTTAGATGCTTATGTCCACAGAGCTGCCCTGTGGAGGAAATCGGAACAGTTGTTCGTTTGCTTTGGGTCACCCAGGAAGGGGTGTCCCGCATCTAAACAGAGAATGAGCAAGTGGGTGGTTGAGGCCATCTCACTTGCTTATGAGTCGGCTGGTCAGCCTTCACCTTTGGCTGTACGGGCTCACTCTATTAGGAGTATGGCGGCTTCAAAAGCCTTATTGTCAGGAGTTTCTCTCCATGATGTTTGTGATGCAGCAGGCTGGTCCTCACCGCATACATTCGTCAGGTTTTATGACCTAGATCTCAGCTCCACTCCAGGGGCGCAGGTGCTTTCAGCTGAATGTGCTTCTTGATTCACACAGTCGGTCACTTGCTCTTATGGCGACGTGGGTATTAGCGTTCCCACAGCGTTTTCACGCAGCTCGAGTTCCTGATAGGGAACGTCTCGGTTACGTATGTAACCTTAGACTTCAGACTTTTTCCGAAGCTGTCGCGGTTGTGATTTTGGGGTGCTTTATAGTTTCCTGGTCGATGACGTCACCCGCCTATGACGTTCCGTCTCGCCATTGGGCTGATTCCATACGTGCTTCATGATGCACAACACAAGGTGGAGCTGTCCATCTTGGAGCTGGTTAGTTCAAGTCTTTATTTAATTTTTTTTTTCTTTAATCCCTATGAAAACAATGAATGGAGAAATATTTCCACGACCAGGGTCAATTAAAAAGTTGGTAGTGTTGTGCTCTCACAGCTTGCCAAAAGGTGTCATTACACACAGAGTTCACTTTACAGGATGTGTAGTAGTACAGCAGTAGTACAGTAGTAGTACAGTAGTACACACCAGCTTTGAACCTCTCATCTGCTGCAGTCATCACAACAATGTACAATTAAAGCAATGTACAATTTGAAAGAACATGCAAGAGGTCATCACAAAAAGAAACACAGAATATTATGTTGAGCTCCGAATGCCCCACAATAACAACGTCCAACCAAAAGTTCCCTCCACACCTACAAATATGCACACTTGAGCCTCAATGTAACAAGCTTCTCAATCTTCTCATTTGCTGGCGTAGAAGCATTGCGTGCAATTCATACAGTGCCTACGTGTCCTTCTAAATGGATCTGACAGTAAGTCCCTCAAATCCTATCAGTCCCTGTAATCTTGTCACATGTGACCAACACACGCTAATTACAGGGGTGATGCCCCATTTGGTTGTCATATAGACATGGCTGCAAGGCAACTCTACAACGCAACCAATTAGCTCATAGCCAAAAGACAGGTCAAGTGCTCTTGCAAGAGACCCTATAAAAGACTTGGGGTCAATCCACCAAAAGTCCTAATCTTCACCCATTGCCTCTGAGACAGAATGTTTAGGAATTTGATTAGGCTTAACCAAAGTGGCAAAGGACTTAAAGTTCATTACTAATTATAAGAGCTTGTGATTGCTGCAAATAGGTTTAGTAGCGAACACAGAAAGTTGATTTGCTCTTCATGGTAACTGTCAAATAAGCTAATTGCTCTTTGACAAAGTACATTGGATTGACTTAGGAGCCAAATCTGTCTGGACGGGTTGTATGTCTGGATCTCCCCATGATTTGATGAGGAACAAAAATTAGATAAATGGATAATGACATTAAAAACGTGGCTTTATCTCCTTTCAACATGTAAAAATCACCTCTGAAGGAAGGAAAGCTGTCCATAACTTATAAGTTGCTATGGGAGGATTGACCAGAGACAAGGATTGTTAAATTACATGTCTGGGTGATAATAATCTTAGGAGACCTGTCCAACTTCTTGTGGAGTTAGACAATAGGATAAACACATCGGTCACGTTTACCTGGCCTGTCTGGGGTCTATCATTATATCATAGATGGAAGCCAATCGCTGAGCTAAAGACGTTTGTACATTTGGTTAGGTTACACTTAGCAGAAGTATAATGCACAGAAAAATGTGCCCCCAAAAAGTCTTTTAAATTATTTTTATAAATTAAATATTAAGAAAATGTGCCGGTGCTTCACTCTACAAAGTTTGAACATTTCACAACTATGATGAAGACTCAGCAATATATTAACTTTTTGTAATGTTGTTTTTGTTTTCCTTTGCACTATTACAGGTGAAACTTGAAAAATTGAATATCGTGCAAAAGTTATAATTTTGATGATTATGGTTTACAGCTTATGAAAACCCCAAATTCAAAATCTCAGAAAATTTGAATATTACATGAAATCAATTTTAAAAAAAAGGATTTTAAATACAGAAATGTCGGCCCTCTGAAAAGTATAATCATGCATATGTATATAGTTATATATACTAAATATATTAGTTTCACCTTTTAATTTGAATTACTGAAATATATTAACTTTTTACAATTCAAATTTTTCGAGTTTCACCTGTAATGTCATAGTGTACATTTATGTTGTATAATGTACTATGGGAAATACATTTTTGACAAGAGGTGACTTGAGTAAGTAAATATATTTGTTATTGACACAGGAGCTGGAAAATACAAACCACCCAGCGGTACATTTGAGCGTATTATCCTAACAAATCATTGGTCTGAGATGCCATATAAGGTACAAACAAAAGGCCTATAAGACAAGAATGCTTTGGTCTGAAAAAGACACCCCACAGCCCAGCAATACCAGCAGGTAAAAAAGGAAACTGATGCTAAAGTAACTAACCAATTACAGAGTAAGATAAAGGATTAGTCCCCGGCTCATCTGCAAATGGGATCAGTGCTGATTAGTGGGCTTTAGGATGACGTAGAGGAACTGGATTCTACAATCGTACAGCTCCTCAGCCGGCCACCCCCTTTAGCAGGGAAGGGAACCATCAGCAAAAGCCACGTAGCCCCCCAGCAGGTCCATTTGGGTGGATTTATGAGAAATTCCAGAGGAAGAGGCCTCTGGTTGTCAACATTATGGACTCTCTTAAATTGTGGATGGTCAAAATGGGAATGAAGAGGGGAATCCTTGCTACAGCACGTTCTGCAGCCATACTTGATGACGGATTACTAAACTAAGCTTCTGGACTACAACGTTTCTGTTCAAGGTCTTCAAGAATTTCAACAAGGAAAAGAAAACACATCAAATCGTACAATAACAGGCAATCATACTGAAGAAGAATCCCTGTGAATATATCCTTTTGACTCATTAGACACCAAAAACAAAATGGCTTTGATGCCTATGAAATTTGACTTGGCCAAACGGGTCAAGCTTGCCCAAGGACTGTGGCTCCTGTACTGGCTCTCTGTCATGGCTGGAATCCTCATCTTCAGCATGGGGATCTTCTTCAAGATCGAGCTGCGCAAGAGAAGCGAGATTATGGATAACAATGAGAGTCATTTCGTGCCCAACCTGCTCATTCTGGTGGGAGTTGTGGCCTGTGGTGTCAACGCTTTTGGGGGCAAAGTGTGCCATGACTCCCTTGACACAGTCAAGTTCACCAAGTGGAAACCTCTACTGAAGATCTACATGTGTGGATGTTTGGTTTTCTGCATTGCCCTCTTTGTCACGGCTCTGCTGTGTTTCTTGATGCAGATCTCTCTGCACTTCGCCCTGGCTGAAGGCCTGAAGAATGGAATGAAGTTCTACAAAGACACAGACACGCCAGGACGATGCTTCATGAAGAGAACACTGGATATGACCCAAATTGAGTTCCGTTGCTGCGGCAACAACAACTACAAGGATTGGTTCGAGATCCAGTGGATTAGCAATCGCTACCTGGACTTCAGCAATGATGATGTTAAAGAGTGAGTACTGATATTTTCTTTCCTAAAAAGCAAGAGGTTTCAGTGAAAACGAAGATAAGAGGTGGCGAGGGATCTAAGCGGAGGAGATTCTGGATAATTTTTATGAAACTTCTTGATATTTTTTTCAATGAATCATTATGATAGCGAGATGTATATCAAGTTAAGAGTTACTATATATGTAGACAAATTCAAAAGGTACAGGAATTAAACATATATATACATGTATTAGGATCAAGTTAACAAGGCTGATGGCCCCAAGTCATCAATATATCATAGAATAAGTCTCAAAAGTTATCAAAGACACAACAGTGTGTTCATATATATTTTTAACACTGAGAACAATCGTGACTGGTTGTGCATTTATTTGTGCATTAAATTATAGCTGTCACTCTTCAGGAAGCGCAACCCAGAAGGTGCTCTATTTTACAATAATTTACACAATAACCAAGATAAAAGATAACACTAAAGTTCTAACGGATACCTCTCAAACCAGACCCCCTGTAACCTGTAATGTTGAATGCAAGAGGAATCAAATTTAAGGGGTTTGTTTTGAGAGATTCCCAAGTAGATAATTGGCTGGTGTGTTTTATAAAAAAGGAAATGGGGTAAAGGGGGCAAACGGATCCATGGATTGGATAATCTGTCAGGATCCTATTCCAAAATCCTTTAAAGCTTACTCTCCACACCGATAATAACATTGTACAATCTATTACCTCCCATGGAGTCTGTCCCCAATGTTGGCCTCCCAAGGGGCTATCACCGTTTAGGTGATAAATGATCCCAAGGAGGTTCACAAATCTAATTTAAAAAGTGGTGTTGTTTTTTATCATCAGATTGAAGTTCTCTTCTTTGTCCAGTAATCTCAAAGTTAATGTAAAGATACAACTTTGTTGAGATATGTTTCTAAGCCTGTCACTCCTGAAATCTTAAATGCCACACCGAAGAATATGGACCAATTAATGCCAGAGTTCTCAATCTTTTTTTGGAATTTCTTAGCCGTGTCCAGAGCAACGTGGAAGGCAAATACTTGATGGAAAGCGTTCCCTTCAGCTGCTGCAACCCTGGCTCCCCTCGGCCCTGCATCCAGCATAACCTGTCCAACAACTCCGCTCACTACAGCTATGACCACCACACTGAGGACCTAAACATCTGGACCAGAGGTTGCCGTGAAGCCCTGGTGTCCTACTATGGAGGCATGATGAACAGTATTGGTGCTTTTGTGCTACTGTTCATTATTTTGGAGGTGGGTATGGGAGAGTTGAACACAGCTAACTCGTGGCCTTTGACTTAGTCTCTAGATTACACTCTTGTTGGGTAAAGAGTGTGTTGCTCGATTCTAAAGAGAGCTGCTAGATTATAAGGTCAGTTGGTGCGTAAAGAGTAATATAAATAGGTCTGAAAGAATCAGATTAATTAACTGCTTAATTGATTTAATTAACACTTTGTGTTGATGACATGACAAGGTATAACTGATAAACATTTAACACGTGGGAAGTTGACAACTTGGCATATTCACATATTCATATTTTCCTCTTACAGAACTTGTCTACATTACTACAAAATACTATACAGTAATGCATACACAATTTAGTAGATGGGAACAGCAAACCTTCAATATGAACTGATTAGTACACAAGTTCTTCGCCTAGTGGTTAAAAGAAATTCGAAATACATGACCAGTGGTATAGTGTTAGTGAACATCCCGACCCCACACACACTGCTGGGAGCAGCGTTTAGATGAATACGTAAATATATGCTGTGTGCTTTCCTCTCAATAATTAAATAAACACACAACAAAAATAACAGCGGTGAGAAACCATCTGTTCATAGCAATGTAGACATGTTTGCACAAGCTCTGAAATCCAGCTCTCCAGTCAAGTTGCATCACGTTTATTTATTGCACTTCATTCAATAGATTGCTTTAAATCAAGCAGCTTTAAAGTATTAAACATAAAAATAGTGTCGCTTTACATAATTGTCACAGACCATTGGAAGTTCGAAGGCGTTTTCCAGTCTGAGCAAATTTTTCTGAAATGTTCGCTTTGGCAAGTTGTTTCGAACTCCCAAAAACTCCAAACGAACTTCGTTTTGGTCTGATTATGTTCTTAATGAATACACAACAGTTCATTCTTCAAAATTCGTGATTGTGTAATGTGATGTGACACTAAATGTACAAAATAATTGTTCAAGAGGGTTAACCTTAGCTTGAACCGCAGGCTTGTCCTAGAATCTTGATGCCAAACTGGATATTTCATTGGAAAAGTAGAGCTCAAGTGGATCAAAACACCAGAAGTACACAACAATGATGCTGCTTTGAGCTTGTGTGGAACTTTCTAGAGATTTATTAACCTGAAATTTTGTTGCAGGCTTTGGTGACTGTCGGTTTGCAGTACCTCAGTACTTCACTGGAAACCCTGGCAGACCCAGAGAATCCTGAGAGCGAAAGTGAGGGATGGCTGCTGGAAAAGAGTGTAAAGGAGACACTTTCTAGCATCATGACGAAGATCAAGTCCCTGTGTAAAGGCAACCAGGTACAAGAGGAAGATGCAGAAGCAGCTCCCACATAAAGCTGAGAGCCCCGCCCCCTCCTGCCCCATCATGTCCGTAGCCACTCCCACTTTTGGGAGAAGGAACGCTTGATTAAAATGTTCTCTCTTAAAAATATAGGTGTCTATGCATACAGATGAGATCAATACACCTACAATTTAATGAGATTCCAACTGAAATGTGAATGTACACACTACAATGTAAATACAAATGAAATATAAATTAAGTTTATTTTATAATATTTAAAAAAATTAATATATCTGTACATGTCCTGATATTTATCATCTAACCATTTCTGATATTCCAACCAAACAAGCCTCACCTTCCACGGTCATTTGTAGTAGTATCAAGTTTGGCTCTAATATTTCCAGTTTATTTATTGGTTGAGCGGATGTTTAACCCGACAGCCTCACACATGCAACAGCATATATTTCACCCTATAATACATACTTTTCATCCTAAAGCCATTGTGTGCTATGAAATCAGAAATGACCTCTCTTGAAGGGGTCACATGGCAGCTTTTATCCGGCAGCTGAGGAAAAAGCGCTCCGTCATAAAGGGACGGAAACAGTGGCACACCTTGCTTTTTACACAACGCTGCCTTTAACAGGCCTTAGGTTGTCTGACTATCTTCAAAAGCATGTTGATGGTGATCTACTGGAGAGAACTCTGTAACAATGGGGAAACTCACGTTCGCATTAATGTGTGTAGTTCTCGGGTTAAATATCTGCATCACTAGTTGAAGAGATGTGAAAACAGTCTTTCTGCCTCAACTTGCACCATTTCAGAGCTCTGCTGAGCGTACTGTGGGACCGTTACAGAAGTGGTCAAGAGTACCAAATGTAAACGAATCTAGTGTGTGATTTGTTAAGTCAGACAACCCAATCAGTTGTATTTTTTTTCATATCTTTTCTGTGAATTTTTAATTTTCACATATATCTTTCTGTACATTTGACCTTGACTTTGCAGTAATGTCAGTTTTTGTGGATCATGTAGGTAACTCCATTTGTGAGATAAAAATATATTTAATGAGACTCAGCATTATTCTGTGGTATTTTTTTTTTGCTAAATGCAATATATACTACAGCTTGTTCTTAATGCACACCTACCTCTGAACAGATGTGACTCTTTGCTTCTGTTTAACTTTAGGCTTTAAAAGACTTAAATATGAGGGGTGAATGTGGGGTGAGGAAAGTGGCTGTAGAGCTGGTCACAGGTACGAGATGTTTGGACAGTTGAATCCCAGCGGGCACAGCTTTACCATTGGATGAAGAGAGGGAAATGGATTTCTCTAAATGGGACTTTTGTCCTGCTCAGAACAGCTGAACACTCATCCTCAGAATACCTTTAAGCTAAAAACAAATATGGGAATTTTTCTTCAACATCAATATTTTAGATTAAAATATATAAATATGTATAAAGGAAATAGGTTTTAAATGGTTTCTGATTAAGTATTGTATGTCACACTACTGATTTTGAGACTGCTTTTTAATTACCCCTTTACATATATTATCTTAAAAATGTATGTCAAAACTTTACTAAACAATAGACCTGTAGTCAGTTGTCAGGCTAAAAATTAATTATAATTGACAAAAGCACCAAAACGGCATAAATTAACTTCGCTGCCCTACTTTCACTGCTGATGTGGTCCACAATGAAACCGTTCAATTAAAGGTTGTATCAGTCATTTCAGGCCCAAAAAAGGCAGAAACATAAATGATCACATTCATCTAATCTCTCCTAACGATCCGCAAGCATGCCGTCCAAAAACCGTGTTTTCATTCAAAAACAAATGGGTACACCAACACTCAAAACCAAAATAAACAGTGTTTCAACCAATCACCGACAGGGGCGGGTGTTGCTCCGACTTCGCGTCCAGCCGTGAATGAGTTCAAAACCTCACAACACCCGCCCCTGTCTGTGATTGGTTGAAACACCGTTTGTTTTGGTTTTGAGTGGTGGTTGTACCCATTTGTTTTGTGTGCAGATCTCAGAGCCTAGGCTGTCTACAGAAACGCGTTTTTTGGACAGCATGCTTATGGGGCGGGCAGCTAGCAGATCGTTAGGAAAGATTAGATGAATGTGATCATTTATGTTTCGGCCTTTTTTGGGCCTGAAATGACTGATACAACCTTTAATACTGCAATTAACAGATTTATTTGTGAATGTCACGAAACGTATCAAGAACGTGCCATAATCAATATCCCAATCAAAAGGCACCCTTTCATTTTAGTATGGGGAACACATTCATTATATGCCGTTTGCCTCAATAAACGTCTAATAACTTAAGGTAGGTCTAGTTGTTAAGTTTAGGTATTGGGTAGGATTTATTAGATTTTTTTAGGGATGTAGAATAAGGTCATGCAGAAAAAGGCATTAATATGTGCTTTATAAGTAGCCTAATAGACAGCTAGAAATAGTAATGCATGCTTAAACAACTAGTTAATAGTGAGAATTGGAACTTAAAATAAAGTGTTACCCATTTTATTTTATTTATAATGAGTAGCCTACCTGTTTTCGCACTTGGACTTTATTTTTTTGCACCGAGTAATACTCAACATCCAGAAGTAATGGGCTTAATTGTCATTAAAATCGCATTAAAGTTAATATTAATTTAATACCAATTAAGTTGGTATTAAGCTAAGTAAAATGGAGATTAAGAAGGGTGAACAATTCTAACTTTGTTCTAACCTAGGTAGAGCGCTAAACAGAATATCTGTCATCTGGTATTTTCTCCGGCCTGAAGTCCATAAACAGTGATGGCTGCGGATAAAAGCCGTTAATCAGCTTTCTGGAGCAGCTTACCTTCTCAAGCTCCGGCCGGGGCTGTGCGTCTCACACACACCTAAAGATTTGTGACACACAAACGCAATTGTCATTACAAGTAGGCTGAAAATAAATATCAGTATTGGGTGGGTAGTCTAGTTACGGTTTTAGGCTTTAGAGCTGCATACATGAAATGTACCTTCAGCTGCTGCTTAATTGCATTTTATTTTCATTCACGTTGTGTATAGTCAGGGAAGTTCATGTGCTGTCGGAAATGTCCTACTTACCACTTTAAGTCGTGATTACCAGCTCATCGCATTCAAGTAGCCTACTTTGTTGTCGGAAAGAACATGAACAGAAGGTTTATTCTTGCCTTAAATTTTTCCTGGGAAAAACTTAAAGGCAAAATTATATTTAGCATCCTAGCTATTCCCTGATAGGCTAAGCATTCTGCGTTATCTAGATAGTTTGACAATTCTGAAATTTCGGTCAGCCTAGGCTAAGAGATTCAATATGCTTCAAATTATTATTTGTATATGTAAATGTGCTTTAATGACAAAAAAATATCGACAATGTGTAGCTGTAGTGGGGGGAAAAACGAATAAAGCAGCAATCGTTCTCCCATCCGCCATGTTTAAGTTTATGGCGCACCCATCTCCGGAACTCGCTTCCCAGTGGTATACGACTTGGTTCATGAATTCTGTCCAATATTTACCTAGGGAATTCGTATTAACGATAATTCCTATAGCACGTGAATGCGGTGGGAAAAACTTTCCAATCTGAATTAAAGGAGAACTCCGGTCAATTTTAACATTGAGCTCATTTTTTTGTACAGTTGGAGTGCTGACAATACAGAGAACGACAAAAATCGCTGTTGCCCACACCGTGTTATCGTCTTTTTAAAATTTGCTCCCTGTTGACTTCAATGGGGCAAGTTTTAAACCTGCTTTTAGCCTCTTAATATCCTTGATATGTCATTAGAAGTGCACAGCCATGTGAGTGGTGTTATTAAGAGTGAACACTGTAAATCTGACGGCAGTAGATGTGAAAGATATTAATAAAAATGATGTTAATTCAGCCAGCTCACATACCTGTATTTATTTCCTGTTTTCGGTCGAAGTCCACAGTAGTCGATTGTGGAGTTCGCGCGCGCGATCATTGGTAACTAAGCAACAGTAGAGACTCAGACTGTCAGCCGATGACGGTGTGTGTGTGTTCTGGGAATATCAGCTCAAATGGATAGTTCACCCGAATCAGATGTTGAACACACGGAGGAGGTTTTTGAGTTTGATGATCACGCGCACGAACTCGACAATCGACTACTGTGGACTTCGACCGGAAACAGGAGAAAATACAGGTATGTGAGCTGGCTGAATTAACTATTTTTATTCATATCTTTCACATCTACTGCCGTCAGATTTACAGTGTTCACTCTTAATAACACCATCACATGGAAACACGACTTCTCAACTCGTAAATATGAACTTCCCAGTAGAAGTCCAATGCACCATAATTCTACGAGTCTATACCACATTTTTAATGATAATGACACAGAGGAACCATATAATTGAAATCGGTCTTTGTCAGACACGTGGGTTTGTTGTGAGTGACGTCACCGCGGGCGCCATTTTTGAGGTATCGCTGCGGACTGTGAGCATTGAAGAGATTACAAGAGTAGCGATAACTCGCAAAACTGGAGAAACAGAAGAAAACTGAGAAAATGCCATACCACAATAAACTCGATAAATATGGCAGGTACCATTATTTGGAGAAATTGTCATCATTCAGAACATAGATCCATAGCTGATCGCAGTAAATTGGAGTGCTGATCCCGCATTGTTTTCTCATCCTCATACTTGGACATTGTCAACTATCTTATTTATGGTATAAGCGCATATACCAGTGAACAATTTAAAACCTATAAATCTCTTAAAACCCAAGGACATTTCACCAACGGCTGTGTACAGGATTTATTTACATTCCCACCAAATGACACAGTAGTAACAGCAAAGATACGTTTGCTGTATTGATGATGATGATAATGAATGTCATGTAAAGGATGGTTCAGTTTGAAAAAATAATGAAAAACAATTCTCCAACAACAGAATACCCCTGGATCGATACCTTACAAATGGCGGCTACGCCCCATAATGCACTTCGTGTATCACGAGTGTGACGTCACCTGACAAAGACCGATCACTTTCAGAAAGATTTTTCCAGTTGATAAAGGATAAAAACATTGACAGCAAATCAGAGTTATACCCCGACATTGAAGTCAGCGTTCCCTATTTCCATGACAAAGAAAAAAAAATTTTTTTCATAAAAAACATGAAAAATAACAGTTTAGGCAGCGTAGGCAGGTTTTAACCGTTTAATTTGATTTCATGGTTACTTTAAAGGTGCAAAACGCAAGTCTCTGAGTTTTTGCAGAACTACGCCCCCTCTGGCGACAAGCGAAACTGCAACCAGAGTGGTGGCACTAGACAACATTTTTCTTTTCTTTACTTTACGTGGAGTTTGCGTTGGGGTTTGGAATGGACTACAAGCCGGTCTCTTTGAATCCATCTTCTACCTTTGACGCACGAGTTGTCTTCGCTGATGCGGAGAATGGCGGCTTATACACAAACCTGCGAGACATAGCCTGGTGAGCGTGAACGCGCATGACGTCACGCCCAGTCTCAAATTCGAGCCCGAATCCCTCTTATATATTTTACTGTACAGGATTATAGAGGCGATCTCAGTGAGCAGAGAAGGGCTCATTCAGCCCATCAGGCAGTTCTTTAAGCATGTATAGTATAGAAAAACAGGTATTTTTAACATGAAAAGTTGCGCAATGCACATTTAAAGAGCTAAAAAAATTAAGGTGGACTTAACTGCAGCGCACACTTATAATAAACAACGTTATTGTGGATGCTAAATGCAGATATTGTTCTTTGCATGAACAGGTCTTAAGAACATCCTTTACCCACCCAAAAATATTAATACTGTCTTGAGCAGAATATGGCTTATTGGTAAAATGGCAAACAAGTTTCAGAAAATTTTATGGGATATAAATTGATTGGATAAAACATATATTATCAAGGGTATCCTATTTTTTTGTTTTTGTTCAAACAATTACTTTTGTGCAATTGCTGGTCATCCAAACCTGGACTAATAAGACTCCGTAAGTCCAAGCAGTCAGAGCTCGAACTCTGGGTCTAATCCTCTTTATCGCAGCGTTCCTGGATAAACAAGAGATTTGGACAGAACTAGAGCTCAGCTGAGAAGAGCTGTAACCAGTCAAATGGGTCACACACACACTAGCCTGCATCAGGCCACTAAGCCTAACACTGTACCTGCGCTGGGACATACAGAACAAGAGCTTTACACGCATCAGCTCATTCATCAATGCATTTTATGGATCACTTCACAGAGCTTCTTTTTCTTTTTTCTTTATTTCATTAATGTTTTACAATATAGTACAATGTACCCATTTATACAAGAATTCACAATATTAACAAGTCAGTTTGTGATGTAATACACTGCTGCAGCCACTGGAAGTGTCTCAGGAAATATGCTCACTGCATTAGAACCAGGCGTTTCATCTGAATTGCGCGAGGCATGAAAACTTGTATCTGAAAGAAGCATTGTATGTTTTAATGTGCGTCTGCATCCCTGACAAATAAAACTTTCGATTTGGACTAAATCCTCAGGCCAAGGCCACTATAAAGAATGAACAAAGTCTAAAGGAGACCAAAGTTGAAACTGAATTAAGGATATGCAATTCTGCATTCATTACTGCTGAAAAATGGTGCAGCAGTGTCAAGAAAGAAAATGTCCAAAAATCACAACAACACACACGTCAAAATCATGTTTCAGAGTGGAATTGCATGATTCCATAGACCAAGGTCGAATACAACAAACACCCGCGAGAAACACATAAATAATACTCTTCACGAAAGAAACAGAAACAAACAGTCTTGTAAAAACAGACCACCTTAGAAATCCATCATAATAGAAACATACCAACTAAACACCTGTGCGTAAAAAACTCACTCACGCAAACATACGTCAGACAGACAGACAGAAAGCAGGCATTCAAAGGACATACTCATGTGCTCCTGGGTCTTCCTGGCGTTGGCTTGAATTGGATGAACATCGCTGAGCACATTAATTAGGTGGCCTTAACAAATGTATTGCAGCATTTGAGATGACGGGGCAGAGAATATGCTCTGTGTCCTACAGGTGGCGCTATCCCTGCAAGGCGCTGAGGGACATTTGTGCTTACTTGAAGGGCAGCACCACCGTTCAATTCCCAAGCGATAAGAGAACTGTCTTGCGAAACCTATATATGTAACCAAAATACCTGGAAAATAATTTAATATTACTTGGAGAAGAAATTAAATAGCATTCCTATAAAGAATATCTGTGTTGCGAAGCAACCCTTTTTGTTAAGGTTCAATACCTTGGCTATGTGTCTCTTTAAATATGTATTTATATCATATTTAAAAGAAAAAAAGGAGCGAAAAACCCCCCCCCCACCACCAAAAAAAATGTCATGCATTCATCCACTGTCAAAGGGGTGGAGGAAGAGCAACAGGCCTTGGTGACGCCTTGGCAACCTCTAGCCCTGTGTGTTAAGGGTGAGAACACGTCATGTGACTTCACAGGTGCTGCCAGTCGATGCCCACCAGAGTCTGATTGGCCTCCTGGGCGTGGCCGATCTCCTCTGTGATGCTGTGCTGGCGCCACAGCTTCTGGATCTTTCTGTAGCGCTCTTGGCACAAGTGTAATGGGTTTCCCCGTCTAGGAGAGACGAAACACAACACTTGATCTCACACAACTGTTAGAAATAACCATGTGTGTGAAACATCAGAAGTAGAGATGTACCTTAGCCCTTGGTCTGTTTCCCCATAGTCGTCCAGGTATGGGGGAGCGTAAAAACAGCCCTTAGTTTTGCCAGCCAGGAACAGGACCTGACTTTCCCGCACCCTAACACACAAACATATACAAATCAAACCCTGCTGACAAACACAATGCAAAAATCCACAAGGTTGAGAGTTAAAGTTATCTAATCATGGGTATGGATGGGCAAAATCCACCCAACTCCTTTTAATAAAATCTCCATAAATCCGTAACAGTGTCTCAAAACGAGCCATTGAGTCTATTGTATTGTCAAGTCAAGTCATTTTCATTAATATAGCGCTTTTAACAATGGATTGTTTCAAAGCAGCTTTACAGAGATAAACACATAATTTAAGGTAACAGAGATTGTTTTGGCTTTATAGCGATTTTTGAATAATGTTATTTCCAGCTAAAGTTAGTTTTGATTCATTTACTTCCGGTGAAATGATCATTTGTTATTAAATTAGGGGCCGCTAAGACGACGCCGTTCTCTCTAAACAGACTTTAAACGCGAACCTGTGATAAACGCTGATGGCGTTCACATGCGCATTAAGTATTGATTCTATAGTTATGTGCTTTTGAATATATGTGCGCAGGTTTGTAATTCCCTACAAACCATGCCTGAACAAACTACTTGTCTTGCCTATAAATTTGATACAGAATTTTGTTTTATTTGATCACTTCAGGGTAGGTACGCGAAACGAAATTCACAACGCTTTATCTGTAGAGTGGGAAAGGGATCCTCCACAGGGAGAGGCTAGTTGGCACTTCAACACTGCCTTGTCATCGGGTCCAGGCGAAGCTCCTCGTCAGATCTGGTGATGTCCTATTGTCCATTTGTCCATTGTCCACGACTGCCCTATTAGCACAGATCCCACCCTGAGTGAGCCACACAGTCCATGTTTATATCCTCGCAAGAGATGTTTCAGCTACGTAAACATTACAACTGTTCTGTTGTTGGCCGTAAAAATGAACATAAGATTCTCCATAAACTCCCAGCATCTGAGCCACTGAGGACGCAATGGATTAATTTTGTAAAAAAAATTGGACAAAATTTATTTGGATCAAAGATGGATCAATACCAACTGGTTTAAAGTAATTACATTTTGACCCAGCCCTGAATTTGTCACATTGAGACCTAGAATTTTAATTTCTTTAAAATAGAATTCAACATGCAACCTCAGAGACCATATATTGTGTCTATTTTACAGTGGCTTTGAACTTGGCTTCCATTGTAATAGTCTGTTAAACTAGTTATGTTTCATACATGTGTCTGTGTGGTCTGTACCCTTAAAGGGATAGTTCACCCAAAAAAGAAAATTAGCCCATGATTTAATCACTTTATAATGGCTTTATAATGGCAGTGAATGGGAGGCCAAAATGTGAAGCCCCAAATAATGCATCCATCCATCATAAAAGTGCTCCACACGTCTCCGCAGGGGTTAATAAAGGCCTTCGGAAGCGAAGCCACGGGTTTGTGTCAGAAATACAGTATATCCATATTTAAAACTTTGTTAACTATAACAACTAGCTTCTGCCAGATGGCTGTATGCATACTGTGCAAATCGACTTGGGCCACAAGAGTAATACGTGGCGCGATACAAGATGTAGTAGCATAAGCTTAGACGCTTCTCGCGGTTTAAACACATATGGCTGTGCAACAAACTCAAGCTCCTCTTATATCGAAATCCTTAGACATTTCTCTTTAAAAACATTTGTTTTAGACTTCTAATTTGTGACTGGTGTTTTGTTTTGCTCTATCCTCTGCGCTTCTGTATTCCTCCAGAATGCGCTGCTCTATGAAACCCATTTATTTCAATGGGTTGCGCACGGCGACGTCAAAGTTCAAAATAATTTAGCTTTCGCCGCTGCGCTCTGTGACGATTACCTGCGCGGCCAATAGAAACGGGGCATCCAAACAAGCGCGGAAATCAAAATTGATGAACAGCTAGTAATGTGAATCAGAGTTTCCTCCTTTTCCTTGCTGCTCTCTTCTTCTCACTAGCAGGACTAGAGCTATCGCTCGCTTCTTAGCACGGGACAGATACATAGTTTGCTTTGCTGCTGACCAAAAGGAGGAACAACAATCAAATAACTAGACGTATAGAACTCGCGCTAAAAGTTTTGAAAACCCCACCTACTTAGCTCTGGCCTCTGAAGGGCTACGCTGAACCGCTGAGCCGCGCATTCTGCATCCTGTCTGAAAGGCGCTTCACTCTTTCGCCAAAAATCACTTCGTACAGCCGTCTGCTGGAAGCTAGTTATTAGGGATGGGTACCGAAACCCGGTATTAAACGGCCCTGGTGCTGAATTTTGAAAGACCGCTGGATCGATAAGCTCGGACTTTATCGGTTCTGCTGTCGGTACTGGAGAAATTAAGAAAGTACACGTGCAATTTATTGCTATAAAGACATAATCTCGCCAGCCACTTCTATATACAGTATATAATAATATTGAACCATTTGTCTGTGATGCATTTTTGCTAGAGAGAGAGAGAGAGAGAGAGAGAGAGAGAGAGAGAGAGAGAGAGAGAGAGAGGTTTTCCCCCCAAACAACGTCAGAATCAGCACGATCTGTGATTGTTGTAAAATACAGTCTCTTTTATGATGGATAGTTGACTTTTATGGACTCCAAAACAGAAACGGCCATTCACTGCTATTATAAAGCTTGGAAGAGCCAGGACAGCACATTCAGTCACTTAATATTAGGGATGCAACGGTACACGGTAAAATCCCGGACCGTTCGGTCAGCCCTGCACGGGACAATCTACCCTCGTGTCCCGCGGGACTTCGGTTTTGCCATTGAGTTCGCGCTGATCCTTTTAGTTTTTGATTTAAGCCTTGTTTAAGCCTTGTCTGACTGCGCGCGCACCTCTCCAAACGGACGAGGTGTTTATACTTGACGCGCTCGCCGTTGTGCTATTCTGTGAAACGACAGGGGGCGACTGAGTAATTCTCCTCTAAACCACCAGGAATCAGCAGTGAAGAAGTAGTTTGCCGTTTATTAGTAGTTTATTAATTGCTGATTCATAAAAGAGTAATAAATGCAGTAGGTTTATTGTAGCCTACTTTCACTGGATGTAAACTAGTTAAACAACTGAAGCCTGAGTGTTTAAAGTCGGCATGAAATCAAATTTGACAAATCTTCTTTTTATAGCTATGTAATATTGTAGTGTTTATTATAAATGATTTATCTGTGCACTTCATTATTTTTTTAAAATTCATGTACCCTTATAATCTTTAATCAAATACATGACCCTTCCCTCCCCCCTCGAAACGACCGCTCTTCTCTTTCGGTCACGTGCAATGGCGAAAGGGTGCGGCCAGAGCCGATGAGGGTGTGGCTATCGGTGCGCCGCCGCCTCTCAGAGAACCTGTCAGTGTCAGTCATCGATCGCAGCCAGCAACATGGTGGTCAGGTGTATTTTTGGTTGCGCTCTTCCTCACGTCCTCTTTTCTATCCCTAAAGAACCAATACTGCGTGCCCGGTGGCTCGAGAAATCCTCCACAATTGAATGTAAGCTGGCATTCAAATCTGCCTCCATTTTGTTTGCAACGCCCAACCTCCAACGATCCAATCAATTCCCGAAGGACGAAATCGAAGCAACGCCTGGCGCGCATGATGCGTCTATTCGCGTCTTTGCATTGACTTTGTATGTAATCTACTCGCGCAAATAATTAAATTCGCGTTCGGTGTGAACACACCATTACTGTTATTGTAGGCTTATTTTGTAAATGTAACCAATTACTTTAGACAAGTGCAAACTGGGTGCTTAATGCAAATGTGTTCCTATTCACAAAATGAGAGGCTTTTATGGTCGCCCATCAATGCAAATGTCTCTGTGTATAGAAGGATCATAAACATGCTGGTACAGATCGTACCAGTTCGGCCAGATTCAGCTCGAAGTCGTTCATCTTCACAGAAACACAGAAAGATAACCGGTGCATTGGGATTCCATACACATTGATGTTCTTCCTACTGTGACATTCTGTTTATGCTCATAAGAAAAATAAAACATTTTTGGGATGAAATAGCAGTCTATTTCTGCACAAAACATGTACCGAAACCGAACCGAGACCGTGGCCCAAAAACCGAGGTACGGACCGTACCGTGGGCTTTCTGTACCGTTGCACCCCTACTTAATATCGCAAAAAATAAACCTCAGGATCCCGAAGCAAAAGGCTTATCAAATAATAACTATCTTACTCATTAAATAAATAGGCCATTATATTGACAGGTTTTAATCAACATCCTTGCACAGACCTGAGGAAGATGCCGACACCGGCTCCACAGGCGAAAGTGTGTGCGGTGCACGCGCCCACGTCCTCTCCTTCCAGCTCAGTCTGACAGCAGTAACTCTGAGAGCACAGCATGGTCCCACACACCAGACACAGAGTAGGAGCGCGAGACTTATCCCCTCCAGATTTAGGGCACCTAGACGCCGCCAGGATCAACAGAAGATCAATTATTTGACTTATGGAATCAGGACTGCACGACTCCGTAAAGAACCGGCAGCTCTTAGTAATCAAACGGCTTTGATTTATAAGACACGTGACTCACGTGAAGCTGGAGGCCTGGTTAATCAGAGCACTGTAGTCGCACGGCAGCTCTATGAGATGATTGGACTCTCTGGGTAACCTAGAGTAGGATACGGAAGAATGAAACAGGTGAGCACTTGAATGTCATCTGCAGTGAACTTTTAAGTGTTGAGGTGCAGGACACACCTGATGAGAGCCACGCTGCTCTGAAGACCCTGCAGCACACCTGGATGAGAGCACCATCTGCAGAGCACAACTAACAGTTATCACACCAGCATTCATTCAAGACACAGCACACATCTGGACAATATGCCACAGGTTTCAGAGGTGTTGATCTAGATATTGACAGTTACCCCTGCAAGAGAGTTTCCATGAGCTCCTGATTGTTGTAGTAGAGCTGTAACAGGTTGGAGGGCAGACACAGGTATCCACACAGAGCCTCCCATTCACCCACACCTAGAGCTGAAAACACAGTCATCATTAGAGAAGGCACAAGGGCAGCGAGTAAAAGCAGTATCTGTGTGTAATGTCGAGTCATTTACCGTGTATCTCCGGTGGTGCTGGAGCTCCATTAAGATAATGGAAGAACAGAGCGGTTGCCCTGAGATAAGGCAGGATTCCAGCTTTCACACAGTGCCACAGATGCCAGCCTGAGCTCACCTCACGCAAGCCACTGAAACACACACACACAGCTTTCACATTAGGGTCGTGCAAAGCTAGTAGGGTGAAAAACACTGAACTTCATACTTCATTTTGCAATCAACAATCACGGACAGTGACTACCTACATTTACATGCACCCTCATAAAGCGATTATAATTTGATTTAGGCAATATTGCGATGAAACTTTATCTGAGGTAAGCAACACTTGCGATGCGATTTAGCTCATATTCGTAACAACCATTAGAGTAGTAAAACGTGGCGTATGCTGAATTTAATCGCAATAAACAGGTACGTGAACGCTTTAATCACATCAATTCCACTCAGATCAAAAGGGGCATGAGGATTTTTGGGGTGATGAAGAAACAGTTCATGTCGACTGTAGCACAACATGAATATAATGCAGTATATTGATTAGGGGTGTAACGATACACAAAACTGACGGTTTGGTTCTTCCCACGGTTTTGACGTCTCGGTTCGGTGGGCGGGGTTTAGAAAGCCAAAATTTTAATTTATTTTTTAAACAGTGGTTTAATGAAAAGTCGTTGTCTTTAAATTAATTCAGTTACAATTAAACGTTTCCTCAAGGATTAAAAAAAAATCTGCTAATGCTGTAAACTATATAGAGAGCCCGCACATTACTATAACATTAAAGGTTAACAACTTAGCCTAAATTCAGATGCTATTTATTTTTTAGATATAATAATCAACACCCAACACATTGTATGAAAACATGTAAACTGAACATAAGGCAGTTTTGGCATTAACTTATGTTTTACTCTAATTCGTTATTGAAATATAATAATTTCACAGTTGCTGTCATTTTCATTAAAGCTATTTTAAACATACATTAAATAATCAAGATATCATAAGTAAAATATAATATATAGGCTAATATAGTGCCTTTATTTAGTGCAATAGTTCATTTCTCTATGAACCAACAAGTTGTGGACACAGGATGACTTCTGCGGAGGTAAATATAATGCTACTGTATGTGACAAACTAAGCTGTTTTATTGACGTCGTTCCGCTGCTGAAACACTGATTGAGCGATTACACGAGTTATGATGCCTTTCAATACTGTATCTTTCAACATACCTTCAGTGTCCATTCATGCTTATTCTGTAACTGAGGAAGAGATGATCGCGTTTACTCGCGCTCCGCGCTGCCGCTTGAAATGAGGAGCTATACAGTGATCTGTCACGCCACATCAGAGAGCGCCAAAACACCATTTATTGTTTGAATTTCGTGATCAAATAGCAAGAATTTGAAAGATTACACCTTGCTTATTATCGAAAGTAACAAACACGGAGCTTGCTATTATATGGTGTTAACGGTGGTTATAGGCTACAAAACTGAATTTGTCATGTACACAAGACATGAGAGTAGCGCGGTACGAACCGTGGGTTCTGTATCGCGGTTTTTCGGTTTGAATATCGTTACACCCCTAATATTGATGGACAAATAATTTAAATGGAGACATTTTATGAACGTAAAGAAAATGACTGAAGAATGCAGACAGAGGTACCAAAGAACCAGTGAACATCTGTGAAAGCGCTTGGCCAGTAACACACCTACTGTACGTGAGTTCATCATCTGTGCTGTTCATTGGGCTATGTGAATAATGCTGGTAAATATTCCCACAATTCTTTGAGAATAACCAGAATAATGAAAATAGCATGTAAATGGAGTGAAAAGGGTTGCTCGTGTCATTTAAACATCTGACTGCGATTAAGTCCTTACTCTGACTATTGGAAATTATTCTTGTTATTGCTGAAAAATGTTGTGTTGGTGGAAACCGTGATGCATTTTTTTTTTCAGGATTCTATTATGAATATAAAGTCCTTTAGGAATAATGTTTTTTCGGTCACTTTAGATCTATTTATCGAACTGAACCAAAACTACTATGACCCCAGAACAGTGAGAATTTTGAACCATATGATTACCAGAGACCATTTTAGACAAAATTCTTTATGATATAAAACCAAGTCAATTGGCAGGCTTAAAGGTGTGTGTTCTTTCACCTGCTCAGATGTGTCCTGAGAGTGTTGTAGAGCATACACACTCGCTCCTCCTCCTCCCTCTCCGCTCCTCCACTCTCCTGCTCCATCCGCATCTCCTCTGATGGCACACAGGAATCCGCAAACATGAATATCCATCCCAAAACACTCAAAATCATCTAAGCAGTCTCTCTGGTCGTGTTGCTGCTGGTGAAGGGGAAAGGTGAGGTTCTCACCTGGTACGGAGGTCAGAAGGATCTGGATTATGTGAGCAACAGTGACTAGGTGCAAGAAGTGCAGTTGTGCAGTGTCCTCGCTAAGCCCTGAGGAGTCCAGACAGTGAACCGCTGGATAGGACAGCACCAAGCTCACCTGTCACACACACAACCTGGGGTCAAAGGTCATTCTGAAACAACTGACTGAGCACAGCCCCTTTCACACAGAGATTCCGGAAAATACACGGATAAAGTGACCCAGGTTCGTTTGATTTGGGTTCATTCACACTGCCAGTGATTTTCCGGAATCAGAGATTGCGCTTACACACAACCCGTAAAAATCCTGTAAAGACACGTGACATCGATGTGACAAACCACGCTTGTGCATTTTTTTTCTCTGATTCGATCATAAACTAGCGCATTACGATCCCGGCTTCAGCGTCATTACGACTAGGGGTGTCCATGGTTAACCGATTAACCGATTAACCGTTAAAAATTGCTTAACCGAGTGAAACAGTTTGCTCGGTTAATTGGCGTCAATGGCATGCATTGCATTTAGTTGTAATAAATTTTGCACCACCAGAGACCGCCATTTATTTGACTGTTTCTTTGCACAAAGTTTCTAAAAAAAAAGTGTTCTATAATATGACTGCATTAAATTCTAGGGCCTTGTTCACAGGCCGCGAACGCAAAAGTCAGTGACCTACTTTAACTGCTCTGTCCTTACCACTGCGTTTTATTTCTATAAATTAATTTCGTTTCAAATGTGGTCCAACCAGTTATTAAAGGTGTTAAAAATAAACTACCCTTTTCTCACCCGGGGTTGCGGCGCGCACACCAGGGATGGAAATTAGCACCCGCGCGCCACCAGACAGATGCGGGTGATTTTGTGTTGTTGCGGGTAAACTCGCTTCACCTACGGTCACCGTGGCGGGTAAATAAAAATAGCATCATGCGACGGTCGTCTGTTATAGGACAAATTAGTTTGAATAAACGAGCAGACACTGATTAGCAAGACAACTCAGTGAATGTGCTTTCCATTAAATGAATCACACACACACAGTAAACAAATCCTTAACAAAAAAACGGCTATTCTGGTGATGCGGTGATGCGCTCATGTAAGGGTGGCGCTGCCAATAAAGCTCCTAAAATCTGTCACAAAGAACCGGCAAAAGTTATGAATATGTAAAATATAGCAAGGAGATATTTTAATTATTTATTAATAAACAAGTATTTTCTATGTCCGTGTCAGTTGCAAAGATGAAGTTGACGATGCTGATCGTGATCTTCGCAGTAGCCTAGTGAACGAGCCAGAGAGAAATGCACATTTCATACGGATTACAAGCAGAGAGCAGTCTGTGTCTGTTTTCTTTCGTTTTGAATTATTCTGTTAGACATGTCTGTGAGGAGAGTAGGCTACCTTATACTGAGTTTCGGTTTATTTATGAGACGAGCTCCAGTTCACGCGCCGGCGCCTCTGCTTCGTGATTATATATCGTCTGCTATATTTAATTCTTACTTATTAAATCCAGGCAATTGGTTGATGAAACATTGATTAAAATTAAGATACAATTAATACAAAAACGAAATTCACTTTAAAGAAAGGTTTTGTGTTTTCTGTTTGATGTCTCTGTGAAAGTTTTAAAGCATCTTTTAGTGCCGCTTTCACAGCGCTCACGTCGGTAACATTGTGTTTTCCTCATAAATGCGAACTGAAATGAATATCAGTACATGGTTTGTGTGAGTAGGCTATAAGAGAGAAAGAGAAAATGCCAGTAGCCTATTTCATTGAGACTTGAGATTAAATAAACTGCTTAAGAATTGTAGATCTTGTAGTATTAATTTTCATATCATATGCAGTTACACATTGTCGATTAAAAACAAGAAAGTGCCTGGTAAAAACATTGAGTGGCACCAGCCACAGTGGCCGGTGGACAAAACAGTTAATTTCCATCCCTTGCGCACACTATGGTTAATAATAATACGTTTTATTTATTTATTTATTTATTTGGTTAACCGAGTATTAACCGCTAAGGGCCTCGGTTAACGGTTAATGAAAAACTTGAAAACGTGCAGCCCTAATTACGACACGCCATTGATTACAGCTTTTGTTCACACAGCGCGCTTTCCGGGACTGAACACGGCAATGTTACTAGGTCCCCAACCCAGCATCCATCCCGGCATCAGTCCCGGGTCGTGTTTGCGTTCACACAGAAGGCGTTCTCGCAATTTCCCGGGATCAATGTGCTGTGTGAAAGGGGCTTAAGAGTAGGAACCTTTACACAGACCGTTTTTGCTGTAAAAAAATTTATTGTTATGTGTGAACAGGATATGTGGTAACATGCTAAAGATTCGTCAACTTGAGTAATTAAATTAGTAAAGAATGTATATGGTTAGGACACTGACGCAAATGTGAATAGCAGATGTAGAAGCACAACTGGTCGTTTACCTACCAACAAGTGGAACATGTCTATATCCAGAATGCACGGCGTATTCTCCACCCGAGGATCAGGAACAAGGGCTGAAGATGCACAGATGTTCAAATGAATGCAGTGAGGGGTTGTCACTCACTTCTCATTATATTTGACATGCCAAAACAAACAGTTGTGGTTAGAGACTGTAACACTAATTTGTTACCTGCGAAGAGCCTGATAAAGTGATTCTGTACAGTGCTATGAGAGGAGGCTGTCCAGCAGGCGGAGCCAAACCGGGTCAGGGAACTCAAACAGTCGTCCTGCATGCACAAAACATTCGGGTTATCAAAGAAATCAAACTCAAGAGTAAAGATTTAAGAGCCCACTCGGATAGGACAAACTATTAACATATTCATTACACGTACAAATAACAAGCTTGCATAATTATTCAAATGTGTTTGATCACCTGTCTGCACGGTAAACTTCCAAACAAAGGCTTTTCTTCATCCACCAGCAATCTCTCTGTGTGAGAACAAAATGACACAATATAATGTACTTTTCAATTTAATTTTAGCCTTCATAATGCACTTAAAATCACCATTCATTTTTTTTGCATTCCTTTTGTCCGGTGGAATTTAATCAGCAACTTGAGTGAATGCACAAATATTTCTACTGCTACCATGTTGCTACTTTTACACTTTTTATTGATAAAAAATTGTGAAATTCTTTGAAAAAACACTGATGGAAGAAAAGAAAATTTAATAAATATCATATGAAATTTATAACAACATGTAATTTGAGAATTACCAGTATAACATTGAAATTAATGGCCTTAAATTCCTTTGAAATTACAAATCACGACTGCTCAAAAAAAGCCCACATTTATGAAAGCTACATTATATTCACTTTATAACAATAACAAAACAACATCAATATTACTCTGAACTGTTTTCAAACAAAATATTAATTTTACTTGCAGAAACCTGCAATATTATTTTCATGCTGCAATAGTCCATCAACATGCATGTGTACTTCTCAACAAAATTCAGTCTCAAAAGTATGAGATATGGGAAAGTTTAGAATAATGCCTTGCCTAGTATTTTACCATAGTACATTTTACAACAGTATTTTTGAGAAATCGAACTAGTAGATGTACAGATGAAACTCGAAAAATTAGAACATCATGCAAAAGTTATAATTTTGATGATTATGGCTTACAGCTTATGAAAACCCCAAATTCAAAATCTCAGAAAATTTGAATAATAATGATAATTTGAAAAAAAAGGATTTTAAATACAGAAATGTCGGCCCTCTGAAAAGTATAATCATCATATGTATATAGTTATATATACTAAATATATTAGATTCACCTTTTAATTTGAATTACTGAAATACACAAACTTTTGCACGATATTCTAATTTTTCGCGTTTCACCTGTATAACTCGTAGAAAACAGTCTCCATGTGTAAAGCCTCAGATGATACCCAGGTCAAAATAGACCAGAATGCAAAAGGCATTTTTGTTTTGAATTTTGATTATGGACAATCTTTAAAAAAATAATTTTACTAAAAAATAAAATTATATGTAAATAAAAGATGGTTTACTTGCAAAGTACTAAAACGATACATAAAAAAATAAAAAAATAAAAATTATTTTTTATATATATATATATATAAAGAATTATTATTTTTTTATATATATATATATATATATATATATATATATATATAGAGAGAGAGAGAGAGAGAGAGAGAGAGAGAGAGAGAGAGAGAGAGAGAGAGAGAGATTGATTGACTGACCTATGGACTGAATGGTGTAGGCACAGCTGCCCCAGCACATGATTGGCACGCGGGGGTCCTGCTCATTTGGGTGCACTTTAAGACCCACTTTATATGTGGCTGTGCCAAACGTGGTCAACATCTCCTTTATGGTGCTTGAATATGGGTTGCTGACAGATAGAAACATGCTTTAGTGTTGTGTCTTTTGTTTGATTTTTAACAAGTAAAACATTTGAGCTTGAATAAGTGAATTATGTAGTGAAATGTGGTTTTACTTCGGAGTGTGGTCCAGTTTGAAGCCATCAGGCGGAGGATAGCTATTAACAGCATCTGTATCATCAACACCTTCAGCACCTGCAGACACACATTGATCATTTGGTTGCCCGTTAAGCCTGACTCCGTGAACGGCGGGCCGTTTTGAGGACTGGTGTTACTCACTGTTGGCCTTGCTCTTCCTGTGAGCAGAGATCAGGGCTTTCATCTGCTGAGAGGTGATGTTCAGCCACTGGCTCAGGTCAGGCTGTTCAGAGCTGAAACAAAAACAAACACTCAATCAAACCCATCTGATGCCTTATATTTTGATAGAAAAGGACAATAAAGATCATGCAATAAATATGTAGTCATTAGAAAAATGTTGGCGTAATTTTGCAGACAAAAAAAAAACTAAAAACATTGTCTTTTGCCAATAGTGTGGCGATGTAAGAAGCATATCTCGCGCAGAAGTCAAATTTAAAACCAAGAAGCTTTTTGTTGGCCAACGCAGCAAATCCGAATGAACTAGAACCGGTTGTGAAATCTGCCTGAGAAAATCTTTCACGCTCATGCAAAATTCCTGATTGCTTGGATTCGCAAAAATTCACCAAACAACGGTTAAAGTGACCTGAGTATTGAAGGATTCTTTGTTCATATCAGTTCAAAGTTTTAAATGTAAGTTTTTGACATCTATTTTATTATGAAAATCTTATAGTGGCAGTTAGGTCTCAATTTGTGTCAGGAGTTAAAGGGTTAGCTCACGTGATCAGCGCCGGCTCTGACGTAGAACCTGGAAGCGCTGCACTGTTTACTGTGTGAACAGCTTAGGAGAAATTACGTTGAAGAGAAGATATTTTTGCGTATGTGTTTTTGTACTTTTTTAATTACTTTGCATAACTTGTACGACTTTTAGGAAACTATATAACAGACAGAACATGCACTTTTAAACAGGAGAACTCAGTTGTAATAATGTGTACTATTTTACATGTAAAACATGTTGCATTCCATTCGTCTTGCATTCTAAAAACATTTGCATGTGAATTGGGATGCAGAGTGTGTCTCATTACCATGACATTGTTATATCAATCAGTAGGACACCTGCGCTTGCTTCCTTTAACAAAGCAGCGCAATTCATGTTTTTTTTTGTTTCAGTTTGTTCACAATACCTCTTCAAACATTACAATAATACAGTTTAAAGGTACAGAGTAGGTTAAGTACCATGAAATGGGTCTCCCAAAGAAGATAAGTAGGGGCCCATGGTTCTTGAATAGGTAAATACAGACAAGGTACAGTGAGACACAATAAGTGCACAGAAAGTGTACCACAACATACTCACTCATACAATCATACCCATACATCCCAGTAATCCATGAAAATCAGTTTTTTTTTCAGGTTCAATCAGAAAATCAGGTTCAATGTTGGACAAGGCAAACCTGGTCATCCTTCACCTGGAGCCGATTCCGGTAGGCTACTTGGTTTTCAAGGCAGTCAATTTTGAAAACCAGGCATCACACAGATAGGCCTAAATTGAGGTGAATTGGGAAAGGTAAATCACACTCAGCCAAAATGAAGGCAGAGAGCAAATCAGCTCTTCCAGTTCCAGCTCTAGAGAAAGAACAAGTAGAGATTCACGAGTGGACACATAATATCTGAGTGAGAGCCATGAGACCACTGTATATTTGCGAGTGCACGTCCAGTTTTTTTGTGCAAGTAAAAGAAGTCCGCCTGCGAGAGGAGAAGTTCATACATGGCTGCTCTCTTGAGTTACAATAATGCAGTTTCGACATTTGTCATTAAAATAACGCCATAGAACCGTTCTACTCAAATGAACTTTCAAAAACCGAGAAGTCAGTCGTGTCTGAAGGCTGGATCGGGACCGGGATCGGTGCCCGTCTCTGACCAGAACAAATAAACTGAAATCCTCACTGAAGTAACGGCCGAATTCAGTCCTTCAACGGGGGAGTCGTCCAGGTACCACACAAGGTCAAACTTTGCATCAACTAGAAACATCTTCACCTCTGAACGCAATTCGTAGAGGCGATGTAAAACCCGACCTCTGGAGAGCCAGTAGGATGTGTTTTATGCAGAACATATTTTTTTATTTAATGTAGATTCTATATTGAAAAGCAATAAAATACACAAGAGTACCCAAATGATGCCATGCTTGTATTTTGTGTTGTTCTTGAAAACAATTTGCACCCTCCTTGTTGAGAACCACACTGATTTAGCTTTTATCCAAAATGATAAAGTAAGGTACAGCGACTTGCTCAAGGGAGCACTGGTTTTGAAAAAGGCACCACCTCTATTGATAAATATAAAGGATGCACATTCATAATGTGTCTTACCATCTGCACTGGGTGTATTACAAGCAGTGCTGAGCTCATATGAGAGAGGCTTTTAGTCTCTTTATCATACAAAAGGATCAAAGGGATTGCCATATTTTCTACAGATGAGAGTATTACAGAAACATGGTCCATTATTCAGCCAATCCGCTCCATTATTTACTCATTCCCTGTATGTGGTGTTAATCTGAGAGGTCACACTAATTATCTATTACTTGCACTCTGAGAGCTTTGTAAATTACAGTAGTCATAAGTATTATACCGAATCAATCAAAGATTGATCTGTGTGCTTGTTGCCGTACCTGCAGCTGGTCTTGGTAAGAGGCAGCAGTGGAATGACTGTGTTACTCAGACATTCGCAGAGTGGACACAAGAACTCTCCGTTCTCCACATCGTAACTCGTGTGCACACGTAGCCTCTGCTGCCTGCGCTGCTCTTTAGCCTGCACCGCTTCAAAATACCTGCAGGGGGAGACATTACTCAGTCACGATGCAAAGGAATGATCCAATCATAAATGATGATAGTGACAAAAACACACAATTAAACTGACATTGTGGATATTTTGTTAGGAAATGCATAGAAAATACAAATATTTTTTAAAAAGCAGGAGAAAAAAAAAACACCCTAGAGCTGAACAATTTAAAGGAAAAACTAAAAAAAAAAGCTGGGTATTCACACTTGGGTGTACTCTTCACAAGAACCAACTGAACCATAATAAAGTGAAAAGAGTAAAACAAAAAGTGGAAACAATGTAATAATGACTGGGAAAAATACTTCTGGAACTGAGGCTGCTGAAAAACAGGGCGTTTTTTGTCCCTATGATGGGAAGAGCACATTTTTCGGCTTATGGAGGCATGTGGTTCTCATTTTTCATGATGCTTCTTACCGCTGCCAGCAGTGAGAGTGCATGATGTGTCCGCAGCTGCCGGTGTGTGTCCCGAACGACAGGTCAGGGTGCATGAACAGAGGGTCATACTTATCTATAGCACAAAAAACAATGACATTCATCAACACGAACATTCACGTATATAATACAATTAACCAAACACACACAAGACATGCCTGGGTTGTGTGGAGGTCTCTTTCGGTTTTTGGACATGACGGTGGAGCGCTGGACAAAAGCAGCGAGCACCATGGCTTTGCCGTCAGCCCTGATTTCTTGCTCTTCCTGACACAAGATGCACGTCACCACCTGCCTCCTCTCACTGCCACCCGCACGCCACCGCCGCGGGCCGACACACACCAGCACGCTATCACACGAGCTGGGGCTACGGAGCAAAGAGAGAGAAATTACAGGACGGCATCTGGAAAATAATGTTTGATCCATGAGATTTTGCAGCGTGATGATGTCTTTGTATCATAAACGTTTCTTCCTTTGGTGTGCTTTTAATTAGGTCTATTATATATTCACATTCTTTACTGTGGTAAAGTAGAAAAGACACTGTAGGAAAGATAGCCTACCTTTTTACTTGCATGTCAAATTCTTTTTAACACAGTTTGTGCTTGTTATTAGACATTAGGGGTGCAACGGATAAAAAAAGTCACGGATCGGATCGTTTCTCGGATCAGCAAAAAATAAAAATAAAAGACAAGACAAATAGTTTTGTCTTTTTGTTTATTAACACTTTTAAATTAAAATATATAAAATCAACTTAAAGTGCACAAGGCATGCTATCTTCTTTTTAACATAATTAATGAAAAACAACTTATAATAAACACACCGGTAGCGTTTGTGATGGCTTTAGCCCGGTCTGATTGTTCAACAAGGGGCTGCTTAAATGCCGCGGTGATAAGCAGTTGTTGAGCAGCCTTCGTTTTCACTCCTGTCATTAGCTGCGTTTACATGGACCCAATCGGATTGACGGCTCAAACGGAAAAACTTAATGTAAACACCTTAATCGATCTGATTGAGCTCGGTCCGATTGGAATTTCGATCGGATTGAAAGGGGTGGTTTACTCCTTTTGTAATCCGATCGAGAGAACATGCCTAACACTTGATCGGATTGAAAACCGAAACTAAAAGGACTGCGTATGTGCAATGACGTTGAAATAGCGTAATGACCTGTGACGCACGGAACGAACTGTTCTTCCTGCTGAATAAAGTGTCATATAAATGAGTGTTCCGTTATTAAAAAAATTCTCATTTCACTCAGCGTCCATGAAGTGAAACAGGACAACGTCCCACCAGTCCTTGTTTCAGATTCACATCCACACACAAATGGTTTTGGGCGCGGGGTTTTACTGCGTGATCAATATAAGCAGCAGCGGCACAACGGTCATGCTCATCGACTCCAAATCATGACCAGAGACATATTAAGTCTACTGTTTAAAACATATAAAGAACCAATAGAGGAGAAGAATACCCGATTACTTTATCGTTCATGTAAACACCGTGTTTGGATTCATTCATCAATCAGATTGATATAATTCCGATTGAACCACGTAAACGCAGCTACTAAACACGGGGGTGATGTCGCTTCAAATGCGTGGGCATGCTCGATATGTTTCCACTGTCATATGGCTTTCTTGTGCCACAGTGCCTACACACCGTCACGGTTTTATCCACTAACCTCTTTCCTTCATCATTATATTTGGACACGGAAGCCGCTCCCATACAGGGGATTTAAATGACGCGGGGCGTTCAAGCTCCTCCGTTCCTCCGCTCGTCATGATCACGCTGTGTGTGGACTGAACATGCGCACAACTTTTTTTTTTTTTTCATAAATCAATCCGCGGATCACGTGTGTGCCGAACCGAAGATACTGATCCGAACGGATCACGGATCAATGATGATCCGTTGCACCACTATTAGACATGGTGAGGAGCGCCAAGTTTATTTGTAAAGCGCGTTTCACACAAGCGAGAGAAATTAGAGGACGGCATCTGGAAACTAATGTTGGATGCATGAGATTGTGCAGCGTGATGATGTGTTTGTGTACCTGTGCTCCAGTGAGGAGGAGGTGGAGGGGTCGAGCTCATCCAGGCTCTGCTGGAACAACTCTTTGTTCTCGTTGATGAAGTGTCTTTGCATCTCTGACATCTGAGCCATGATCTTCTCCCTCCGGAGCCGTGCCATCTCTGCTTTCCTCTTCCGCTCCGCCTTATCCTTGTCCCGCACCGTCTACACACACAAATCCAGTGAGACAATACCTGCAACCTTAACGGGTAATGACGCAAGTGTGTAGCGCTTCCTATGCTCACCTCCTCCTGACAGTGCCCTGAGCTGTCACTAGGGGGCGCACTGGCCGTGCACTCCCGTGTCGTCTTGATGGTGGCCACAGTCTGCAGATACACAATAAATATGAAAATATTTAATATAAATGGTATATAATGAAAATATAATATAATTTCTTGAAAATCCCTGCACCACTCTATTCCTTTGGCAATATTGCAAACATGTCATCTTTTGCTGCCCCCTAATGGATTGCAGAATTATTTACACATTCATTCTAATGACAGGTGGCTTTGTAATGAGATTTACATCAGCTTTACCTTGAGGATCCAGCGGATCATGTCCTTGTGCACCTCCAGATGAGGAGCGTTCTGCAGGGTTTCTAATAAAGCCAAGATACTGGGAGTGTTCGCAGGAGCCTCACCTGGTCCTACAAAGAAGAGATTTGTTCAGCTCAACTATAAGAGGTATTTGTGTGTGTTTGTGTGTGTGTGGAGAAAGCATACTGAAAAAAAGACATACTGGAGATTTTGAGAGTGAAGTTGAAGTTGGTATCGTTATCTTCTGCGCTGCTGATGAGATGCTGCTGCTCCTCCACCAGGCCCATGCCTATCAGATGCAGCACCTGTGGGACACATTCATATAGAACTCTGATTTGGATGGGTGGTAAGAACAACGTCGAACATCATGGTACAAGTAAAATGATATCAAGAAAAAATTTATGTATTATTTAAGTATTAAATAACCACATAGTAATGCAGTTTTTTTTTTTTAAATAACACTGTTATTTAAATACTTTACAAAAAAAAAAAAAAAAAGATTATGTTCATAAAAGAGTTGTCAAATAGTACCGATTTTGGTACCAAGTCGATCCTGAAATAAAAAAACTGTGACGCTTTGAGCGCTGTTGAGCGGAATCGCAAACACCTATGATTGGCCATTGTGCTCACACGCTCATCGGATATGTCTGTGATTGGCTACAATGATCACCGCACGGGAGCGCTTGAGAGCACACGGAAGTGTTTGAAAGCGTTTTAAAAACCAGGAGCGGGAGTGTTTGAGAGCACAAGTAGACGTCTATCAGCGGACCTGCTTTCCAACGCTCCAGTGTATCTGTGCAAGCGCTCAGTGAAGAGCATCATTGATGTACATAGCCAATCACAGATATAGTTGATGAGCGCGTGTACACAATGGCCAATCAGAGGTGGTTACGATTCCGCTCAACATTAAAAAATGTCAGTACCGACAACTCTAGTAGGTAATATGCGAGAGTGCTTCAGTGTGCGCTGACGTACCCTCTGAAGCATGGACTCAGACCAGTGTCCCCCGCTGGGCTCCATTGCCCACTGCAGCACAGCTCCCAGAATCCCCAGCAACACGTCACACTGCAGCATGTTTACCAGACTAGCAAACAGCGGACAGAACCGAGGCAAAACAGGCGGAGGCAGAACTACAAGAAACATACATGCAAATCAGTTTTTGGAACTGACTTCACATATTGCCAGGGCTGCACGATTAATCGATATAAACTCGAAATCGTGACAATGCTTAGATATTGCTAAGTAAATAAATGTATGCGATGCATGTTTCAGAGTGAAGTGTGGCACTGCGTTCATTTGCACATAAGCAGCTCATGATCCGCCAGTGTTTGCAGCATCTCAGAGTGCCGTTTAAATTGTTTGCTCTTATATAAAGTGTTAACAGTATATAATATCATGTATAGATAGTAGTACCTGAATCTTCCCCATTTTGCCTCTTTATCTTTCTCTGAGCCTCTTCAGCCTGAACGACAACACAAAAAAACATTAACGTGGATTTTCAAACATTGTTCTTTGTGAGTTTCCATTTAAAAAATGCAGCGTACCTTAGACTGGTCAGCTCTGGAGTAATGGTGGAAGTACAGGTTGAACATCTTAGCACACTCTGGCCTGAGTTTATAAAGTCCTCTTCCCGTCACACCAGGCTTCCTGTACAACACATTTCATTTAGGACTACAAACAGATCAAGCCAATGCTTTGGACGATAATCTTTTATTCAGGACACTCACTTAAACAAAGCCACACTATCGATGACCCTCTCCATGCCAGTTTCCTTATTCTCCTGTGTGCAGAAGACAGAAGAGTGAGGGGAATTCATTAGCACAATGTACCAGTAGGTGGCAGTCACATTTAAAAAAAAGTCTGTCAACTGGAACTTCAGGAAAAGATTATACTTTTTAGATTTGAAAAAATATAGCACTTTTTTCTTGACTATCATGGTTTGTGCATTTGTAAGTTGCTAAGTGAGCAAATCAATTTTACTATGGTGGGAATTAAAGACGAGGATCACACCCTCAAATAATTTATTGCTCTTTCCATAAGTCTCCATTAAAAAATTTACAGTTTATGGTCATGACTTACCGGTAACTATAAAATCAGTTTTTAATTATACATTGCAATAAATGGTTCTCTCGTTACCAATGTCAATACCATAGCAAAAATATCGATCTGATATCGATTAAGATATCGATCTTAATACTAGGTGTAAACAGGGCCTAAACATCATCATTCAAAATACTTCTCTCACATGTCAAAACTCAGCATCCCTGAACATAGCACTTTCTGATACTAATGTTAATAGTTTTGAGCCATACACCATTGGCTAAAATAAAGGAAATTGTGGGAACCCTGGGTATAGTTCAGCCAAAAATGAAAATTACCCTATAATATACTCACCCTCAAGCCATACCCAATGTAACGAAGTTTTTTCATGTTACTTTAGAGATTTTTAGGAAAATAATCAATGCTGCCACTAAAAACAAAAAAAAAAACACACACAGCGATCGTGACGGTAATGCACACAACCCCAGTGGATGAATCAATGTCTTCTGAAGTCAAACGATGGGTAAAAGAAAAATATGCATATTTTTAACTTTAACTATAAATCATCATTTCTGGACGTTGTGACATATGACGCAAGTGTGTTGTGAAGCTTGTGTGCAAAGTGACTCTCCTATACTTCTTGTGCAAACTTCACAATGCACTTGCGTCATATTTCACAATGTTCCTGTCATGAATGCTCTTATGAAAGTAGACTGGAAGAAACTATTTGTAATTAAAGTAAAATAGAATAAAGACATTGATTCATTCACTGGGGTCATATGGATTACCGTCACGATTGCGGTGTGGTTTTTAAAGCATCAAATTAGAGGCAGCCATTCATTTGCACTATATGGATTCAGAGATGGATTATTTTCCTTCAACTTTTTGTTTGTGTTCATCTAAAGAAAGTCATATACACCTGGGATGGGATAGAATGGCAGTAAATGATGAGAATTAAAAACATTTGGGTGAACTATCCCTTTAATACCTTTACAATTACTGCATCTCTTTTTTTGGTCAGATTTCAAAGCCAACATAATTACTAAAAACTAGTGCTGGGATCACGATTAATTCATCACGATTCATCACGATTAATCGCATCCAAAATTAAAGTTTGTGTTTACATAATTTGTGTGTACAATGTGTATAATTATTTTGTGTGTGTGTATATATATATATATATATATATATATATATATATATATATATATATATATATATATATATATATATACACACATATACACACACACTACCGGTCAAAAGTTCGGGGTCAGTAAGATTTTTTATGTTTTTAAATGAAGTCTCTTCTGCTCACCAAGGCTGCAATTATTTGATCAAAAATACAAAAAAAACAGTAATATTGTGAAATATTATTACAATTTAAAACAGCGGTTTTCTATGTGAATATATAGTGAAGTGTAGTTTATTCCTGTGATCAAAGCTGAATTTACAGCATCATTACTCCAGTCTTCAGTGTCACATTTTTTAAATTATTATACTATGAAATTATTATAATATGAAATTATTATAATATGATGCTCAAGAAACATTTATGATTATTATCCATGTTGAAAACAGTTTTTTACATTTTTATTTCAGGATTCTTTGATGAATAGAAAGTTCAAAAGAACAGAATTGATCTGAAATGGAAAGCTTTTGTAACATTAATCACTACCATTCAAAAGTTTGGGGTCAGTAAAAATTTATTTTTTATTTTTGGGGGAAAGAAATTAGAAAATACTTTTATTCATCAAGGATGAGTTAAATTGATCAAAAGTTACAGTAAAGACATTTATAATGTTAGAAAAGATTATATTTTAAATAAATGCTGTTCTTTTGAACTTTCTATTCATCAAAGAATCCTGAAATAAAAATGTAAAAAACTGTTTTCAACATGGATAATAATCATAAATGTTTATTGAGCATCATATTATAATAATTTCATATTATAATAATTTAAAAAATGTGACACTGAAGACTGGAGTAATGATGCTGTAAATTCAGCTTTGATCACACGAATAAATTACACTTCACTATATTTTCACATAGAAAACCGCTGTTTTAAATTGTAATAATATTTCACAATATTACAGTTTAAAAAAAAAAAAAAAAAATTTAATCAAATAATTGCAGCCTTGGTGAGCAGAAGAGACTTCATTTAAAAACATAAAAAAATCTTACTGACCCCGAACTTTTGACCGGTAGTGTATATATAATATACATACATATGCATGTATATTTTTAACAAATATTTGCATGTATATACTGTATGTACATTTATACATAATTTATATATATATATATAAATATATACATGCATGAATATTGGTAAACATGAATTTTTTTTTAAGCATTTATATATACAAAATAATTATACACAGTACACACACATATTATGTAAACACAAACTTTTATTTTGGATGATTAATTGTTGCCCAGCACTACTAAAAACAAACACTAATAATAAAATGCTAACAATTATAAGACAATAACCAGTTCTTTCATGATCGGGGATAAAAGTCGAGTCTCGTGAACGTTGACTTACATTCTCAGGCAGGGCTTTGACCAGCTCACTGTGGGCCATGGGTCTAATGCATAACTGGTGAACAATCTCTCTCCTTATCTCATCAGAGCTCTCCACCTGACCAACACCTGCAGTGTATCGCTCACCTGCAGGACAAAACAAACTAAGCATGAATGACTCATTTATTTTAACTTTCTATGGTGTCTAATAAGCTCGATACACACCTAAAACAAAGCTCAAAGGACGTGTGTTGAGAAATGATCACTCACCCACAATCATAATGACCAGGTGCAGCATCTCCTCAATTAGTGTGTTATTCTGCTGAACCACATCCTGAGAGACAGAGCGACACAGGTCATTGGCAACGAAAGTGAGTGCAAGTAGAGAGAAATCAAGTGAAAAGAGAAGTAATAGGATAAAAAGAGGTTGAGGCAAGCAGACCTTGTTAGCGTTCTCTCTGCCGTATCTCTTTCTGCAGTCGGCTGAGCTGAAGATATGATAGAGCTCAAAACGGCTCAACACGATCATCAGGAAGTGGTTTGGATCCATCATTGAAGCTCCAGCCTAAATCCAAAGACAAGATGATCACTAAATTACAGTGAATTCACCTTCTCAAAAGATTCTCGCTACTCTAATCATACTATAAAAAACGACAGTGATTTTATTAGTATTATTATTTAAATCAGCATAAAAGGCAGTCAAATAAATACCACCATGATGTGTGAACACTACAATTTAAATAACAGTATTCCCACACTTTAACAAATGAATTTACATGACCTTCCCACTGTGGTTTTGTTTACATAGCGGCTGCACTCAAAAAGAGAAAATCACAACTGATGAAAACATTTGAACAACAAAAAAAATCATTTCCATTACTGATTATTTTCCACTTTACAGTAATGAGAATGTTGCTTAATTCATGAAAAAAAATTTGAACTTTTTTTGTATTGTGACATTTTCAGCACATCACATTTACAAGTACATACATTTTTATTTCATAATCCAATTACTTATTTTTTTTTACCTGTCCTAAAATAGCCCTCTTCATGTAAAAATATAATAAAGATTATTTTTTATTTAAAAAAATAATAATTTATCTCTTTTTATTTTGGAAAGAAATATTCCAAGGATTTAGAATAATTTACAATAGTTATAGCAATGCATTATTAGTTCTTCAGAAACATCTTGACACTACTGACCTGAAGCATGATGAGGTCTTTATCAAACATCTCCACTCTACATTTCACGTTGTGATAATAATAGATCTGCAAAGACAATTCAAGAAAAAGTGGAATTTTTTTACATGTTTACATGGAAATGCATTAACACTAACAATCGCATGGTTAAAAAATAAATAAATAAAAAAAAAGTCAAGAGTATTAGAATGAAACAAATAAGCTTCTTGCCTGATTGACCAAAGAGAAGCCATTTCTCCTCCACATCCCAGCATGCACCTGAGCACAGAGTACAAGGCAGCGGAGCGGGTGCTCGATCAACATGGGTGGACTCAGTTCACTCTGTAGAAGACAAAAGAGGCCTCAGTTTTTGTTCTTCACAAACATTCTCAACACTTTCTGACATGAATCGAAACATTCAAACTCACCATTGGCAGCTGCTCAGGGAATCGATAGGCAGCCTCAGTTTTACTCAGCAGAGCATGTAAACCTAATTGCAAGACAGAGCAAGCTGAAGTTCAGTTGATATGTTGTATGCTTATCAACATCAACCAATTTTCAAGCAATTTCGGGAGAGAATCCTATATCCCATACACACACAACAATAATGGGATTCAATAATCAAAGGATTCACTCGATATTTATTCCCTAAACTGTAGCTTGTACCTTACTATGGAAGCTTGTTTCTGCCACGGAATAAAAAAATAAAAAAGCTAATAGTGACTTCCTTCACAATCTCAGAATTGTGACTATATCTTGCAGTTCGGACTTAACTGGTGAGATGAGAAAAAATTCTGAATTGCGAGATATAAACTTGCAATTGTGAGTTACAAAGTCAGATTTGCAAGTATAAATAATGCGCTGGGCTCGTTGTGTTCTGGCTTCCGGTTTGTATTCCCACAGCATGAAGGTAAGATCTTACAGATTTATGAATGAACCGCTCGTTTTTAAAATCTTCCCGGTCTACTGACATTTGTTATGACATCATCTTCAAACATTCCCATGCTCATGATAACTTTCGTTAACTCTACAATAAGTGAATCCACTTCACCAACCGTGATGCCA
This sequence comes from Semotilus atromaculatus, assembly GCA_031834385.1. NCBI lineage: Eukaryota > Metazoa > Chordata > Actinopteri > Cypriniformes > Leuciscidae > Semotilus > Semotilus atromaculatus. The sequence goes on from JAULUF010000025.1 coordinate 5,707,984, forward strand.
TAGATATACACCGATCTACCGCAAAAACAGAAGTTCAAAGACAAATTTCTGACGATATCTGTGTGCTTGTTTCTCAGGCGGATAAGCTCTATAAGTCTCACCTGCTAAAAGCCGGGACACAGGCAGGTGTATGCTGACTTTCTCCTGAGAGACGCAGTAGCGGATGGTGTCAACGGAGTGGCCACACATGCTGAGGGTTATGGGCTGTTCCCCATCTGTGAAACCACTGTGGCAGTGAGTCAGCGCGATCAGGCACTTCTTATAGGCTTCGATCAGCACTCTCTCCTGTACACGTGACAAATAACACACTTATATACAGGCTCAATCATGATGCATTATGGGTACGAATGTGACTGTCAAACATGCACTCACATCACTGGCACACCATTCCTGCATCATAGAGATGATATGTGTGAGCTTCATCTGTAAGGTGAACGCTGCCTCCCATTCTGGCTCCATCTCTATGTGTTGTCCCACCTGACGTACTACTGGGTCCATTCCCTGCAAAGAGAACACACACACACACACCTGTTTTAATGACCTATCTCAGTTACCCTAGACACACAACCCTAAGATCAGATTGCTAGTCACCTGCATGCATTTTAGCAACTCCAAGAAAGCATCAAAACCCTCCAGATACTTCTCCCTGAGCTGGTCACCCCACTCTGTCGGACGGCTTATCAGGACATACCTGCGTCCAAGAGAAATGCATCATGACACGCATCTCAAGAAATGGACATTTTAGACACCGATAATGCATAACTGTGTACGAATCCTTCAAATGAGTGCAAAGCAGTGTACAGCAATGATTTTCAAAGCCAAATTGTTCGCAGAACAATGAATGCATCTGTTTTCAGAACTCTGAATTAAACATGGAATCAGATTTAGTGTGAAAACTTTCAAGGAAAAAAATATATTATTTTATACTTATGTCATTTAGATGACCTCTCAAAGTCTGTTCTTGACCGTTTGATGTATTTTACGGCTGGGAATTGCCACACACACGCTCGTGATCTTACTTGAGGTCTCCAATGAGGCTCTGGACTCGGCGGAACTTGAAGGCCTGTTGTGCGGTGTAGCGTTCAAACTGGAAGCGGCCCTGCAGGTCTCGGTGTCTGAGGTGGTCAACGAAGGTGCGGATGATGGTGGTCATCAGGTTCTCTTCTGTGATCAGCATCCGTGCCTGAAAATATCACACACACCGCTCACTGCTGTATCTGACAAACCGCTGGTGGTGTGGGCAGTCAGACAAAGACAAAGGCACAGTAAACGATGGAGGAAAGCGAGTGAGAAAGAAGATGAGAAGGGGAAGTGAAGAAGAAAGAGGTGGAGGAAAGAATAATTGACTAAAATGGTGATGATTATTTAGTGTCCATTTCGTTCACACAACGTGAATAAGCTGTAAAACATGTCTGCTGTGTGGACGCTGGAGCTGGGTTAACATAATAATCCATAACTATAATTAATCATGATAATCAATTTCTAATTTTTAATCAATGTTCATTTTGAAGAACCAAGATCTTTAGTCTATGCTGTATTCAGTTGATGTGTGAACAGAACTTCACTAAACATGATTCGTAGCACATCTACCATTCACTAAATGCAATAAGCTCGGTGGTTTGATATGAAAAAGTACATTTTAAAACAAAATTCCAACAATAAATGTTAAACAATAAATGAATAAACAAAACAAAAAAATGCAGCATGTAAACCGATCATCTCTTCCTCTTTACTACTAGTTATAGCACCATGTATCTTTCAACTTATCTTATGATGTTCATTCATGTTATTAGAGCCATAAATATTGATCTTTCCACAACAAACTGGAGCAGAATCGTATACATGGATATATGCTGATCTAAAAACTGCCTTATGTGCAATTTAAATGTATATACGTATACACAATCATTTCGGTGCACCACTAGTAAAGAGGAAAGTGAAAATGAAATACGAAGATGGAAAGGGAACAGGAACAGTGAAAAGAAAAAGCGAAATGAGAGAAGAGACCAAAACCCAAATCAAGCCCTCTTCCTAATGGCAGGCAGTCTCTCCTCACACGTACTTACCAGAGAAGGCACGGTGAACATTTGCACAGAGAGGTCAGTGACTGAGAACTCCCTGTCGTGGTCGTCTTTCACGTAGTCGCTCTGCAAGCGCTCATAGTTCTGCAGGTAGTGGTGGAGGAGGCGGAGGAGAGGAGAAAGAGGCAGAAGAGAGAGCAGAGGAGTGTGGGATTGATGGTACTCACCACAGTGGGGGCGGTGAAGAGCTGCACTGACAGAGAGGTCACTGACACTACACGCTCGTGATCGTCCTCCATAAAATCTGTCTGGAGGCGCTGGTAATTCTAAAGGAAGGGGGCACATTCACCTTCCGGGTCAGAGGTCAGGGGCCATCTGCAGTTCTGTCCCCCGACTCAGTTCTCAGTTCTGCGGCACATACGGCCTGAAGTTACACCGCGGCACAGCTCAGTGTTGAGAACGGCACGTGTGGAGCCGGGGGACTTGAGTTCAAGCTGAACTTCGCACATTGGTTTATTAGTAGACTTTCTAGAGTTGCTGAAGGTTTTAATCTCTGGTTTATTAGTAGACTTTCTAGAGTTGCTGAAGGTTTTAATCTCTGTCAGCACATGCTGTCAGTGACACCTGAGGAAGGGCCCTATGATTAACGTAATGTGGAAAACGCACACGGAATTGCCGAATCTAGTCATAAAAAAATGGATTAAATATGGCAAATTGTGGATGACTAAATCAAAAGCAGGACTGTACAGTTTAATATTCACAAACACTACTAAAAATATTGTAGTATTTATTTTAAGCACAAAAAGAGTGGTAATAAAATTTGAAGTCTGCATTTCCTGTGTGATACACATGGTGTGTATGTGTGGCGCTCATGTTTTCAGTGGTGTCTCACTATATAAGGATCTCCACTAACATCAGAAAAGATTGGCTTAAAGAATGTATGACAAATATATAACTATTGTACCATAGAATGCACTTCTTAAAGTAACAAAAATAACAACATTATTCAAACTTTACTTTAAAGCTACATCACACATTTTTTTCTTCCATGTTTTAATTTTAACAGTAAACCTTACTAACATATAAGAAATTGTTACATTTTAATTTGGTTGCATCTTAAGATTAATTCAATTGTTATTATTATTTTTGTTTAGTTTATTTTGTTATATATATATATATATATATATATATATATTAGGGCCGGGACTAGATTAAAAAAATTAATCTAATTAATTAGAGGCTTTGTAATCAATTAATCGAAATTAATCGCATTTTAATCGCATAAATATTTGACCTGAGAACAGTGTGAAGTATTTTTTTTCACATGGATTTTTAGTATACTACCATTGAATAATGACTGAATACATAAGCTTAAGCAACAAAATATTGTTTATTTTTGTTCAACCAAGTCCAGCAGACCAGTGCAATTTTTGCCATTAAATGTAGCAATAGCATATTTAGAAATATAGTAGGCCTACATTTTAGAAATTCAGGAAGACCTTCAGTAAACTGTTTTTTTAAGTTAAAAAAGGTTTCCAGGGTGACGCGACAGGCTTGGCACGTGATTCACCAAAGCCAAAATAGCGCTGCATGACGGATGTAGCGCTTTTATTTCTAAATATTGAAAAACTTGCTTACCATGTCATCAACTTTTTTCTTTTCCGATTTTCAAATATGTGTAGGCTAAGTGAGTTTTTTTTGTTGTTTAAAAAATCTTTATAAATGATCTTGATCTGTAACGTGAGATGGGCGCCGTGTTTGGGCCGCAGTTCAGAGATTCCTGTCTGTTGGATTTATTACAGCGCGTGAATTCATCAGTTTCTCCCGAAATTCATGAAAGTAAGTGGCCGGTGAACTGGGAGTAGAATAGAGTTGACTTTATAGTTATTTACACTATGTGTCTGATATGAATAAAAACCGTCGGCAAATATATTTTCCTGGGTTGTTATTGCTGCTTCCTTAGACACCATTGTGTATTTTACAAACTATAAATGTGTTGTTTTGCTATAAATTATATTTAAATGACATTATGTGGTTAAAAACACTGAACAGTTGTGATCGCCTATGACAAGCGCTGAGCGTGTCCGTCTTTGGCTCAGCCACAGCGCGAAAGCACAGTTTGAATCTGGCGGTTATGTCACTTCACTGTACATTCGCTCCTTAGAGGCAAAGAGTATAGAAGCACAAGAGGCGAAACTCTGATGCTTTTTTGGTAACAGCCACTAGGTGGCGCCTCGGTAGCGCAGCCGCCATTTTGGAGTGAAGATTCCAACTGAAGTTAATGGACAACAGCACAGATAACAGTTTTTTTAGGTAGTTTTTTCTTGCATTATTGAGTGTTTCCATTTTATGCAACTTTACACATTTACTACTATTATTAGTTACCAACTCCACTAGGCCTGAAATATATTTTGTACGTTTTAATCCCCTGGATCATGCTACAAACACGATGATCTTATAGAACATGATGCATTACATGTGTCCGTTTTCCGATAATTGCCACTTTTGTACAGTGTTTATGTTTACATAGTCTTGCTTTAACGGTCATTAATATACGATATAAGAAGTTTACTGCAAAGCTATTCTATTGCTGTTATATATTTGTTGTCCAACATTTACAGTTTAGTAGGCTAGTTATATTTATTTGCTGAATTCATGTATTTCATTGATAACTTATTTTTGAACATATCTCGTTATTTTAACATATGCTGGGACATTCTAATCTGCATTAAGCCAAGTGTTCTTATAATGGTTTTCTATGGGAGGAAAATGCTTAATGTGTAAGCTAATTAAACACGTTGCGTTTATATTCTGCTCATCTGATTTTTTTTAACCTACTTTATTTAGATTTTAGTATCATAATGATTAATAAATGCATGCACAATTATCCGTGAACTTTATAAATGTTGCAGATATGTTTTACTGTGCACAAAAAATGCCTTTCAACGTGCAAAATTCAGAATTAAATGAATGTGCAGCAATTTTGTACAAATAGAGAGTCTTTAGGCCTACTGTATACGTGTTGTAGCCATTAAATAAGCGCATTTAGTTTCATATTTGTTTTTTCCCCATGTTGATTATGAAAAGTGAACGGCACGCACATGGTGGAGTAATAACTTCTTTTAATTAAACTGTTTAAGGTCGAAATAACGCTAGATTTTTAATATAAATTACAGACATGTCATCTGAGGACTATTTCTAATTTTTCTCAGTTATTTTGCTTTATTACCAGACTCAATATTTGGCTCGTTCTTACATAGTAGAGCATATTCGCACATGCGCAGTCTTCAAACACGGTACTTTAAATCTTTTGACAAACTAAAATACGTAAATTACATTTGTATGTATTCTAAATAAAAGGCACAGGTTGTACTGAATGTCAGCTTGCTTATTTTGCTCAAGATAAGGATTTATTACGTCCAAATGTCATGCAATATAGAAACTATGCTTCTAACCACAGGTCGAGAGCTGTCGTTCAAACCACACAACTTTGCGATGCTGTTTGCGAATGTTCGTTGGAACGACGGAACTTGCGACCATAGTTGGCTAACGATGCTTTCGGGAAACGCACCCCTGGTTAGCAACTTCTTTTTCTTTTTACCTAATTATTTCAACCTAAAAATGACCTCTGCACTGAACTAAATATATGTATAATATATGACTGCCGAGTCGCTTTCACCCCAAAATGGCGGAAGCACAGCGCTGCTGCTGGGCGCTGGTGTTGCAATGGAACGTTCTATTGGCTTTCACTTATTGTAAATATACGTTCTTTGTTAGAGGTCAGCTGGTGCAGAGCGGGCCGAAATCACAATTGCTGATGAGATATAGGAAAATATCTAGTGGAAAATGAGAATGTTATTCATCCAGTGAGAAACGTTCCGCGGTGCAAATATAAGCGATTAAAATCAGTTATCGCGTTAATTAATGCGTTAAAGTCTGTAATTAATTAATCTTAATTAACGCGTTAAAGTCCCGGCCCTAATATATATATATATATATATATATATATATATATTTTTTTTTTTATAAGGCCAAAATTTTAATTAGTTATGAAATTGTTCATTTATAAATTTAACTGATTAGATTTGCCTTTTGATTATTACAGTTTGATTAAAGCATTAAAACGAAATCCGGGGGAAAAAAATGTAATCTGAAAGCTTGGAACTTGGGAAAAATAAAATGAAATTTGATTTAAAAAAAATAAAACTGATTTCATATGGCCCTAAAAATTGTATTGGTTCAATTTTAAAAGGAAATGTTAAATGATTTATTTATATTATTTATAATTTATATTTAATTATATATTTATAATTTTTAATTCTATATTTAGTATAAGTTTCATGATTTCAATTAATTCGACATGCTTTTTGATTACTTAAATTTTATTTAACCATTAAAACTGAAACCAGAAAAAAAACTGAATTTGGGAAACAAAACGGAACCTGGGAAAAAACAAAGGGATTTCATAGGGCCCTACACCTGAGTGCTGAGAGACCGGTTTCCTGCGGTCACAGAGCGACCGGTCAGCTGGAGGCCTGCGGCGCGCAGCGAGCCAGAGACAGCAAGAGTCATACGCCACGTCAAAGTATCGCTCTCTATTACTCTCTCTCTCTCTGAGACGATTCCCCTCACTGAACAGGAACTGGATTCTCAAACTCTCTAATCCTCACAGATCAGATCAGACTGAGTGAACTGGATGTTCCATGTGAATCACAGACTTGGCATATTCTGCCCATGCCTGAGGAAACAATTCTGTCTCACAGGATGGTGCAATACAAGTGTAAACTCCACAGATTCTAGAACATTTTCCTTGATTATCACAGAAAATAATTGTATATGAATAGTTAGAAGGAAATCGTTTTTATGCAAGACTTATGTTAACAAGTATAAAGTTTTGTGGCAATGTTTTTAAAATTCTGTGCATTTTAATGTTTATTTGCCTTGCCCTATATAGAGTTTCAGTGTTAAGCATTAAAGCCATTTTAAGTCATTCGTACTTGTAACTTGGAGCCAAAACGTTCCTTCAACATCATGTACACTAAAATGAAGGTTTGTTCTTGAGCGTCAAGGGAGTTTGGCTGATATATTTATGTGCTCCATATAGTGCGTCATCAATGTTTATATGTGATCTGTTCATCATGTGTCTCTTAAAAACACGGATTAAATCGCTCAATTTATATTTATATACGCATTACTTGCATGTTTTTATGAACTTTTTGTTGAATAAAAGTCTTTTGGGTTTGGAATGACATGAGGGTGAGCAATTGATGACAAAAATCATTTTTTGGTGAACTATTCCTTTAACATACAGGTTGTCATGGAGTCCCAGAAAGTGTAAACCCTGTGGCAATATGTTACATTTATGCTATTTTTGCTTTATAAATTGTAATGTTTATTTTCCTGACTCTTTCCATTCCACAGTAAGCATGAGAATGTCTGTGAGAATGCTGGTGAAACTTTTTACCACTTTTTGGGGCTTCATGTCCTACAGACAAAGTTCTGGGCTGTACTACTGAAACTTCCTATCTTGAGATTTGAAAAAGTTCTGATTCTTAAGTTAAACTACTACGGTTAGTAACCAGATAGATTAGGATGTTTCTGTAATCCAGCCCCTGATATTTTATTGTCAATAAATACAAGAACTGTGCCATTGTGAATGGAAGTCTTACCCTCGCAAACTGGATTGCAAAAAGTTTCTTGTACTTTGGATCCATGAGTAGGCTGCTCATAAAGAGCTGGTGGTAAACATTTCTCGCTCCTGCGGGAAACACAAAGTTAGGTACAGCATGAGCTTAACTGGGAGAATCCCACAAAACCAGGCAAGAACATGTCGGTCATATTTTATCCACCCAAAAAAAGAAACAAACAAGACATTACAGTTCCATGTTATTTGAAAATGTCCTTGCTACAGCGTAATTATACAAGTAAGCACTGTATTATTAAGTAATATAAATTAACACGCAATTGTGGGGTTAGATTTGGATTAGGGTCTAGTTTAGGGTCAGTTTCCTGTAATTATGCATAATCTATTGTTATTACTATGTAATGTACATAGCGCATGTGATATGTGAACAAGGTCACTGTAAAAATGTTCCCTAAATTACAATTTGATTTAAGGAAAAGTATACGATCTATTTGTTTTGTTTTTTTGAATGACAATTAATCACATCTCATCCCAATCCTCATTACTGGAGTGCAATCAAATCGTATTGTTATTCATTTAATTTAATAATTTTAAGTTGACTTAAAATATTGTATTGTAGGAAATTTTTAATTGAATGTAAATCCACTCAACTGAGAATAAGAAGAATAAAAACTCAAAACAGAAAGACATTACAGTAAAGAGACTTTAGAGGAAAATCAGTCCTGTCAGTCAATAAATGTCACAATGCAAATACATTTTAATGTGCCCCAATTATGCTTTGAATATAACCTTTTATGCAGTCTGTAATATAATATAATTAGGGCTGTCAAATGATTAATCACGATTAATCGCATCCAAAATAAAAGTTTGTGTTTACATAATAAATGTGTTTGTACTGTGTAAAATTATTTTGTATAAGTACACACACGTGCGTTTATACATTTAAGAAAAATGTGTTATATATAAAATATTTATATCTATATATAATATAAATTATATATAAATCTATATATAGTATATACATGCAAATATTTCTTAAATATCTACAAGCATGTGTATGTATTTATATATATAAAATAATTGTACACAGTACACACACATTTATTATGTAAACAAACTTTTATTTTGGATGCGATTAATCGTGATTAATCATTTGACAGCCCTAAATATATATATATATATATATATATATATATATATATATATATATATATATATATATATATATATATATATATACACAACAGTTCTTTCTGGTTCTCGAATCTGACTGGCTGAGAGCCTTTTCCAGCGGTGAGATATTCACAGTTTCAGCACGGGAACGTTTCACTGTTTGTATCACTCCACTTGCGGCGACTGTCATGGTGGTTGAGCAAATCCACAATATTTTTTTAAATACTACTTTTGTGTCATGAAATGTAGTTAAGAGTTTTTCAGGCGAGAATGTAGTTATTTAGACCTCAAATATGTGACTCATTGATAATCATAGCACCAATTTTACAATCTGTTTAGAAGTTTTCGCAGATGCGAGCTCAAGGATGTCATTGGCCGTTCAGCACTTATGTACCCGCAGAGAACAGCGCCATCTCGGCCAGTCCTTAAGGAATTTGCCGCTGGCTCTTCACACTCGTAGCCAAGCCGTGTGATACTGCAGTACGTTATATCAGCACACTGTGATTACCTACGGCACTCTGGAGACACACTATCTTCTAAAAGAAAGAAGCGATTCTGAACTGCCAAAACAAGTTGTCAGCCATTCCAGTCTCATTTCCGTAACATCTACATAGGTTTGTAACTAATTTGTTTAATGGTCTTCGTTGGCTGCCTGTGAACAACATGTAATAAGTACCCGTCCTCAAACACTGTAGCAACATGTAACATGTCATGTTGTTGAAATGTTGAGTAGATGCCGTTTTCTGCGCTGTGAAAGCAAATCTACTTTACTGCAAATCTACTTTACCGGTAATTGAAACGCCATTGTTACGGTTCATGTACAAGTGCTAAGGAAGCCTCCAGAGCTAAAATTCAGATGGTAATGGGCATTTAAGTTTACGCCACAAACTGCAAGCGGTCGACCAATCACAACAGACTGGGCCATCTGACCAATCAGAGCAGAGTAGGCTCTCAGTAAGGAGGAGCTTAGAGAGACTGAATCCTTTATCAAACCATTTCAGACACTGTGAGAAAAGAAGTGATGCAGCAATGTATATTATGAGAATATTAAAGTGTTTTTTGACCTTGGATGCATGTAAACCTGTTGTAGGAGACTCAAAATTAGGAACTTCAAAATAGCATAACAGGGACAACTGTGATTGTAACTGTGATTGAACTAAAATATGCTTCATTTTTCCAAGTGTTTATTTTGGGGTGAACTATGAGCTGGTAATGTAGTCATGTCATTCACTGTGCTGTGTGTTTCTGCAGTGCTGCAATATCTCAGGAGAGCTGATGTCAGCAAACGCATTCACTCACCTTTCCACATCTTGGAGTCACAGAGCATGAGCGTGTCCACTAGAGAAGAGTTCTCTCCCTCCGGCCCGCGCTGCAGTCCCACCTGACACAGGATCCTCCTCAGAGCATCTGCTGGGCGACAGGAACACACACTGATTCACTACAGCAGGCACCACATAAGCAGATGCAAACGCTGACTCAGAGCACACTGCTCTATTAAACACGAGGAAACTGATAGATGCCTTTTCATAACAGGGCTCGACAGTGCGAGCATTTGAGCAGATGTGTGCGAACTGTAAAATGTATTTAGGTGCACGTGTGCGAATAGAGGGTTTTCACCGACATCACGTTCTGGCCGGTAACCCATTATGGAGGCACTTGGATGTATACAACAGCATGGATTGCACTGTTTATGCATTACTGAAGACATTGTTACACTAATAAACCATGGAAAAAAACGTGGAAGCTGTGAAATCATACAGAGAAGGACTTAGTAAGCAGGAAAGAGCAGGAAATTGACAAACTAAAGTTAAAATTTGGTAAAGATCCGAACAAGCTAGCTTCTCTAGCCCTTACTGCAATTCTTCCTTCTATTATATAATATAAATAATATGACTTCTACAGAAGTGATTAAAATGAAAGAATAAAAGGGAAACAACAGAGAGGAAAATGAAAGATGGCGAGACAGACCTGAGTATCTGATGATTTGTCCGAGCCAGTTGAGAGCTTTGAGCGCAAAACACTGATGAGCCACTATAGAGGAGTGCATGACCTGAACCCGCAGAGGTTTCGTCTGACGACTCGTGTTCCTCTGCAAAACATGTGTACCAAGAGGTTCACGTACAAACTACATTTACAAGAACCATTACTGATGCTTTAATTTCTGCAAAAGTTACCCCCACAATGTAGAAGTGTTGTGGATAGTTGCCAAAGTGTGGCTATGAAGTTGCTATAGTGTTACAGGCAGTGTTGGGGGTAGTAACTCTTTACAAGTAACTTGAATTATGTAATCAATTACTTTATCAAGTAACTAATAAAGTACATTTTCAAATTACAACAAAAATATCTAAGTTACTTTTTAAAATAATAACGCTAGTTACTTTTTCACATTTATTGACTGACAGCTCTTCTGTCCCCATGTTGAGAGAAATAAACTGAGGAGGTGTTGTGTGCGCTGTGTGTGTGTGTGTGTGTGTGTAAACATGATGGTCACTTTAGTTCTAAACTAAATCCCTTTACTCATCTCACTTGCACGAAAACATTCAGTTTTCCTCAAAATGAATAAAAACAGTAAAATGCAATCTCAGAATTTTACACAAAACTTTTATAATTAACTATATTAAATTACACAAATATAATTTACGTATTTAATTTCACTTTATTAACCAATGTCTTTGCTGCTGACCTTCAATGATCTAATTCAACCATACTTATAAGCAGAAATTACTTTAGAAATAAGAGTTTTGAACTTCCTTCTCCTGTATCCTATTGTTAGTAAAGCAATATTGTAATGCATTACTTTTAAAAGTAACTTTTCCCCACATTGGTTACGAGTGGTTCTAAAACTAAGCCCACCCCAAGTCTACAGATGTCCCTCCTTCAATGCAAGTCTATGGGATTGTTTTATAAAGGGCTTTCGCAACAGATAGTTCTGGGAACTCAGTTCTACAAACTAACCACCAGGGTGGTTCCCCGAGAACTAATGCTCCCCTAGGAACGTTTTCAGGTTGCATTCGCACCGCCAGTAGGAGCTCTGAAGTGACGTAAACCGCACTTGTTGTTGTGACTTTTATTTTGACTGCGTGGCGGATGTTTATTTTGACAGTGCTGAGAACACCAGAGCCTGAGCAAACAGCACTCGCATTATCGCTCACGTGTTTATTAGTGTACGATCGGTCTAACAGTCCTGACTGAATACATTATGAGATGGAACTGTTATGCATAGAAAGTAGACAGTAATGAAAAGTCATTAGCGTATGCCATGTGGTTGATGTCCAGTGATGCTAGCTGAGCAGAAATACATGATCATGTTTGGCTTGGTCCCCTTAATGTTGCATTGGATTTTCTCCTCAGCGTAAAGGTTAAGAGGTCCATCTATCACTGTTTTTCATGTTCGTAGAGTTAGTTTCTGGAGTAAATATATAGGCTATAATCTGTGTGTTTACACAGCCTTTTTAAAAATGGTGGGTGATGGTGTTTCGTGTGCGTTTGGCCAATCAGCGAACACTTAAGTCACGGATAGTTTCTATAGTGCTGGTTTAGACCCGAATCTGAAGTAGGAGTAAATGAGTTCCTCCAAAAGAGTTCCTAGAACTAAAATAGTTCCTAGTTCCTGTGGTGCGAACCAAAAACCAAAAACTTCCACCAACAGTTCTAGGAACTATGAAAAGGTTCCTGTGCGAAAGCCCCTATCATCTGACAGATGAAAATCAGCTTCAAGAAGTAATAACACATCTTTACTCCACAAGCCACATGATTTGAGGCATCGCTCATCCCGGCAGTACAAACAATGCGGGACGTGTAACACATGGACACATCTCCATTGAGCGATAGTAAAAGTGATGCATTATGATGAATTATTTACAGAAATAGTGAAACCAAAATTAAAGCTTTCATTTGATTAAGCTGAAAACAGAAAAAAGTTCATAATCAACTAATTCATCAAATGTATTTAATAATGAACACTCAAATAAAAAAAATTGTCATTTAAATGGCACAAGACAAAATTATATAAACTTAATGATTTTAAAGATCATTAAAATAAACAATTAAACAGTGGATATAATAAATAATTTTTTATAAATGATTAATTCAAACAAGAGCTACATTAAGGGTGCTTTCACACCTGGATCGATTGGAGACGTTGTTCCGAAACAAAGGGCCGTTTCCTTTTTGGCCCGGTTTGTTTGGTCATATGTAAACACAACAATCGCACTCTGAATCGGAACAAAACAACCGAGCCGAGACCGCCTAGAAGAGGTGGTCTCGGCTCGATTCCATATGAACCCTGGAGCGGTTCGTTTGTAGTGAGAACACGACCGACCCACGAACCGGAACAAATCAATGTGTTGCCTGCACTTTTGGCAAGGTGGTCTCGTACCTTTATGTACTGCTGTCGGAGTTTTCGCACTGCTCGACGGACCGTTCATAACCCCTCTCTTTCATTTTATAGCTGATCTTCTTGTACACTTCGGTGTTCTTGTGTGTAGTGTCCAACATCCGGGAGATGTGTTCTTCCGACCAAATATCTATGAGGCATTTCACCTCTTCGTAGCACCAAGTCAACCCGCGATTCATTTTGTGTTAGGCTACTGTTGTCATGGCGATGTCCCTCAATATAATGCGCGACCTGCACGCGTGAGGTAGTGACGTAATGGCGTAAGGAAAGCCCTGGAAGGGTGCGCGATTTGGACCGCTTTACAACAGTGTGGTGTGAACAGAGGGACGTATTAAATTGATTCGGAACAAAGTATTCTGTTTCGGATCTGTTCCGGAACAAAACAAATCGATCCAGGTGTGAAAGCACCCTAAATAATGAAGAGATCACTAACTGGATAAGTAAAAATATGGTGGCTTTCCTAAGGTAAATGAAACATTGCATAACATAATACAAGATGTTTTACTGATGTCTCTTCACAGTTGAAACTGATTTAGTGATTAAATGAGACATGTTAAGGTGTACTGTTTCTTTTAACATACCTTCTGATGTTCATTCATGTGATGTAACTGGTAGTAAAGAGGAAGAGATGATTGGTTCATGCTCGCTTCAGTTCAAGCGGCACATCAAATGCTATTTATTGTATGGATTTTGGGATAAAACTGTCCGATGTGTAACCTGACACTTTTTGGCAAAGTTTTGATAATAGTGATGTTTGTCTAACCAAACACAACTAACAATCTTGTTTGTGAACCATGCGTCATAGCCTGGTGCTGAAATGATATGCAAATTGTGGAGGATTCCTTCATAAAACTTAATTGTATGCCCTAGCAAACAAGAAAAAGTTCTCAGTAAATAGAGTAAAAAACCCAAACGATTTCCACATCTGAGGCAAATTGATGGGATTTGTGATTGCAGGGAACTTACCACAATAACAGATTTGGCCTGCTCACAAAACTGGAAGTCCCCAAAGCGAACAGACTTCCTGCCCTGAATACAGTGAACAGAAGTAATCAGTGAACAAAAGCAAGAGCCTTAAGCCTGAATTGTGGCTCTGACCGGTGAACTAACAGCAGGTTAAGCTGGCGCTTACATCTCTGTCCACGGTGGTGGCGAAACTGACGGCCTCTTTCTGAGTGCAGTTCACAGCTTTCTGTAGTGTGTAGATGACCTGCTCGTAAGTGTGGACCTCATCATTGAACAGCATGCAGTAGTACGTGTCTCCACGGGCCCTTCAGAAGAAAATAAGCAAGTTACACATCTCCTAATATACTAACATGCAGCTTTCAAAAACATCACATGCATGATGAATGATGGATGATCATGAGGGTCTAGAATGGGTTTTTCTCCCACCCAAATGCTAAAAACTGTGTCTTCTGATTGGGGAAAAAAACATTTAAGGGACATGTCATCACATGACTTCAAGCGATGAGTGATTATATATCTTACGGTGGCTCAAGGCCTTCAGGTAGCTCGTCTTCTTTGTCCCAGGTGAGCATGTCCACAGCATATTTGAGAATGATGGCAAAAACATTATACGTGCGAGCGATCATCTCAGCAGACAGATTAGCCAATGGATCCTGCCAAACAAGATGGGTTGTTATTGTCAACTAAAACTATTAAAAATAATTTTCAGTAATTGAAATAAAAGCTGAAATGAAATAAAATATTAGATGAAGAGTTAGAAATGATAACTGATAAAATGATTTTAAAAAAGTATCCTAAACTGACTAAAACTGAAATAAAAATGTAATATATATATATATATATATATATATATATATATATATATATATATATATATATATATATAATTTGAATACTGTTATTTTACAGAACAACAGTACAACTACAATACTTATTTATGGCTGTCTTAATTTCTGTGCTTTCCAACATTAAATCATAGAGCAGGGAGACCTTTTGTCTCTTTTGTTGACAACATATAAACATTTCTCATTACAAATCATATAACATGGTTGGCGCATGTTATGCAAGTTATAAGCGACCAAAACTTACAGTACTTGCGGATTACAGAGTTTTGATAGACATTCTGCATACAGAAGCATTATTATGAAATAATGATATTAGAAAACACAGAATTTGCCATTTGTTTAGTAACTGTTTGCGGTAATTTCAGCATTCATACAGTCAGATTAACACAGTTCCAGTGAGTCCCAGGTTGAAAAACACAGAAATCCGTATAAATACGGAAATATCACACTCCTGATGACTTTGATGACGTGTGGTTCCGTTAATGGTCCTTGAGCGTAAGCAGAATTGGGATAGTTAAATGCCTCATTATTCCCATCCCTCCTGCTAAGACTATTTCATGGAGAAAGAGTTTTTTTGTTTGTTTGTAATGCCATGCCAGCTTCTGTGGCTATTTTCATGGCGAGTAGAATTCATGGTAAAACTACATCAGTTGTTTACAATTCATTTTTGCTAAAAACTCTAAACCTACATTTGGTTTCACTTTGTTAAATTTCTTCAAAAGAGTCAACTGAATAAAAAAAAGGGTTCTCACAGGGTTAAAACCAACACAATCTAATAAAACATGTTTCAATGGTAAAGAGTTTTAACAGAATAATTTGTTGGTTCTTCTCCTAGTATTAAAAACGCGTGTCATCCGGGAATGGCCTATTCTACAACGTGTACACGGAGGAAGAGGTATCTTACCTTCTGGGAACAGTCACTGATATTAGGCTCGTGTTTCTGACAGTAAGGGCCCTTCTTCCAGGCCTCTGTGTCGCCACAGTCACAAAAGCCTCCTCCTCCTGAGGTGGTCATCTACAGGGAGCACAAAGACAGCAGCACATGAGCTCAAGTCTCCTATATCTGTATCTTATAAACAATAGACCTGTCATTGTCATGAATACACCTGCAACACACATGACTGTCTGCTCTAGTGTTCCTTAAAACAAACACTTTTTTTCACACCCTATAAAGCCTACTGTATTGTATTTGCTATGCAAACTTCTATGGCCACTAAATGATCAAAAATGTATTGAAAAAACTGTTGAGCACAATCTACTACATGCCTGGCATCTGCGCGATACTTTATAGCTAGTAAAAGGTCTTTTAGTATAATTTTTAAAACATTCAAATCATGGTTCACATGTCTTTTTGTTGAGAGCCATTTTTCCAATTGCTTTCGATCAGCTGGTGTCAAGGTGATTTTTGAATGAAGATGTCTCATTTCAACAAAATGGTTACAAAAATCAGTCAAGGGTAAAACTGAAACAGTCCTTATATTAAAGGACAGTTAACTGTGTTAGATTGATTGATTTCCCTTCACAGACAGGACAGCCCCATCAGTCCTGTAACCTTTATAAAGAACGGTACCATGAGTCATAGCTAGGCCTGTCACTTTTGTGAAAAAATCCTGTTTGATTTTTGAGACATAAGTGTTCATTGAATCGATTGTAATATAAAGTTTCCATTTTCAGCATCAAATATAGACATATCCACAGACAACTAACAGGCATTAGGACGAGCGTAAAGAGGGCGCTTGAGACGGGCACAAGTCAGCAATATTTCTGATGATTTGTTGGCGTGAAGTTTCATGCATAATGAAAGACAGGAGTGCAACATTCAGGGTTTGAAATTAACATCCGGCAAATGCGGGTAAAAATTTACTTTGGCGGGTAAAGCTGTCAAATCACGAGCCAATTTGCCGTGTTTCTATGTTTACTCATTTTGCTGGGGAAGTTTGTATAAGCCAAATCTGCACGGATTTAGCGCAAATACGCAACTCGTGAGTCATCATGAAATATTAAATACAACTTATTGCGCAGAGTGCCATTTCTGGCTTACTTGAACACACACGTCACTAAGCAACAAATAACGGCGTGCTTGTTCACTTACATTGAAGTAATAGCGAATATTAAAAACATTTGGTAAACAGAAAAGACATTGTTATTTTCTAACATCCTACAAGTTCTTTGTACTGTATTGATCTGTCCACCTAAAACACACTTTTGGTAAAAAAAAAATAAATAAAAAAAATAAAAATAAAAAAAAAAGAGATGAGGAATGAGGAAGGGAGCTCAAGATGGCTGGATGACAGAATTTTGTTTAAATAAGAAATGAATGTATAAAATCCAAATTGTAACATACATAATATATATATATATATATATATATATATATATACACACACACACACACACATCCACATACATATATATATATAAAATGTTCAAATCGATTCCCTATTTCCGTTTTCAAAACTTGTGTTGGTTGGTCCGATCGATTGTGCAATCGATTTTCAAACGTAAAGTGACAGCCCTAGTCACAGTTTTAAATGCTAAAAAAGTTCCGGGTTGAGCCATGACAACAATCTTTACAGTGGACAGGACTTTCTCGTTAGGGAGAAGTCAGGGTCCACATGGCACTAGTGCAGACGGGTCAATACACTTGGTTTTTGACACTTTCTCTGTGACTATCACACCAACATGCTGACATCCCGGAGTGAGATGTTTAGGATTGTTAAAGTGGCCACTGTGCATCTCGCTTCCTCTTACCCTGTAGCGATGCTCTTTGTGAACGCTGCCTAAGAAGCACTGCATACACAGCACACAGGTTGGATCGGCCGCACACTCCCTGAGAAGGAGAAAACATATCAAATGTAAATGACTTAAACAGAAGGATAGCAGAAGGTTTAAACCCCAGCGAGCTGCCTCAAAACAAACAGGTAGCATAGACACGAATGAAGGTTGTTATAAATGGTAGCAAAATTATTTTTCTTCCATTAAGATTCCTCATGGCATGCATCGTAAAGCATTCCCAGAATGCACTGCAACTGATTAGCTCTCTTGCTGCATCCCGATTCACCTACTATACTATGCCCTAAAAGTATGTACTGTTTTTGTGAAGAAAATGTACACACTTTTAAGAGGATAGCAAAAGAGTAGGCAAGCTTAAGACATACTGCTTCATCATAATTACATCTTTAACAGACCACTCTGTCACTTAATTACATGCATCCTGTCAGCATTTAAACTGATGTCAATCATATTGTCACAGTTCATTGTAATATTCAATTTAGTTTAATTTCTTACAGTATCAGAGAAAAATGTAGCAGCACAACGTTGATCTGCCAGTCGTGGGTCTTTTTTTAAGTGGAGAGTGAGACTCTGTGTTTGCATAATGAGTCATTAAAAAGTTAAAAACCAACGTGTCATTATTACAAAAGTTAAATTTTCATTTGATCTTGTTGATTCAAGGTTTATTTAACTGAACAATATTTGAAGGGTACAATAATGTTTTCATTATTTATTTACTTATAATCATTAACATTGAACTGACCTCAGAAAATACACATTTCCTTTTAGAGATGCTTTAAAGCAGAATTAAAGAACTCTGTTAGTTTCCTGTTCATCACTGTAAAGCTGCTTTGAAACAGTCTGTATTGTATAAAGCGCTATGGAAATAAAAGTGACTTGATTTTTGCACAAATTATTGCAGTACAAATGGTTGAGTGTACGAGAAAACTGTTCATTTCAAAATCACTCAGCCATTTCAGAGCAAACATCCAGAAAGGATTTATTGAATATTGTGAAAAGGCTGAAAAATCATCAAAAATATATAAACGCTATATGATTGTTATTGGTATTGTTTTTAATCACCCAGCCCTAGTTGAATGAAGCTCCACTGGCTGCACAAGATGTACCCTATGTAGACAGCAAAGCAGATCACTAGGGTTTGGGATCAGAGCCAGTAACATTACATGACAGGATTGTAAAAAGATCTGCACAAATTCTTAGGATGTTTATTTCACACAACATTCACATCAGTCAGATCAGATTCCAGTCTCATAAAGCCAGCGTGATAAAGCATTGGGGATCTGTGTGAGCCCTTTCATTTGTTTCTCAAAGAAACAGAGCAGAACAGTACAGACTCCGGTCACCTCCGGCCTCTTAGCCGGCTTACAGTGATCTTGCCTAAAGGACTTAACCTAACAGCCACCTGACCTAATTCAGCCAAGACTTCCACGTCTGTGGGAACACAGTGACCCACACTATCCCAGGTCAGATGATACAACAGCTTCCATGCATGGGGGAAAAAAAACAAATAAATACATTTTGATAAATAAAGACAACCCACTAAATCATCTGTCTAGGCAATAGACATGAGACTGTGAATGCCTTAGACATCAAACGAATTGAGAATAATTGTAGGTGCAGACTAGATGAGAATCAACACCCTTCTTTGGGTGGATCAGACAGAGATGATGACGAAGTGTTGAGTGTACCTGCAGGAATACGTCGGCTCTCCCACTTTAAACACATGGCCACAGAGCTGTGAGGGCTGGTTGTTCTGTTCCAGCTTGGCCAATCCCACGGACGGCTCTTCCCCACACAGGTACCACTCCAGCGGGCCCTGGAGCAGCAGCTGAGCCAGCAGGTCCTCGTTCTGGGGGTTCAGGTTGGGGCCCAGGCAGTAGATCTTGGGGACGTAGCAAGCCAAGTGTTGGTACACCTCTTTGGGCAGGTTGCTCACCTGTAGCCATTTCTGTGGACAGATGGGTCACATATTAGAGACACACACACACAATAGGGCTGGGACGATACACCTATCACGATACTTGGGTGCCGATGTGATATGCATTGCAATTTTTTTTAAGAATTGTGATTCAATATTGCGATTTTTTTTTAACACTACACCATGGGGAAAAGTTCAATCATACACTTATAAAGACTGTGATGTGTAAGATGAGTCGTATTTACAAAAACATCACATCTTTCTGACTTTTATTTCAGAAGCATTATACTACGTTCTCTTGTATAAATGATTCAATAAATAATTTTTTTAACAGTCAGTTGTCACCACCTGATTCACTCTATTTTGATCGATATCATAGACATCAGTGTTTATATCTGAACTTTAAACTTTTATCCAAGTACTTCTATGATAATTTGAACTATTGTATCACAGAAATGATGATACTATGAGGTTGAAAAGAAGAGTTTCATGACTACTCTCTCTGGGTCAGCGGCAACAGATTTAAATGTTGCGATATGATTTTAATAGACAGATGAAATGGAAGATCGCGTAGGTATTTGAATTGAGATCAGTCTTTTAAAGATGAATCGTGCAGCTCTACTGTCTTATCCCGCTCTGCATAATGAGTAGCGCGAGAGCTTTTCAGTCCATTCAGTCTCACGTAAATATCACACGTCCACTTGAAAGGGATATTATGTCACTTTAACACACAGATAACGACACATTTCATCCTCTGTTGGAACAAAAGTGGCTAACTTCCGTCAACATCTTCTATAAGCTAGGGGAACGCGATAGCTAGGGGAATCGATTTTTTCTCCAAGCCCTAACACACAAATGTCTGAATATTAGAA
Source organism: Semotilus atromaculatus (assembly GCA_031834385.1). Lineage (NCBI taxonomy): Eukaryota > Metazoa > Chordata > Actinopteri > Cypriniformes > Leuciscidae > Semotilus > Semotilus atromaculatus. The sequence continues at coordinate 5,728,612 of JAULUF010000025.1, forward strand.
ACGCAGCCTTTTACTTTAATAACTTTAAATCTGTGAATAAATGAATTTAGTCAATTAGTGCTACAGTGTGAAAGCAGACACACAGAGATAAAAATGGGTAAAGGTAAATCGATCAGGTGGACAAAGGTCAGGTTTGAAAAGGAAAACTAGTAGTCAGTGTTTGATTGCATTGCTGCATCCACGGTTTTATATTTGCATGACCTTCCAGGACAACCAGTTATTTAAAACATTTCTCAACAAAGTTTATATTTAGCAAGTACTAGGCAGAACACAATGTTTGTTCTAGAAGTGGGAGGTTAGAGCTGCACGAGTCTGGATACTTTGAGAATTACGTTTTTTTTTTTTTTTTTAACTGAGGTCAAGATTCTCAAACAACTAAAGGAAATAACGTAATTTACTAGTGGTTCTGACAAAATATCAATCGCTGAGATCTATTTAAAATGTTGAATTAATCTGAAATATTTAAAACACTCAGTTTGAATGAATGATTCAATGATTCACGTTTCATAACTGGATGAATCAGCGTTTTTTCAGCGAATCTGACAAATACATTTTTTCACTTGTCGCCACATGGTGGCATAAAGGTGTAATCAATATAATCGTTATTTGAACCATCAAGTTACTTTAAATCGGGGATTTGTTCTATTTTGATCGCTACCGTAGACATCAGTGTATTTATCTGAAACTTAAATCAACTTTGATACCAGAACTTCTGTGATAGAATATTTGTAACAGAAATAATGATACGGTGAGGTTGAAAAGACTTTTTGTGAAGCGGTTTCATACCTAAACATGATAACGGCTCTCTTTGGGCCAGCAGCAGCAGCGAGCCGTGAACACACATTTGAATGTGGCGGTGTGTTTTGTTCGAGGTTTAATAGACACCGAAAAATCGCTGTCAGTTATGAATAAGATTGTGTGGGTGTTTGAATCGAGATCTCAATCTTTTAACCATTAATCGTGCAGCTCTATGTGTGGTGTTACCAAATTAAATGTATGTGTTTTTTTTTTCTAGATTATACAGCAGACGGTAAATATATGCAATATATTTTTGGTGGAAGTTACATTAAATAAACATTTAATCAAATTAATTTTTTCATCTGACTATTTTTTTTTTTTTTTTTTTTGAAGTTTGCAAACATGTTGATTACTAGAAAATTCACAACACAGAATTTGTGGAAAACAAAACATTGCAACATTTTTTTATTTTTTTTATTACTAAAATGGTTGTTTTTATTAACATTATTAGTATTCAAGGATCACAGACAATGGCAGACAGCCACCAAGGCAGCTCTGGCATAGTGGCAATAACACTTCTACAAATGACTAAAGCTTCTTTACAGTTATTGACATGCCTAAATGACCACAAAAAAAAGGTACCGGCACCGAATTACCGGTTAACATGTGAACGTACCCAACCGTGATGAGATGATTGGTTCATGTGTGCTTGAACTGAGGCATTACAGCGATCTGTCAAACCGTATTAAAGAGCACCAAAATGACTTTGTTTGAATTTCATTATAAAAATCAACAGAATTTTTAAGATGAGACTTTTAAAAGTAACACATCTTTTTGCAATTATCGGATGGCAGGCACGCTACAAATGTTTAGTTAAGTTCACATATCAACAGAAATCAGCACAGACTAAAAGATTTTAGATTAAAAAACAATACCATTACTGATTAAAATCAAGAAATTAATAGTCAATCCAGAGCAAGTGTCCACACAAGCTGACATGTTTAACTGTTGTAATTTATCCACGCTGTACACACGAAATAGACGCTGAACACAGTCTAAATGTGTCACCAGAGAAGCGCTAATAAAACATCTGTTTCGGTCACTGATTCAGCCCTTCAAAACCATTTCAGCCCCAAACTGAAAGTTGCTGTTTCGGCAAAAATTTTTGGTAGCTGATCTTTGCTTCGCTTTCTGTATTTGTAAAAAATTTTTTTACTGCTAACTACATATTGCAAGGCAAGTTTCTAAATTGACAGCCGTATTTAAATGTGCAATTGAATAAGTTGTCATTGACAGTAATAACAACAAAACAATCTGATACAGTATGTCAAAGAATCTGTATTAAATCTTGGGAGTGTAAATGCAAAATAATTAGACCTGCCACTTTATGTAGCCTAATGTGTAACCTTTTCGTTTTTTTCTGATCAGCCACTCACAGATTTTTTCTCATGAGAAGCCAGGTTATTCCACTATATTTTCTGATATATTTAGCAGTATAGCGGGTGAATAGGCTCTATGCACGATCACTTCCGTGTTTTGTCTCAGTCCGCCCAGTCACATCCGCAGCTGCGTCGGAAGACGTTTTGACATTAGGTGGAGATAATGGCAAATTACACTCGCTGTTTACAAGAACTTCCCGCTGTTAACGTGAATGATGTTAACAATATTGTGAGGCAGTTATCCGTCACACATAAGAGTAAGAAAGAAAGGGGCTTTAAATTATATATTTCGAGCTACATCGACAACTTTGAGGGTGAGTATTCTCTCATATCATGCAAAATCCGACTAGCGAATCAGTTTCTAAAATCGTTGTCTCCATTTCTTAGAAAAATTAATTTTATTAAAGTTTTGCCGCTAGTAGGCTATACTTCGCTATAGAACACGCTATGCGGAAGTAAAGACGCTGGCTGAGATTCTACCGGAAATACGTCAGCAGCGTTCGCGCATAGAGCCTTATTTATACTGCGATGTAATGAACTATATGTCTTTCTCCACTGATGTTCTAAGTTGTTCAAAATGTTTCTAAGGATGCTGTTTTTAAGAAGGCAGCTGTCTGACTCTGAGATGATGAACGAGAATATGGTTTGTGTAACCTAAACACCACATTATTAGCTATTTAATAACATAAGTCAAGGCTAATCATGTTAATTTCCGTTATGTGTCTGACGTTGTAGAGAGCGACTCATAAAACGCATTACCATTCTGATACATCTACTTGTAGACGAGCCTGTATGAGTGAGTGGAGGCGGGGCTCATTTGCATATTCATCACCATATACTAATTTGCACAAAATGCACAAAAAATGATGCATGCCTTAGATTATAAGACAGCCATCCATGTAGAAAGCTCACTAGGTTTTGTAACTATATTATGCAATTCTGACATAATTTGATCCTAAAGAAAATACTGTAATAACCTAGCTGATGTCCAACAGCAGGTATGTGCCACAATCACACGCTAAAAGGAAACACAGGGATTACATATGCACAGTGAGCGGAACTTGGCAATCTCTGTTACTGTCTACATCGACCTACTAACCTGGATTTAGTGCTAGAGAGCATAACAATCCAGCATCTCTTTTCAGACAATTCACCATATGCATGAGTTGATCTGAGATTGCAGTGTTATCGCTATAGACCTATAACACAAAATGATCCATGTTTTCATGCACATGGTGATTAATAGGGTCTAATATAGTCAGGATAATGTACACTGCTGTCGTTCAGTCTATCAGACAATATAAACCGCGACAAATTGAGGTATTGTATGTGGTTTTGAATAGCCACCGTCTGTGCTACATTGTAAAAACAAACCTACTTGTGTTTATCAGATAGACGTGGCAGGGTAATACAGTGGGTAAGCCGATATGCAAAGATGAAAAACAAACACACGTAACTCGAATATCTCAAATAAATTAATGTTTAGTTTGTTAACCACAACATTCTTCAACACCTGCTGTTCAGCGAAAGAAATACAAGCTCATTCTAATGTTTTTACAGGAATGCAGAAAATGTACACAAACAGACAGGCTCGGTTCGCTTGTCTAAAACGTTTTAAATAGCGTGTCAAAAGAGCTGTCCGTGAAACAATGGTATTAGAAGAACGTAAAAACGTAAAGATAATGAACAAAGCCAATGTTGTTTTTATCCAACTCTTGACAGATCTCTTTAAAAGCTCATTTCTTTGTAAGCAAAGCCATAAGTTAAACACCAAATGCGAGAAAACAGAGCATTTATAACGTGTAGATATGTTACAGAAATACATGTGTAAAAGGAGTGTTAAATGCGTTTTTTGGAGCTTGAGGTGTGAACATTTCACAGGCTAGCTTGTTAGCGCGTTAGCAGGACAACACTCATCAAAACAACCCGAGATGAGGAGCGAGAAAAACAGAAAATTCCTCGCCCTCGCACCGATTTCTGCCAACAAATATATATAATTCATTAGGAAAGGGCATTTGCAGAGTCTTTATGAAACTGTCGCCTACCGCAGCGGTGTCCTTTGCGGAGAAATTTAGGAATTCGCTACACAGAGCGGACGGTGCATCGCGATCAGTCTCGGCCGCCGCCATCTTTCCTTCAGTGCCCACAGCAGCAGCAGAAGCAGCAGTGTCAGTGAGGGAACCGGAAATCAGCCCTACTTCCGGCACAAACCTGGAAAACTTTTCTGCTGACTAATGGAAAAGTACGGTCTGTGTCCCAGCTGTTGCCTTGGTGACAAGTCACGATAGCCACTAGCCAGCCACTCCTTCTCACAGGTTTTACCAAATAATCGGGTGTTTCCAAAGGAATAGTTGTCTTTACAAACACTGTATGCTGTTATTTCTCTAATAAACTCCCAGTATTGTAAGGTTTCATAGAGAGGTGCTCATGATGTGAAGGCTGTTCTAGTGCATTTTTGAACAATCATTATGCAGTTATTTTTCAATCAACCATATGCCAGTTGATCTATCAGTGATTCAAAACCTGGCATGACATCATCACATATTATAAGTGAATATGAATAATAATTGCATGTTCTTTCAGTTCCTCCTGATGAAATATTATTTAAAAAAAATGTAAGATACCCATTTAAAGAAAATAATGTATTCCTGTGATCAAAGCAGATTTTTTTCAGCATAGTTTCTTCAGTCTTCAGTGTCACGTGACATGATCCTTCAGAAATCATTCTAATATACGAATTTGCAGCTCGTGTGACACTAAAGAGTGGATTAATGATGCTGTAAATTCAGCTATAATCACAATAATAGGCCTAAATTACATTTTACAATATATTAACATAGAAAACATTTATTTGAAATTGTAATAATATTTCATAATATGATCTGTTTTACTGTTTTTTGATCAAATAAATGCAGCCTTGGCGAGCAGAAGAGACTTTCAAAAACATTAAAAAATCATAATAATTCCAAACTTTTGTACGGCAGTGTGTGTGTATTAACAGCATATGAGTTTGGAATGGCATGAGGGCGAGTAAAAGGGTGAGTAAATAATGGAGAGAAAAAAAAAATGCATTGGTGAACAATCTTCTGGGGTTCAGAGAAATAGACTTGGTCTTCTCTCACATTTAATATTTAAATAAAACCTCAATAATTAAGATAAAGTCACTTTAATATACACATATGCAAACCTATATTGTTACAGTAACTTGGTACAATGCATAACTTAAGAATAAATAAAATAAATGTTGGTCACAAAATCATGTATGACTTGCTGCACAGAAATCCTTTCCCAGTTTTGCTCCTGGTGGATTCGGTGTTGATTTCAGTAGTTCATTGATCAGTTTCAGAGGTTTTGCTATCCGGTTTAAAGTTGCCTTGTCTCTGAGTGTGTCTTATCCTCATCAGCGGCTGCAGAAACACCAGTAACATTACTTACAGGAAGTTTAAGTTGCACTTTGTCATTAACCATGCACAGACAATCATTTAGATTCAATGACTACCTCATTAAAGGTTGTATCAGTCATTTCAGGCCCAAAAAAGGCAGAAACATAAATGATCACATTCACCTAATCTTTCCTAACGATCAGGGGCGGGTGTTGCTCCGACTTCGCGTCCAGCCGTCACGAGCTCAAAACCTCACAACACCCGCCCCTGTCGGTGATTGGTTGAAACACCGTTTGTTTTGGTTTTGAGTGGTGATTGTCCCATTTGTTTTGTGTGCAGATCTCAGAGCCTAGGCTGTCTACAGAGACGCGGTTTTTGGACGGCATGCTTATGGGGCGGGCAGCTAGCGGATCGTTAGGAATGATTAGGTGAATGTGATCATTTATGTTTCTGCCTTTTTGGGCCTGAAATGACTGATACAACCTTTAAAACCAGTAAAAATGGGCAGAAATTAACTTGCAATGAACAGCCTGTTTGCCCCACAGACTTCCATAATAAGTGCAGAAGTCTCTTACATGATGTTGAGTTTGACCGGGGCTGGATCAGATTGAGCAGCAAACTGTGGAGTTCCTTCACTTCAGCCTTCAGCTCACTCAGGTCCTGACTCTGCTTCTGCTGGTCTTTCTGAAGTCTGTGAAGAGTCTTGAGATGTTCTTCTCTCTCTGGAGGTGCGACGCTTCTCCTTCTGTTAAAACAAAAACAGCATACGTATGTTAGGAACGTTCCAGGAACATCACTTGTCACAATACATGTAATAAAGATGGTAACATGAAAAATGCAACAATCTAAGCCCAGTAAGATCCAAGATGTTCAATCTACCAACCTTGTGACATCTCTGGCATCTGCATACTGAGGTGAGATAGTCTCTCTTTGGATGTTCAGATGTTTATCTAAAGTATCCTGCAGAGCATGCAACGTTTCAGTTATTCTGAGATATAAGAAAAGACATTTAAAATATAACTTCCAGTAGTTGTTAACGTAGAAACCTTGATCTGTTCCGTAAGCTTCTTCATCTCTGCATGCTGATCTGGGTTAGTGGTGACATCATCATCAAAGTATTCTCCAAGCGGGGCGCAATAGCGGTGGATGTGCTCCTTGTCATAGCAACGTCTCAGACAAGACATGGATTCCTCTATCTGCAGAATGATCGCTGCTTGTTGCATCACCGCATTGGCCAGCGCGTTGTCATAGACCCTGCAAACATAAGCGTTCAGCAAAAGGGTTAAAGGAATAGTGCTCCCAAAAATGAAAATTCTACCCAGGTCGTTTCCGTACAATGAGAGTTCACAGTGAGCATATCCATCGTGCCCAAAATGCACAATAAACATTAGGGCTGGCTGTTAATCGAATGTTTCAGTACGAAATGATCTAGCATTGATTCTCTTAGCCAGCAATACAGAATTTGCAGATAGCTCAAAACATGGCACCAAAGATTACAAATTTGATTAGATCCAGGGGCGTGCAATCAATATATAAATATAACAATAATATGTGCCTATTTTACACAACCAGTTGCATTTGCACAAAAACTCTTTGAAAACTGCAAATCCTTTATCCCAATTGGGACATCCACACGAAAAATAGTTTTCTATCAAATCTCACGAGATCATCAATTGTTTGATGATTAGGGCCGTCCCTAGGGTGGTGCAACTGGTGTGACCGCATGAGGCACTGTGCCAAATGGACAGAGGGGTGGCCCCACATCGAATGCCCCCCTCATCCCCGGAACACGATTGTGAATGGACCGACAGGAACATCCCTACTACCAAACCCTCCCGAACGGACCACTTCCAACTACCTACACGCCCCCACCCAAACTGCAATCACAAACAAAAACAAAAAGGACATCCCCACCCGCAATCGCAAACAAAATCGAGGGGTACATCCTCAACCCTCCCGAACGGAACACTTCCAACTCCACCACTTGAAATGCAATCCCGAACAAAATCGAGGGGAACATTCCCAACCCTCCTGAAAGGACCACTTCCAACTCACCCACCCCCACTCACCTTGAACGCAATCGTGAAAAAATCGAGGGGGACATCCCCAACCCTCCCGAACGGACCACTTCCAACTCCACCACTCAGAACGCAATCGTGAACAAAATCGAGGGGGACATCCCCAACCCTCCTGAAAGGACCACTTCCAACTCACCCACCCCCACTCACCTTGAACGCAATCGTGAACAAAATCGAGGGGGACATCCCCCACCCTCCCGAAAGGACTATTTCTAACTCCACCACTCAGAACGCAATCGTGAACAAAATCGAGGGGGACATCCCCAACCCTCCCGAACACACCACTTCCAACTCCACCACCCCCACTTCACCCGGAAAGCAATCGCGAACAAAATCGTGGGGGGCATACCCAACCCCCAACCACTTTCTCCTACCGACACCCCCTCCCAACCCCCCCGACTAGAAAGCAATCGTACACAGACTGAGGGGGACATCCCCACCCCCCCAACCATCCCGAACAGAAAAATTGTCAGTGACAATTTGACATCATCTAGGTTGCTGAATCACAATTGTGGTGTTTGAACAGATTAAAAGAGAATACGCACGTAGAATGATTGACATACATTGCGTGCAGATGTAGCTCACATAGTTTCAATAGCGTCTTATATGAAAGTTTCAATGCATCTTAAAATATATACAGTAGAGGCCAAAATTGATGTCCGGCCTATCTTCACCCTTTATTAAGTTGGCTTGGAAAAGCCAACTTACTGAAATCCTATTTAAACTTATTATTAAGTTGGCTTGAGAAAGCCAACTTACTGAAATCCTATTTAAACTTATTATTAAGTTGGCTTGGAAAAGCCAACTTACTGAAATCCTATTTAAACTTATTAAGTTGGCTTGTGAGAGCCAACTTACTGAAATCCTATTTAAACTTATTATTATTATTATTATTAAGTTGGCTTGGAGAGCCAACTTACTGAAATCCTATTTAAACTTATTAAGTTGGCTTGTGAGAGCCAACTTACTGAAATCCTATTTAAACTTATTATTATTATTAAGTTGGCTTGTGAGAGCCAACTTACTGAAATCCTATTTAAACTTATTATTATTATTAAGTTGGCTTGGAGAGCCAACTTACTGAAATCCTATTTAAACTTATTAAGTTGGCTTGGAGAGCCAACTTACTGAAATCCTATTTAAACTTATTATTATTATTATTCTTCTTAGAAAACTGTTGACTTTAATGCGGCCTAGACCGTTAACTCCACATACTCCAAACTCGGCTCAGACCTTTGACCTATTCTGAAG
>JAULUF010000025.1:5760000-5765000 GCA_031834385.1 Semotilus atromaculatus
CTAATCCATCTTTCTTTCTTTCTTTCTTTCTTTCTTTCTTTCTTTCTTTCTTTCTTTCTTTCTCTTTCTAACTATTCTTTCTTTTTTCCTAACATTTCTTTCTTTCTTTCTAACTAATCTATCTTTCTTTCTTTCTTACTAATCTATCTGTCTTTCTTTCTTTCTAACTAATCTATCTTTCTTTCTTTCTTACTAATCTTTTTTTCTTTCTTTCTTTCTTACTAATCTTTTTTTCTTTCTTTCTTTCGAACTAATCTATCTTTCTTTCTTAATAATCATTTTTCTTTCTTTCTTTCTAACTAATCTATCTATCTTTCTATCTTTCTTACTAATCAATCTTTCTTTCTTACTAATCTCTTTCTTTCTCATACTAATCTATCTTTCTTTCTAACTAATCTATCTTTCTTTCTTTCTAACTAATCTATCTTTCTTTCTTTCTTACTAATCTTTTTTCTTTCTTTCTTTCTAACTACTCTTTCTTTCTGTCTTTTTAATTAACTTTCTTTCTTTCTTTCTTTTTAATTAACTTTCTTCCTTTCTTTCTTTCTTTCTTTCTTTCTAACTAATCTATCTATCTTTCTATCTTTCTTACTAATCAATCAACCTTCCTTTCTTACTAATCTATCTTTCTTTCTTTAACTAATCTTTTTTCTTTTTTCTTTCTAACTAATCTATCTTTCTTTCTTACTAATCTTTTTTTCTATCTTTCTTTCTAACTAATCCATCTTTCTTTCTTTCTAACTAATCTATCTTTCATTCTTTCTAACTAATCTATCTTTCTTTTTCTTTCTAACGAATCTATCTTTCTTTCTTTCTAACTTCTCTATATTTCCTTCTTTCTAACTAATCTATATATCTTTCTTTCTAACTAATCTATCTTTCTTTCTTTCTAACTAATCTATCTTTCTTTCTTTCTTTCTTTCTTTCTAACTAATCTTTCTTTCTTTCTTTCTTTCTAATTTATCTATCTTTCTTTCTTTCTAACTAAATTATCTTTCTTTTTCTTTCTAACTAATCTTTCTTTCTTTCTTTCTGACTTATCTATCTTTCTGTCTTTCTAACTAATCTTTCTTTCTTTCTTTCTTTCTTTCTAACTAATCTTTCTTTCTTTCTTTCTTTCTTTCTTTCTAACTAATCTTTCTTTCTTTTTACTTTCTTCTTTTCTAACTAATCGTTTCCTTTCTTTCTAACTAATTTTTTATCTATCTTTCTACCTAATATTTTTTCTTTTATCTTTCTTTCTAACTAATCTTTCTTTCTTTCAAACTAATCTATCTTTCAAACTAATTTATCTTTCTAACTAATCTTTCTAACTAATCTTTCATTCTTTCTTTCTTTTTAATTATCGTTCTTTCTTTCGTTCTAACTAATCTGTCTATCGTTCTATCTTTCAAACTAATTTATCTTTCTAACTAATCTTTCTAACTAATCTTTCATTCTTTCTTTCTTTTTAATTATCGTTCTTTCTTTCTTTCTAACTAATCTGTCTATCGTTCTATCTTTCTAACTAATCTATCTTTCTTTCTTTCTTACTAAACTATAAACTAATTTAACTTTAAACTAATTTAAACTTTAAACTTCTTTAAACTTATTGGTCCAAACTTTCACAAGCCAACTTAAAGTTTGTCTCGACGAACTTTTTCTAGTTATTATTATTATTAAGTTGGCTTGGAGAGCCAACTTACTGAAATCCTATTTAAACTTATTATTATTATTATTCTTCTTAGAAAACTGTTGACTTTAATGCGGCCTAGACCGTTAACTCCACATACTCCAAACTCGGCTCAGACCTTTGACCTATTCTGAAGTTAGTTGCTTTGTCTTTTCAAACTGATCGGACTTACGGTTTTCCTAAAAATGACGATCAAAACTCGGAAAAACTCCCATTGACTTAACATTGCGGAATTTTCAGATTTTCAAACTCCCCAACTGTCAAAAATTCAAATCAAAATCCCTTGAAACCCTAGACTAAATCAAACTGCCATTCTATATACTAAATGAGCCATTGAGACTCATTGAAACTCGTCTATCTATCAACTTCAAACTATTTTAAACTTCAAACTAAATTAAACTTCAAACTAATTTAAACTTTAATCTTCAAACTAATTTAAACTTTAAACTAATTTAAACTTTAAACTAATTTAAACTTTAAACTAATTTAATCTTCAAATGACTAAATTTACTTCATTAAAACTTATAAACTCTAAACTCATATAAACTCTGAGTGTGTAAGTGAGTGAGTGTGTGAGCGAGTGAGTCTGTGTGTGTGACTGTGTGTGTGTGTGTGTGTGAGAGAAAGAGTGTGTGTGTGAGTGAGTGTGTGTGCGTGAGTGTGTATGTGTGTGTGAGTTAGTGAGCGTGTCTGTGTGTGTGTGTGAAAGAGAAAGTGTGTGTGTAAACGAGTTAGTGTGTGTGCGTGTATACCAAAATACCTTAGAACACCCTAGCAACACCATAGCAACCAACCAAAATACCTTAGAACACCCTAGCAACACCATAGCAACCACCCAAAATACCTTAGAACACCCTAGCAACACCCTAGCAACCACCCAAAATACCTTAGAACACCCTAGCAACACCATAGCAACCACCCAAAATACCTCAGAACACCCTAGCAACACCCTAGCAACCACTCAAAATACCTTAGAACCCCCTAGCAACACCCTAGCAACCAACCAAAATACCTTAGAACAGCCTAGCAACACCCTAGCAACCACCCAAAATACCTTAGAACACCCTAGCAACACCATAGCAACCACCCAAAATACCTCAGAACACCCTAGCAACCACCCAAAATACATTAGAACACCCTAGCAACACCATAGCAACCAGCCAAAATACCTTAGAACACCCTAGCAACACCCTAGCAACCACCCAAAATACATTAGAACACCCTAGCAACACCATAGCAACCAGCCAAAATACCTTAGAACACCCTAGCAACACCCTAGCAACCACCCAAAATACCTTAGAACACCCTAGCAACACCATAGCAACCACCCAAAATACCTCAGAACACCCTAGCAACACCATAGCAACCACCCAAAATACCTTAGAACACCCTAGCAACACCATAGCAACCACCCAAAATACCTCAGAACACCCTAGCAACACCCTAGCAACCACCCAAAATACCTTAGAACACCCTAGCAACACCATAGCAACCACCCAAAATACCTTAGAACACCCTAGCAACCACCCAGAACACCCTAGCAACCAACCAAAATACATTAGAACACCCTAGCAACCACCCAGAACACCCTAGCAACCACCCAAAATACCTTAGAACACCCTAGCAACACCCTAGCAACCACCCAAAATACCTCAGAACACCCTAGCAACACCCTAGCAACCACCCAAAATACCTCAGAACACCCTAGCAACAACCCAAAATACCTCAGAACACCCTAGCAACACCCTAGCAACCACCAAAAATACCTTAGAACACCTTAGTAACCACCCAAAATACCTTAGAACACCTTAGCAACCACCCAAAATACCTTAGAACACCTTAGCAACACCCTAGCAACCACCCAAAATACCTCAGAACACCCTAGCAACAACCCAAAATACCTCAGAACACCCTAGCAACACCCTAGCAACCACCAAAAATACCTTAGAACACCTTAGCAACCACCCAAAATACATTAGAACACCCTAGCAACCACCCAAAATACCTTAGAACACCTTAGCAACCACCCAAAACACCCTAGCAGCCACCCAAAATACCTTAGAATACCCTAGCAACCACCTATAACACCTTAGCAACCCACTAGAAACACCCTAGCGACTGTACTTTAAACTACTTTAAACTACTTTAAACTAGAAACTACTTTAAACTACTTTGAACTAAGTTAAACTTTAAACTACTTTAAACTAGAAACTATAAAATATTTTAAACTTTAAACTAGAAACTACTTTAAACTAGAAACTACTTTAAAATATTTTAAACTTTAAACTACTTTAAACTAAGTTAAACTTTAAACTACTTTAAACTAGAAACTACTTGAAACTATAAACTACTTTGAACTAATTTAAACTATAAACTACTTTCAACTTCAAACTACTATCGTTCTATCTTTCGAACTAATCTATCTTTCTTTCTTTCTTACTAAACTAAAAACTAATTTAACTTTAAACTAATTTAAACTTTAAACTTCTTTAAACTTATTGGTCCAAACTTTCACAAGCCAACTTAAAGTTTGTCTCGACGAACTTTTTCTAGTTATTATTATTATTCTTCTTAGAAAACTGTTGACTTTAATGCGGCCTAGACCGTTAACTCCACATACTCCAAACTCGGCTCAGACCTTTGACCTATTCTGAAGTTAGTTGCTCTGTCTTTTCAAACTGATCGGACTTACGGTTTTCCTAAAAATGACGATCAAAACTCGGAAAAACTCCCATTGACTTAACATTGCGGAATTTTCAGATTTTCAAACTCCCCAACTGTCAAAAATTCAAATCAAAATCCCTTGAAACCCTAGACTAAATCAAACTGCCATTCTATATACTAAATGAGCCATTGAGACTCATTTAAACTAATAAACTTTGAATTAACACACTTATAAACTAATTAACTCATAAATTAATAAACTTTGAACTCTTAGACTCATTTAAACTATAAACTGAACTCTTAAGACTCATTTAAACTTATAAACTCTAAACTCGTACACTTATAAACTCATCAATTTATACACTTGTAAACTCTAAACACTGTAAACTTGAGTGTGTGTGTGTGTGTGTGTGTCTGTGTGTGTGTATGTGTGTGTGTGAGAGAATTAGTGTGTGTGTGAGTTAGTGAGCATGTATGTGCGTGTGTGAGTTAGTGAGTGTGTGTGAGTCTGTGTGTGTGTGTGTGTGTGTGTGAGCAAGTGAGTGTGTGTATTTGTGAGTGTGTGTGTGTGTGAGCGAGTTAGTGTGTGTGTGTGAATGTGTGCATTTGTGAGTGTATGTAATTGAGTGTGTGTGTGTGAGCGAGTTTGTTTGTGGGTGTGTGA
>JAULUF010000025.1:5775000-5787500 GCA_031834385.1 Semotilus atromaculatus
TTCTTTTTAACTTTCCTTTTCTTTCTTTTTTCATACTAATCTTTCTTTATTTCTAACTACTCTTTATTTCTTTATTTTTTTCAAATTGTTCTTTCTTTCTAACTAATCTTTCTTTCTTTCTAACTAATCTTTCTTTCTTTCAAACTGATCTTTTTTTCTTTCTTTTCTGATCTTTCTTTCTAACTAATCCATCTTTCTTTCTTTCTTTCTTTCTTTCTTTCTTTCTTTCTTTCTTTCTCTTTCTAACTATTCTTTCTTTTTTCCTAACATTTCTTTCTTTCTTTCTAACTAATCTATCTTTCTTTCTTTCTTACTAATCTATCTGTCTTTCTTTCTTTCTAACTAATCTATCTTTCTTTCTTTCTTACTAATCTTTTTTTCTTTCTTTCTTTCTTACTAATCTTTTTTTCTTTCTTTCTTTCGAACTAATCTATCTTTCTTTCTTAATAATCATTTTTCTTTCTTTCTTTCTAACTAATCTATCTATCTTTCTATCTTTCTTACTAATCAATCTTTCTTTCTTACTAATCTCTTTCTTTCTCATACTAATCTATCTTTCTTTCTAACTAATCTATCTTTCTTTCTTTCTAACTAATCTATCTTTCTTTCTTTCTTACTAATCTTTTTTCTTTCTTTCTTTCTAACTACTCTTTCTTTCTGTCTTTTTAATTAACTTTCTTTCTTTCTTTCTTTTTAATTAACTTTCTTCCTTTCTTTCTTTCTTTCTTTCTTTCTAACTAATCTATCTATCTTTCTATCTTTCTTACTAATCAATCAACCTTCCTTTCTTACTAATCTATCTTTCTTTCTTTAACTAATCTTTTTTCTTTTTTCTTTCTAACTAATCTATCTTTCTTTCTTACTAATCTTTTTTTCTATCTTTCTTTCTAACTAATCCATCTTTCTTTCTTTCTAACTAATCTATCTTTCATTCTTTCTAACTAATCTATCTTTCTTTTTCTTTCTAACGAATCTATCTTTCTTTCTTTCTAACTTCTCTATATTTCCTTCTTTCTAACTAATCTATATATCTTTCTTTCTAACTAATCTATCATTCTTTCTTTCTAACTAATCTATCTTTCTTTCTTTCTTTCTTTCTTTCTAACTAATCTTTCTTTCTTTCTTTCTTTCTAATTTATCTATCTTTCTTTCTTTCTAACTAAATTATCTTTCTTTTTCTTTCTAACTAATCTTTCTTTCTTTCTTTCTGACTTATCTATCTTTCTGTCTTTCTAACTAATCTTTCTTTCTTTCTTTCTTTCTTTCTAACTAATCTTTCTTTCTTTCTTTCTTTCTTTCTAACTAATCGTTTCCTTTCTTTCTAACTAATTTTTTATCTATCTTTCTACCTAATATTTTTTCTTTTATCTTTCTTTCTAACTAATCTTTCTTTCTTTCAAACTAATCTATCTTTCAAACTAATTTATCTTTCTAACTAATCTTTCTAACTAATCTTTCATTCTTTCTTTCTTTTTAATTATCGTTCTTTCTTTCGTTCTAACTAATCTGTCTATCGTTCTATCTTTCAAACTAATTTATCTTTCTAACTAATCTTTCTAACTAATCTTTCATTCTTTCTTTCTTTTTAATTATCGTTCTTTCTTTCTTTCTAACTAATCTGTCTATCGTTCTATCTTTCTAACTAATCTATCTTTCTTTCTTTCTTACTAAACTATAAACTAATTTAACTTTAAACTAATTTAAACTTTAAACTTCTTTAAACTTATTGGTCCAAACTTTCACAAGCCAACTTAAAGTTTGTCTCGACGAACTTTTTCTAGTTATTATTATTATTCTTCTTAGAAAACTGTTGACTTTAATGCGGCCTAGACCGTTAACTCCACATACTCCAAACTCGGCTCAGACCTTTGACCTATTCTGAAGTTAGTTGCTCTGTCTTTTCAAACTGATCGGACTTACGGTTTTCCTAAAAATGGCGATCAAAACTCGGAAAAACTCCCATTGACTTAACATTGCGGAATTTTCAGATTTTCAAACTCCCCAACTGTCAAAAATTCAAATCAAAATCCCTTGAAACCCTAGACTAAATCAAACTGCCATTCTATATACTAAATGAGCCATTGAGACTCATTTAAACTAATAAACTTTGAATTAACACACTTATAAACTAATTAACTCATAAATTAATAAACTTTGAACTCTTAGACTCATTTAAACTATAAACTGAACTCTTAAGACTCATTTAAAATTATAAACTCCAAACTCGTACACTTATAAACTCATCAATTTATACACTTGTAAACTCTAAACACTGTAAACTTGAGTGTGTGTGTGAGCGAGTTAGTGTGAGTGTGTGCATTTGTGAGTGTATGTGCATGAGTGTGTGTGTGTGTGTGTGTGTGTGTGTGTGTCTGTGTGTGTGTGTGTGTGTGTCTGTGTGTGTATGTGTGTGTGTGAGAGAATTAGTGTGTGTGTGAGTTAGTGAGCATGTCTGTGCGTGTGTGAGTTAGTGAGTGTGTGTGAGTCTGTGTGTGTGTGTGTGTGAGCAAGTGAGTGTGTGTATTTGTGAGTGTGTGTGTGTGTGAGCGAGTTAGTGTGTGTGTGTGTGAATGTGTGCATTTGTGAGTGTATGTAATTGAGTGTGTGTGTGTGTGAGCGAGTTTGTGTGTGGGTGTGTGAGTGTGTGCATTTGTGAGTATGTGCATGAGTGTGTGTGTGTGTGTGTGTGTATGAGTTAGTGAGCATGTCTGTGCGTGTGTGAGATAGTGAGCATGTCTGTGCGTGTGTGTGTGTGTGTGTGAGAGAGAGTTAGTGAGTGTGTGTGAGTCTGTGAGCGAGTTTGTGTGTGTGTGTGTGTGTGTGAGTGAGTTATTGAGTGTGTGAGAGTGAGTTAGTGTGTGTGTGTGTGTGCATTTGTGAGTGTATGTGCGTGTGTGTGTGTGTGTGAGCGAGTGTGTATGTGTGTGTGTGAACGAGTTAGTGTGTGTGTGTGTGTGTGTGTGTGCATTTGTGAGTATGTGCATGAGTGTGTGAGGTAGTGTGTGTGTCTGTATATGTGTGTGTGAGAGAGTTAGTGAGCGTGTCTGTGTGTGTGTGTGTGTTAGTGTGTGCATTTGTGAGTGTGAGTGTATGTGCATGAGTGTGTGTGTGTGTGTGTATGTGTGTGTGAGAGAGTTAGTGAGCGTGTCTGTGTGTGTGTGTGTTAGTGTGTGCATTTGTGAGTGTGAGTGTATGTGCATGAGTGTGTGTGTGTTAGTGTGTGCATTTGTGAGTGTGAGTGTATGTGCATGAGTGTGTGTGTGTGTGTGTATGTGTGTGTGAGAGAGTTAGTGAGTGTGTCTGTGTGTGTGTGTGTTAGTGTGTGCATTTGTGAGTGTGAGTGTATGTGCATGAGTGTGTGTGTGTGTGTGTGTGTGTGTGAGAGAGTTAGTGAGCGTGTGTGTGTGTGAGCGAGTTAGTGTGTGTGTGAGCGAGTTAGTGTGTGTGTGTGAGTGTGTGCATTTGTGAGTGTATGTGCATGAGTGTGTGTGAGTTAGTGAGCGTGTGTGTGTGTGTGTGTGTGAGAGAGTTAGTGAGTGTGTGTGAGTCTGTGAGCGAGTTTGTGTGTGTGTGTGTGTGTGTGTGTGTGAGTGAGTTATTGAGTGTGTGAGAGCGAGTTAGTGTGTGTGTGTGTGTGTGTGTGTGTGTGTGTGCATTTGTGAGTGTATGTGCTTGTGTGTGTGTGTGTGTGTGTGTGTGTGTGAGCGAGTGTGTATGTGTGTGTGTGAACGAGTTTGTGTGTGTGTGTGTGCATTTGTGAGTATGTGCATGAGTGTGTGAGTTAGTGTGTGTGTGTGTATGTGTGTGTGTGAGAGAGTTAGTGAGCGTGTCTGTGTGTGTGTGTGTGTGTGTGTGTGTGTGTGTGTGTTAGTGTGTGCATTTGTGAGTGTGAGTGTATGTGCATGAGTGTGTGTGTGTGTGAGAGAGTTAGTGAGCGTGTGAGTGTATGTGCTTGTGTGTGTGTGTGTGTGTGAGCGAGTGTGTATGTGTGTGTGTGTGAGCGAGTTAGTGTGTGTGTGTGTGTGTGCATTTGTGAGTGTGCATGAGTGTGTGAGTTAGTGTGTGTGTGTGTGTGTGTGTGTGTGTGTATGTGTGTGTGAGAGAGTTAGTGAGCGTGTGTGTGTGTGAGCGAGTTAGTGTGTGTGTGAGCGAGTTAGTGTGTGTGTGTGTGTGAGTGTGCATTTGTGAGTGTATGTGCATGAGTGTGTGTGAGTTAGTGAGCGTGTATGTGTGTGTGTGTGTGTGTGTGTGTGTGAGTGAGTTATTGAGTGTGTGAGAGTGAGTTAGTGTGTGTGTGTGTGTGTGTGTGCATTTGTGAGTGTATGTGCTTGTGTGTGTGTGTGTGTGTGTGAGCGAGTGTGTATGCGTGTGTGTGAACGAGTTAGTGTGTGTGTGTGTGCATTTGTGAGTATGTGCATGAGTGTGTGAGTTAGTGTGTGTGTGTGTGTATGTGTGTGTGTGAGAGAGTTAGTGAGCGTGTCTGTGTGTGTGTGTGTTAGTGTGTGCATTTGTGAGTGTGAGTGTATGTGCATGAGTGTGTGTGTGTTAGTGTGTGCATTTGTGAGTGTGAGTGTATGTGCGTGTGTGTGTGTGTATGTGTGTGTGTGTGAGAGAGTTAGTGAGCGTGTGTGTGTGTGAGCGAGTTAGTGTGTGTGTGTGTGTGAGCGAGTTAGTGTGTGTGTGAGTGTGCATTTGTGAGTGTATGTGCATGAGTGTGTGTGAGTTAGTGAGCGTGTGTGTGTGTGTGTGTGAGAGAGAGTTAGTGAGTGTGTGTGAGTATATGAGCGAGTTTGTGTGTGTGTGTGTGTGTGTGTGTGTGAGTGAGTTATTGAGTGTGTGAGAGCGAGTTAGTGTGTGTGTGTGTGCATTTGTGAGTGTATGTGCTTGTGTGTGTGTGTGTGTGTGAGCGAGTGTGTATGTGTGTGTGTGAACGAGTTAGTGTGTGTGTGCATTTGTGAGTATGTGCATGAGTGTGTGAGTTAGTGTGTGTGTGTGTATGTGTGTGTGTGAGCGAGTTAGTGTGTGTGTGTGTGAGCGAGTTAGTGTGTGTGTGTGTGTGAGTGTGCATTTGTGAGTGTATGTGCATGAGTGTGTGTGAGTTAGTTAGCGTGTGTGTGTGTGTGTGTGTGTGTGTGTGTGAGAGAGTTAGTGAGTGTGTGTGAGTCTGTGAGCGAGTTTGTGTGTGTGTGTGTGAGTGAGTTATTGAGTGTGTGAGAGCGAGTTAGTGTGTGTGTGTGTGTGTGCATTTGTGAGTGTATGTGCTTGTGTGTGTGTGTGTGTGTGTGTGAGCGAGTGTGTATGTGTGTGTGTGAACGAGTTAGTGTGTGTGTGTGCATTTGTGAGTATGTGCATGTGTGTGTGTGTGTGTGTGTTAGTGTGTGCATTTGTGAGTGTGAGTGTATGTGCATGAGTGTGTGTGTGTGTATGTGTGTGTGAGAGAGTTAGTGAGCGTGTGTGTGTGCATTTGTGAGTGTATGTGCTTGTGTGTGTGTGTGTGTGTGTGTGTGAGCGAGTGTGTGTGTGTGAGCGAGTTAGTGTGTGTGTGTGTGTGTGCATTTGTGAGTATGTGCATGAGTGTGTGAGTTAGTGTGTGTGTGTGTGTGTGTGTATGTGTGTGTGAGAGAGTTAGTGAGCGTGTGTGTGTGTGTGAGCGAGTTAGTGTGTGTGTGAGCGAGTTAGTGTGTGTGTGTGAGAGTGTGCATTTGTGAGTGTATGTGCATGAGTGTGTGTGAGTTAGTGAGCGTGTGTGTGTGTGAGCGAGTTAGTGTGTGTGTGTGTGTGTGTCTGGCAGTCTATCTATCTATCTATCTTCAAACTATTTTTATCTATCTATCTATCTATCTATCTATCTATCTATCTATCTATCTATCTATCCATCTATCTATCTTCAAACTTCTATCTATATCTATCTATCTTCAAACAATTTTTTATCTATCTACCTGTCTTCAATCTTTCTTTCTTACTAATCAATCTTTCTTTCTTTCTTTCTTTCTTTCTTTCTTTCTTTCTTTCTTTCTTTCTTTCTAACTATTCTTTCTTTTTTTACTTTTCTTTCTTTTTTAAAGTAATCTTTCTTTATTTCGAACTAATCTTTCTTTCTTTCTAACTAATCTATATTTCTTTATTTCTATTCTTTCTTTTCTTTTTAACTTTCCTTTTCTTTCTTTTTTCATACTAATCTTTCTTTATTTCTAACTACTCTTTATTTCTTTATTTTTTTTCAAATTGTTCTTTCTTTCTAACTAATCTTTCTTTCTTTCTAACTAATCTTTCTTTCTTTCAAACTGATCTTTTTTTCTTTCTTTTCTGATCTTTTTTCCTAACTAATCCATCTTTCTTTCTTTCTTTCTTTCTTTCTTTCTTTCTTTCTTTCTTTCTTTCTTTCTTTCTATTCTTTCTTTTTTCCTAACATTTCTTTCTTTCTTTCTAACTAATCTATCTTTCTTTCTTTCTTACTAATCTATCTGTCTGTCTTTCTTTCTTTCTAACTAATCTATCTTTCTTTCTTTCTTACTAATCTTTTTTTCTTTCTTTCTTTCTTACTAATCTTTTTTTCTTTCTTTCTTTCGAACTAATCTATCTTTCTTTCTTAATAATCATTTTTCTTTCTTTCTTTCTAACTAATCTATCTATCTTTCTATCTTTCTTACTAATCAATCTTTCTTTCTTACTAATCTCTTTCTTTCTCATACTAATCTATCTTTCTTTCTAACTAATCTATCTTTCTTTCTTTCTAACTAATCTATCTTTCTTTCTTTCTTACTAATCTTTTTTCTTTCTTTCTTTCTAACTACTCTTTCTTTCTGTCTTTTTAATTAACTTTCTTTCTTTCTTTTTAATTAACTTTCTTCCTTCCTTTCTTTCTTTCTTTCTTTCTAACTAATCTATCTATCTTTCTATCTTTCTTACTAATCAATCAATCTATCTTTCTTACTAATCAATCAATCTTTCTTTCTTACTAATCTTTTTTTCTATCTTTCTTTCTATCTTTCTTTCTAACTAATCCATCTTTCTTTCTTTCTAACTAATCTATCTTTCATTCTTTCTAACTAATCTATATATCTTTCTTTCTTTCTAACTAATCTATCTTTCTTTCTTTCTAACTAAACTATCTTTCTTTCTTTCTTTCTTTCTAACTAATCTTTCTTTCTTTCTTTCTTTCTTTCTTTCTTTCTAATTTATCTATCTTTCTAACTAAATTATCTTTCTTTTTCTTTCTAACTAATCTTTCTTTCTTTCTTTCTGACTTATCTATCTTTCTGTCTTTCTAACTAATCTTTCTTTCTTTCTTTCTTTCTTTCTAACTAATCTTTCTTTCTTTCTTTCTTTCTAACTAATCTTTCTTTCTTTTTACTTTCTTCTTTTCTAACTAATCGATTCCTTTCTTTCAAACTAATCTATCTTTCAAACTAATTTATCTTTCTAACTAATCTTTCTAACTAATCTTTCATTCTTTCTTTCTTTTTAATTATCGTTCTTTCTTTCGTTCTAACTAATCTGTCTATCGTTCTATCTTTCAAACTAATTTATCTTTCTAACTAATCTTTCTAAATAATCTTTCATTCTTTCTTTCTTTTTAATTATCGTTCTTTCTTTCTTTCTAACTAATCTGTCTATCGTTCTATCTTTCTTTCTTTCTTACTAAACTATAAACTAATTTAACTTTAAACTAATTTAAACTTTAAACTTCTTTAAACTTATTGGTCCAAACTTTCACAAGCCAACTTAAAGTTTGTCTCGACGAACTTTTTCTAGTTATTATTATTATTATTATTATTCTTCTTAGAAAACTGTTGACTTTAATGCGGCCTAGACCGTTAACTCCACATACTCCAAACTCGGCTCAGACCTTTGACCTATTCTGAAGTTAGTTGCTCTGTCTTTTCAAACTGATCGGACTTACGGTTTTCCTAAAAATGACGATCAAAACTCGGAAAAACTCCCATTGACTTAACATTGCGGAATTTTCAGATTTTCAAACTCCCCAACTGTCAAAAATTCAAATCAAAATCCCTTGAAACCCTAGACTAAATCAAACTGCCATTCTATATACTAAATGAGCCATTGAGACTCATTTAAACTAATAAACTTTGAATTAACACACTTATAAACTAATTAACTCATAAATTAATAAACTTTGAACTCTTAGACTCATTTAAACTATAAACTGAACTCTTAAGACTCATTTAAACTTATAAACTCTAAACTCGTACACTTATAAACTCATCAATTTATACACTTGTAAACTCTAAACACTGTAAACTTGAGTGTGTGTGTGTGTGTGTGTCTGTGTGTGTGTGAGAGAATTAGTGTGTGTGTGAGTTAGTGAGCATGTCTGTGCGTGTGTGAGTTAGTGAGTGTGTGTGAGTCTGTGTGTGTGTGTGTGTGTGTGTGTGTGAGCAAGTGAGTGTGTGTATTTGTGAGTGTGTGTGTGTGTGAGCGAGTTAGTGTGTGTGTGTGAATGTGTGCATTTGTGAGTGTATGTAATTGAGTGTGTGTGTGTGAGCGAGTTTGTGTGTGGGTGTGTGAGTGTGTGCATTTGTGAGTATGTGCATGAGTGTGTGTGTGTGTGTGTGTGTGTGTGTATGAGTTAGTGAGCATGTCTGTGCGTGTGTGAGATAGTGAGCATGTCTGTGCATGTGTGTGTGTGTGTGTGTGAGAGTTAGTGAGTGTGTGTGAGTCTGTGAGCGAGTTTGTGTGTGTGTGTGTGTGTGTGTGAGTGAGTTATTGAGTGTGTGAGAGTGAGTTAGTGTGTGTGTGTGTGTGTGCATTTGTGAGTGTGTGTGCTTGTGTGTGTGTGTGTGTGTGTGAGCGAGTTAGTGTGTGTGTGTGTGTGTGTGCATTTGTGAGTATGTGCATGAGTGTGTGAGTTAGTGTGTGTGTGTGTGTGTGTGAGAGAGTTAGTGAGCGTGTCTGTGTGTGTGTGTGTTAGTGTGTGCATTTGTGAGTGTGAGTGTATGTGCATGAGTGTGTGTGTGTATGTGTGTGTGAGAGAGTTAGTGAGCGTGTCTGTGTGTGTGTGTGTTAGTGTGTGCATTTGTGAGTGTGAGTGTATGTGCATGAGTGTGTGTGTGTGTTAGTGTGTGCATTTGTGAGTGTGAGTGTATGTGCATGAGTGTGTGTGTGTGTGTATGTGTGTGAGAGAGTTAGTGAGCGTGTCTGTGTGTGTGTGTGTTTGTGTGTGCATTTGTGAGTGTGAGTGTATGTGCATGAGTGTGTGTGTGTGTATGTGTATGTGTGTGTGTGTGTGAGAGAGTTAGTGAGCGTGTGTGTGTGTGAGCGAGTTAGTGTGTGTGTGAGCGAGTTAGTGTGTGTGTGTGTGAGTGTATGTGCATGAGTGTGTGTGAGTTAGTGAGCGTGTGTGTGTGTGTGTGTGTGTGAGAGAGAGTTAGTGAGTGTGTGTGAGTCTGTGAGCGAGTTTGTGTGTGTGTGTGTGTGTGTGTGTGAGTGAGTTATTGAGTGTGTGAGAGCGAGTTAGTGTGTGTTTGTGCATTTGTGAGTGTGTGTGTGTGTGTGTGTGTGTGTGCGCGCATTTGTGAGTATGTGCATGAGTTTGTGAGTTAGTGTGTGTGTGTGTGTGTGTGTGTGTGTGCTTGAGTGTGTGTGTGTGTTAGTGTGCGTGTGTGTGTGTGTAAGAGAAAGAGTGTGTGTGTGTGAACGAGTTAGTGTGTGTTAGTGAGCGTGTCTGTGTGTGTGTGTGTGTGAAAGAGAGAGTGTGTGTGTGAACGAATTAGTGTGTGTGTGTGTGTGTTTGTGTGTGTGTGTGTGTTAGTGAGCGTGTCTGTGTGTCTGTGTGTGTGCTTGAGTGTGTGTGTTAGTGAGCGTGTATGTGCGTGTGTGTGTGTGTAAGAGAAAGAGTGTGTGTGAACGAGTTAGTGTGTGTGTGTGTGTGTGTTAGTGAGCGTGTCTGTGCGTGTGTGTGTGTGTGTGTGTGTGAAAGAGAGAGTGTGTGTGTGAACGAGTTAGTGTGTGTGTGTGTGTGAGTATGTGCGTGTGTGTGTGTGTGTGTTAGTGAACGTGTATGTGTGTGTATGAAAGAGAAAGTGTGTGTGTGTGTGGACGAGTTAGTGATCGTGTCTGTGTGTGTGAGTTAGTGAGCGTGTATGTGCGTGTGTGTGTGAGAGAAAGAGTGTGTGTGTATGTGCGTGAGTGAGTGTTTGTGTGTGTGTGTGTGTGTGCGTGTGTGTTAGTGAGCGTGTGTGTGTGTGTGTGTGTGTGTGTGTGAATGAGTGTGTTAGTGAGCGTGTATGTGCGTGTGTGTGTGTCTGTGTGTGTGTGTGTGTGTATGTGCTTGAGTGTGTGTGTGCGCTAGTGAGCGTGTCTGTGTGTGTGTGTGTAAGAGAAAGAGTGTGTGTGTGTGTGTGTGAACGTAAGAGAAAGAGTGTGTGTGTGTGTGTGAACGAGTTAGTGTGTGTTAGTGAGCGTGTCTGTGCGTGCGTGTGTGTGTGTGAAAGAGAGAGTGTGTGTGTGTGTGTTAGTGAGCGTGTCTGTGCGTGCGTGTGTGTGTGTGTGTGTGTGTGTGTGTGTGTGTGTGTGAAAGAGAGAGTGTGTGTGTGTGTGTGTGTGTGTGTGTCTGTGTGTTTGTGTGTTAGTGAGCGTGTCTGTGTGTGTGTGTGTCTGTGTGTGTGTGTGTTTGTGTGTTAGTGAGCGTGTCTGTGTGTGTGTGTGTATGTGCTTGAATACACACACACACACACACACACACAGGAAAGAAATCTTTCTTACTAATCTTTTTTCTTTCTTTCTTACTAATTTTTTTTTCTTTCTTTCTTTCTTACTAATCTTTTTTTCTTTCTTTCTTTCTTACTAATCTATCTTTCTTTCTTACTAATCTTTTTTTCTTTCTTTCTTTCTAACTAATCTATCTTTCTTTCTTTCTTACTAATTTATTTTCTTTCTTTCTAACTAATCTATCTTTCTTTCTTTCTTACTAATCTTTTTTTCTTTCTTTCTTTCTTTTTCTTACTAATCTATCTTTCTTTCTTTCTTACTAATCTATCTTTCATTCTTTCTAACTAATCTATCTTTCTTTCTTACTAATCTTTTTTTCTTTCTTTCTTACTAATCTTTTTTTCTTTCTTTCTTTCTTACTAATCGTTTTTTCTTTCTTTCTTTCTAACTAATCTATCTTTCTTTCTTTCTTACTAATCTTTTTTCTTTCTAACTAATCTATCTTTCTTTCTTACTAATCTTTTTTTCTTTCTTTCTAACTAATCTATCTTTCTTTCTTTCTTACTAATCTTTTTTTCTTTCTTTCTTTCTTTCTTTCTTACTAATCTATCTTTCTTTCTTTCTTACTAATCTATCTTTCTTTCTTTCTTACTAATCTATCTTTCATTCTTTCTAACTAATCTATCTTTCTTTCTTACTAATCTTTTTTTCTTTCTTTCTTTCTTTCTTTCTTTCTTACTAATCTTTTTTTCTTTCTTTCTTTCTAACTAATCTATCTTTCTTTCTTTCTTACTAATCAATCTTTCTTTCTTACTAATCTATCTTTCTTTCTTTCTTACTAATCTATCTTTCTTTCTTTCTTTCTTTCGTACTAATCTATCTTTCTTTCTTTCTTACTAATCTATCTTTCTTTCATTCTTTCTAACTAATCTATCTTTCTTTTTCACTAATCTTTTTTTCTTTCTTTCTTTCTTTCTTTCTTATCTTCAAACTAATTTAAACTTTAAACTAATTTAAACTTTAAACTAATTTGAACTTCAAATGACTAAATTTACTTCATTAAAACTTATAAACTCTAAACTCATATAAACTCTGAGTGTGTAAGTGAGTGAGTGTGTGAGCGAGTGAGTCTGTGTGTGTGACTGTGTGTGTGTGAGAGAAAGAGTGTGTGTGTGTGTGAGTGAGTGTGTGTGCGTGAGTGTGTATGTGTGAGTTAGTGAGCGTGTCTGTGCGTGTGTGTGAAAGAGAAAGTGTGTGTGTAAACGAGTTAGTGTGTGTGTGTATACCAAAATACCTTAGAACACCCTAGCAACACCATAGCAACCAACCAAAATACCATAGAACACCCTAGCAACACCATAGCAACCACACAAAATACCTTAGAACACCCTAGCAACCACCCAAAATACCTTAGAACACCCTAGCAACACCATAGCAACCACCCAAAATACCTCAGAACACCCTAGCAACACCCTAGCAACCACCCAAAATACCTTAGAACCCCCTAGCAACACCCTAGCAACCACCCAAAATACCTTAGAACACCCTAGCAACCAACCAGAACACCCTAGCAACCAACCAAAATACCTTAGAACACCCTAGCAACCAACCAAAATACATTAGAACACCATAGCAACCACCCATAACACCATAGCAACCACCCAAAATACCTTAGAACACCCTAGCAACACCATAGCAACCACCCAAAATACCTCAGAACACCCTAGCAACACCCTAGCAACCACCCAAAATACCTCCGAACACCCTAGCAACACCATAGCAACCACCCAAAATACCTTAAAACACCCTAGCAACACCCTAGCAACCAC
>JAULUF010000025.1:5792500-5802500 GCA_031834385.1 Semotilus atromaculatus
TTCTTTCCTTCTTTCTTTCTAACTAATCTATCTTTCTTACTAATCTTTTTTCTTTTTTTCTTTCTAACTAATCTATCTTTCTTTCTTTCTTTCTAACTAATCTATCTTTCTTTCTTTCTTATTAATCTTTTTTTCTTTCTAACTAATCTATCTTTCTTTCTTTCTTTCTTTCTAACTAATCTATCTTTCTTTCTTTCTAACTAATCTATCTTTCTTTCTTTCTTACTAATCTTTTTTTCTTTCTTTCTTTCTAACTAATCTATCTTTCTTTCTTACTAATCTTTTTCTTTCTTACTAATCTTTTTTCTTTCTTTCTTTCTAACTAATCTATCTTTCTTTCTGTCTTACTAATCTTTTTTTCTTTCTTTCTTTCTAACTAATCTGTCTTTCTTTCTTTCTTACTAATCAATCTTTCTTTCTTACTAATCTATCTTTCTTTCCTTCTTTCTTTCTAACTAATCTATCTTTCTTTCTTTCTTACTAATCTTTTTTCTTTTTTTCTTTCTAACTAATCTATCTTTCTTTCTTTCTTTCTAACTAATCTATCTTTCTTTCTTTCTTACTAATTTATTTTCTTTCTTTCTAAATAATCTATCTTTCTTTCTTTCTTACTAATCTTTTTTTCTTTCTAACTAATCTATCTTTCTTTCTTTCTTTCTAACTAATCTATCTTTCTTTCTTTCTAACTAATCTATCTTTCTTTCTTTCTTACTAATTTTTTTCTTTCTTTCTTTCTTACTAATCTATCTTTCTTTCATTCTTTCTAACTAATCTATCTTTCTTTCTTACTAATCTTTTTTTCTTTCTTACTAATCTTTTTTTCTTTCTTTATAACTAATCTATCTTTCTTTCTGTCTTACTAATCTTTTTTTCTTTCTTTCTTTCTAACTAATCTGTCTTTCTTTCTTTCTTACTAATCAATCTTTCTTTCTTACTAATCTATCTTTCTTTCCTTCTTTCTTTCTAACTAATCTATCTTTCTTTCTTTCTTACTAATCTTTTTTCTTTTTTTCTTTCTAACTAATCTATCTTTCTTTCTTTCTTTCTAACTAATCTATCTTTCTTTCTTTCTTACTAATTTATTTTCTTTCTTTCTAAATAATCTATCTTTCTTTCTTTCTTACTAATCTTTTTTTCTTTCTAACTAATCTATCTTTCTTTCTTTCTTTCTAACTAATCTATCTTTCTTTCTTTCTAACTAATCTATCTTTCTTTCTTTCTTACTAATCTTTTTTTCTTTCTTTATTTCTAACTAATCTATCTTTCTTTCTTTCTTACTAATTTTTTTCTTTCTTTCTTTCTTACTAATCTATCTTTCTTTCATTCTTTCTAACTAATCTATCTTTCTTTCTTACTAATCTTTTTTTCTTTCTTACTAATCTTTTTTTCTTTCTTACTAATCTTTTTTTCTTTCTTTATAACTAATCTATCTTTCTTTCTGTCTTACTAATCTTTTTTTCTTTCTTTATTTCTAACTAATCTATCTTTCTTTCTTTCTTACTAATTTTTTTCTTTCTTTCTTTCTTACTAATCTATCTTTCTTTCATTCTTTCTAACTAATCTATCTTTCTTTCTTACTAATCTTTTTTTCTTTCTTACTAATCTTTTTTTCTTTCTTACTAATCTTTTTTTCTTTCTTTATAACTAATCTATCTTTCTTTCTTTCTTACTAATCAATCTTTCTTTCTTACTAATCTATCTTTCTTTCTTTCTTACTAATCTATCTTTCTTTCCTTCTTTCTTTCTAACTAATCTATCTTTCTTTCTTTCTTTCTAACTAATCTATCTTTCTTTCTTTCTTTCTAACTAATCTATCTTTCTTTCTTTCTTACTAATCTTTTTTTCTTTTTTTCTTTCTAACTAATCTATCTTTCTTTCTTTCTTTCTTTCTAACTAATCTATCTTTCTTTCTTTCTTACTAATCTTTTTTTCTTTCTAACTAATCTATCTTTCTTTCTTTCTAACTAATCTATCTTTCTTTCTTTCTTACTAATCTTTTTTTCTTTCTTTCTTTCTAACTAATCTATCTTTCTTTCTTTCTTACTAAACTATAAACTAATTAAACTTTAAACTTCTTCAAACTTATCGGTCCAAACTTTCACAAGCCAACTTAAAGTTTGTCTCGACGAACTTTTTCTAGTTAAGTTGGCTTGGAGAGCCAACTTACTGAAATCCTATTTAAACTTATTAAGTTGGCTTGTGAGAGCCAACTTACTGAAATCCTATTTAAACTTATTATTATTATTATTATTATTATTCTTCTTAGAAAACTGTTGACTTTAATGCGGCCTAGACCGTTAACTCCACATACTCCAAACTCGGCTCAGACCTTTGACCTATTCTGAAGTTAGTTGCTCTGTCTTTTCAAACTGATCGGGATTACGGTTTTCCTAAAAATGACGATCAAAACTCGGAAAAACTCCCATTGACTTAACATTGCGGAATTTTCAGATTTTCAAACTCCCCAACTGTCAAAAATTCAAATCAAAATCCCTTGAAACCCTAGACTAAATCAAACTGCCATTCTATATACTAAATGAGCCATTGAGACTCATTTAAACTAATAAACTTTGAATTAACACACTTATAAACTAATTAACTCATAAATTAATAAACTTTGAACTCTTAGACTCATTTAAACTATAAACTGAACTCTTAAGACTCATTTAAACTTATAAACTCTAAACTCGTACACTTATAAACTCATCAATTTATACACTTGTAAACTCTAAACACTGTAAACTTGAGTGTGTGTGTGTGTGTGTGTCTGTGTGTGTATGTGTGTGTGTGAGAGAATTAGTGTGTGTGTGAGTTAGTGAGCATGTCTGTGCGTGTGTGAGTTAGTGAGTGTGTGTGAGTCTGTGTGTGTGTGTGTGTGTGTGTGTGTGTGTGAGCAAGTGAGTGTGTGTATTTGTGAGTGTGTGTGTGTGTGAGCGAGTTAGTGTGTGTGTGTGAATGTGTGCATTTGTGAGTGTATGTAATTGAGTGTGTGTGTGTGAGCGAGTTTGTGTGTGGGTGTGTGAGTGTGTGCATTTGTGAGTATGTGCATGAGTGTGTGTGTGTGTGTATGAGTTAGTGAGCATGTCTGTGCGTGTGTGAGATAGTGAGCATGTCTGTGCGTGTGTGTGTGTGTGTGTGTGTGTGTGAGAGTTAGTGAGTGTGTGTGAGTCTGTGAGCGAGTTTGTGTGTGTGTGTGTGTGTGTGTGTGTGAGTGAGTTATTGAGTGTGTGAGAGTGAGTTAGTGTGTGTGTGTGTGTGCATTTGTGAGTGTATGTGCTTGTGTGTGTGTGTGTGTGTGTGTGTGTGTGTGCATTTGTGAGTATGTGCATGAGTGTGTGATTTAGTGTGTGTGTGTGTGTGTGTGTGAGAGAGTTAGTGAGCATGTCTGTGTGTGTGTGTGTTAGTGTGTGCATTTGTGAGTGTGAGTGTATGTGCATGAGTGTGTGTGTGTGTGTATGTGTGTGTGAGAGAGTTAGTGAGCGTGTCTGTGTGTGTGTGTGTTAGTGTGTGCATTTGTGAGTGTGAGTGTATGTGCATGAGTGTGTGTGTGTGTGTTAGTGTGTGCATTTGTGAGTGTGAGTGTATGTGCATGAGTGTGTGTGTGTGTGTATGTGTGTGTGAGAGAGTTAGTGAGCGTGTCTGTGTGTGTGTGTGTTTGTGTGTGCATTTGTGAGTGTGAGTGTATGTGCATGAGTGTGTGTGTGTGTGTGTGTGTGTGTGTGTGTATGTGTGTGTGTGTGTGTGAGAGAGTTAGTGAGCGTGTGTGTGTGTGAGCGAGTTAGTGTGTGTGTGTGAGCGAGTTAGTGTGTGTGTGTGTGAGTGTATGTGCATGAGTGTGTGTGAGTTAGTGAGCGTGTGTGTGTGTGTGTGTGTGAGAGAGTTAGTGAGTGTGTGTGAGTCTGTGAGCGAGTTAGTGTGTGTGTGTGTGCATTTGTGAGTGTGTGTGTGTGTGTGTGGGAGCGAGTGTGTATGTGTGTGTGTGAACGAGTTAGTGTGTGTGTGTGTGTGTGTGCATTTGTGAGTATGTGCATAATTGTGTGAGTTAGTGTGTGTGTGTGTGTGTGTGTTAGTGAGCGTGTCTGTGCGTGTGTGTGTGTGTGTAAGAGAAAGAGTGTGTGTGTGTGAACGAGTTAGTGTGTGTTAGTGAGCGTGTCTGTGTGTGTGTGTGTGTGTGTGTGTGTGAAAGAGAGAGTGTGTGTGTGAACGAATTAGTGTGTGTGTGTGTGTGTGTGTGTGTGTTAGTGAGCGTGTCTGTGTGTCTGTGTGTGTGCTTGAGTGTGTGTTAGTGAGCGTGTATGTGCGTGTGTGTGTGTGTAAGAGAAAGAGTGTGTGTGAACGAGTTAGTGTGTGTGTGTGTGTGTGTGTGTGTGTGTGTTAGTGAGCGTGTCTCTGCGTGTGTGTGTGTGTGTGTGAAAGAGAGAGTGTGTGTGTGAACGAGTTAGTTTGTGTGTGTGTGAGTATGTGCGTGTGTGTGTGTGTGTGTGTTAGTGAACGTGTATGTGTGTGTATGAAAGAGAAAGTGTGTGTGTGTGTGGACGAGTTAGTGATCGTGTCTGTGTGTGTGAGTTAGTGAGCGTGTATGTGCGTGTGTGTGTGAGAGAAAGAGTGTGTGTGTATGTGCGTGAGTGAGTGTGTGTGTGTGTGTGTGTGTGTGTGTGTGTGTGTGTGTGTGTGCGTGTGTGTTAGTGAGCGTGTGTGTGTGTGTGTGTGTGTGTGAATGAGTGTGTTAGTGAGCGTGTATGTGCGTGTGTGTGTGTGTCTGTGTGTGTGTGTGTGTATGTGCTTGAGTGTGTGTGTGCGCTAGTGAGCGTGTCTGTGTGTGTGTGTGTGTAAGAGAAAGAGTGTGTGTGTGTGTGTGAACGTAAGAGAAAGAGTGTGTGTGTGTGTGTGAACGAGTTAGTGTGTGTTAGTGAGCGTGTCTGTGCGTGCGTGTGTGTGTGTGTGTGTGTGTGAAAGAGAGAGTGTGTGTGTGAACGAGTTAGTGTGTGTGTGTGTGTGTGTGTCTGTGTGTGTGTGTGTTTGTGCGTTAGTGAGCGTGTCTGTGTGTGTGTGTGTATGTGCTTGAATACACACACACACACAGGAAAGAAATCTTTCTTACTAATCTTTTTTCTTTCTTTCTTACTAATTTTTTTTTCTTTCTTTCTTTCTTACTAATCTTTTTTTCTTTCTTTCTTTCTTACTAATCTATCTTTCTTTCTTACTAATCTTTTTTTCTTTCTTTCTTTCTAACTAATCTATCTTTCTTTCTTTCTTACTAATTTATTTTCTTTCTTTCTAACTAATCTATCTTTCTTTCTTTCTTACTAATCTTTTTTTCTTTCTAACTAATCTATCTTTCTTTCTTACTAATCTTTTTTTCTTTCTTTCTTTCTTACTAATCTATCTTTCTTTCTTTCTTACTAATCTTTTTTCTTTCTTTCTTTCTTACTAATCTATCTTTCTTTCTTTCTTACTAATCTATCTTTCATTCTTTCTAACTAATCTATCTTTCTTTCTTACTAATCTTTTTTTCTTTCTTTCTTACTAATCTTTTTTTCTTTCTTTCTTTCTTACTAATCTTTTTTTCTTTCTTTCTTTCTAACTAATCTATCTTTCTTTCTTTCTTACTAATCTTTTTTTCTTTCTAACTAATCTATCTTTCTTTCTTACTAATCTTTTTTTCTTTCTTTCTTTCTTACTAATCTATCTTTCTTTCTTTCTTACTAATCTTTTTTCTTTCTTTCTTTCTTACTAATCTATCTTTCTTTCTTTCTTACTAATCTATCTTTCATTCTTTGTAACTAATCTATCTTTCTTTCTTACTAATCTTTTTTTCTTTCTTTCTTACTAATCTTTTTTTCTTTCTTTCTTTCTTACTAATCTTTTTTCTTTCTAACTAATCTATCTTTCTTTCTTACTAATCTTTTTTTCTTTCTTTCTAACTAATCTATCTTTCTTTCTTTCTTACTAATCTTTTTTTCTTTCTTTCTTTCTTACTAATCTATCTTTCTTTCTTTCTTACTAATCTGTCTTTCTTTCTTTCTTACTAATCTATCTTTCATTCTTTCTTACTAATCTATCTTTCTTTCTTTCTTACTAATCTATCTTTCATTCTTTCTAACTAATCTCTCTTTCTTTCTTACTAATCTTTTTTTCTTTCTTTCTTTCTTTCTTACTAATCTTTTTTTCTTTCTTTCTTTCTAACTAATCTATCTTTCTTTCTTTCTTTCTTACTAATCTTTTTTTCTTTCTTTCTTTCTAACTAATCTATCTTTCTTTCTTTCTTACTAATCAATCTTTCTTTCTTACTAATCTATCTTTCTTTCTTTCTAACTAATCTATCTTTCTTTCTTTCTTACTAATCAATCTTTCTTTCTTACTAATCTATCTTTCTTTCTTTCTTACTAATCTATCTTTCTTTCTTTCTTTCTTACTAATCTATCTTTCTTTCTTTCTTACTAATCTATCTTTCTTTCATTCTTTCTAACTAATCTATCTTTCTTTTTCACTAATCTTTTTTTCTTTCTTTCTTTCTTTCTTACTAATCTTTTTTTCTTTCTTTCTTTCTAACTAATCTATCTTTCTTTCTTTCTTTCTTACTAATCTTTTTTTCTTTCTTTCTTTCTAACTAATCTATCTTTCTTTCTTTCTTACTAATCAATCTTTCTTTCTTACTAATCTATCTTTCTTTCTTTCTAACTAATCTATCTTTCTTTCTTTCTTACTAATCAATCTTTCTTTCTTACTAATCTATCTTTCTTTCTTTCTTACTAATCTATCTTTCTTTCTTTCTTTCTTACTAATCTATCTTTCTTTCTTTCTTACTAATCTATCTTTCTTTCATTCTTTCTAACTAATCTATCTTTCTTTTTCACTAATCTTTTTTTCTTTCTTTCTTTCTTTCTTACTAATCTTCAAACTAATTTAAACTTTAAACTAATTTAAACTTTAAACTAATTTGAAATTCAAATGACTAAATTTACTTCATTAAAACTTATAGGGCCCTATCTTGCACTCAGCGCACGATCTGAAACGCAAGTGTCAAAGCGCAAAGCGCAAGTAACTTTGTGGGCGGATCCCGGCGCTGTTGCTATTTTCCCGGCGGGATAAATGCCTCTTGCGCCTGGCGCAAATCTAAAAGGGGTTGGTCTGAAGTAGCTTCATTATTCATAGGTGTGGTTTGGGCGTAACGTGAAATAAACCAATCAGAGCGTCATATCACATTCCCTTTAAGAGCATGATGAACGAGGTGCGCTTGTTCCATGGCGCAATGCTATTATAACGGCGCATTTACCAGGCGCGCTTCAGAATCGGTTCACAGCCGAGGAGATCGATGTTCTCGTCAGGGCCGTAAAAGAAAGAGAAGTGGCATTGGAGATGGGACAAACCCACCCAAATTAGCTTCGGTTATACATGCATTTAATAATTTGGGTAAATATGTAGGCCTAAGCTTTATGCCTATTTTTCCGATCGTCATGGACACAACATATTAATACTGTGAAGCTGCTTTGATACAATCTCTATTGTGAAAAGCACTATATAAATATACTTGACTTGACTGGACAACAATGATTTCCCTCGTGTTTTAATATTTTTCCTTATAATAATGTATCATTTGCAAAAAGGAAAATGCATCTGTGTAGATGAGAGAATCATATACAGTGTATGCGCGTTGTTCACACTCTGTATTATGACCAAGCACGCGCGCTTAAAATAGCATCTGAATGTACGCGCAACGCGCCACTGACTTTAGACTAGTTTTTTTCTGGTCAGTGGCGCAATTGTTTTCTGGAACTGCAAAATAGCATGAGGGAAAGTTTGCGCCGGAACACGCCTCCTCTTTGCGCTGAACCGCCCCGGGGAGCGCAAGTGTGTTTCTTAGTTAACCGACGTGTGTCTGTGGAGGGAAAAGTCCGCTTTGCGCGGGTGCAAAATAGGAATGATACATGCGTCGGTGTACAAAGTCAATTGCGCTGAGTGCAAGATAGGGCCCAATAACTCTAAACTCATATAAACTCTGAGTGTGTAAGTGAGTGAGTGTGTGAGCGAGTGAGTCTGTGTGTGTGACTGTGTGTGTGTGAGAGAAAGAGTGTGTGTGTGTGTGTGTGAGTGAGTGTGTGTGCGTGAGTGTGTATGTGTGAGTTAGTGAGCGTGTCTGTGCGTGTGTGTGAAAGAGAAAGTGTGTGTGTAAACGAGTTAGTGTGTGTGTGTGTATACCAAAATACCTTAGAACACCCTAGCAACACCATAGCAACCAACCAAAATACCATAGAACACCCTAGCAACACCATAGCAACCACACAAAATACCTTAGAACACCCTAGCAACACCCTAGCAACCACCCAAAATACCTTAGAACACCCTAGCAACACCATAGCAAACACCCTAGCAACACCATAGCAACCACCCAAAATACCTCAGAACACCCTAGCAACCACCCAAAATACCTTAGAACCCCCTAGCAACACCCTAGCAAACAACCAAAATACCTTAGAACAGCCTAGCAACACCCTAGCAACCAACCAAAATACCTTAGAACAGCCTAGCAACACCCTAGCAACCACCCAAAATACCTCAGAACACCCTAGCAACACCCTAGCAACCACCCAAAATACATTAGAACACCCTAGCAACACCATAGCAACCAGCCAAAATACATTAGAACACCCTAGCAACACCCTAGCAACCACCCAAAATACCTTAGAACACCCTAGCAACACCCTAGCAACCACCCAAAATACCTCAGAACACCCTAGCAACACCCTAGCAACCACCCAAAATACCTTAGAACACCCTAGCAACACCATAGCAACCACCCAAAATACCTTAGAACACCCTAGCAATCACCCAGAACACCCTAGCAACCAACCAAAATACCTTAGAACACTCTAGCAACACCCTAGCAACCAACCAAAATACCATAGAACACCCTAGCAACACCTTAACAACCACCCAAAATACCTTAGAACACCCTAGCAACCAACCAGAACACCCTAGCAACCAACCAAAATACCTTAGAACACCCTAGCAACCAACCAAAATACATTAGAACACCATAGCAACCACCCATAACACCATAGCAACCACCCAAAATACCTTAGAACACCCTAGCAACACCATAGCAACCACCCAAAATACCTCAGAACACCCTAGCAACACCCTAGCAACCACCCAAAATACCTTAGAACACCTTAGCAACACCATAGCAACCAACCAAAATACATTAGAACACCCTAGCAACCACCGAGAACACCCTAGCAACCACCCAAAATACCTTAGAACACCCTAGCAACACCCTAGCAACCACCCAAAATACCTCCGAACACCCTAGCAACACCATAGCAACCACCCAAAATACATTAAAACACCCTAGCAACCACCAAAAATACCTTAGAACACCATAGCAACACCATAGCAACCACCCAAAATACCTTAGAACACCCTGGCAACCACCCAGAACACCTTAGGAAAACCATAGCAACGCCCTAGCTACACCCTAGCAACCACCCAGAACACCCTAGCAACCACCCAAAATACCTTAGAATACCCTAACAACCACCCAGAACACCTTAGCAACCCACTAGAAACACCCTAGCAACTTTAAACTACTTTAAACTTTAAACTAAGTTAAACTTTAAACTATAAACTACTTTAAACTTTAAACTAAGTTAAACTTTAAAATACTTTAAAATATAAACTACTTTAAAACTACTTCAAACTAATTAAACTTTAAACTAATTTAAACTTTAAACTTATTTAAACTAAGTTAATATTTAAACTACAACTACTTTAAACTTTAAACTAATTTAAACTAGAAACTACTTTCAACTTCAAACTACTTTCAACTTCTTCAAACTTTCTGGTCCAAACTTTCACAAGCCAACTTAAAGTTTGTCTCGACGAACTTTGTCTAGTTATTATTATTATTATTCTTAGAAAACTGTTGACTTTAATGCGGCCTAGACCGTTAACTCCACATACTCCAAACTCGGCTCAGACCTTTGACCTATTCTGAAGT
>JAULUF010000025.1:5807500-6060000 GCA_031834385.1 Semotilus atromaculatus
ATTCTTTGTAACTAATCTATCTTTCTTTCTTACTAATCTTTTTTTCTTTCTTACTAATCTTTTTTTCTTTCTTTATAACTAATCTATCTTTCTTTCTGTCTTACTAATCTTTTTTTCTTTCTTTCTTTCTAACTAATCTGTCTTTCTTTCTTTCTTACTAATCAATCTTTCTTTCTTACTAATCTATCTTTCTTTCCTTCTTTCTTTCTAACTAATCTATCTTTCTTTCTTTCTTACTAATCTTTTTTCTTTTTTTCTTTCTAACTAATCTATCTTTCTTTCTTTCTTTCTAACTAATCTATCTTTCTTTCTTTCTTACTAATTTATTTTCTTTCTTTCTAACTAATCTATCTTTCTTTCTTTCTTACTAATCTTTTTTTCTTTCTTTATTTCTAACTAATCTATCTTTCTTTCTTTCTTACTAATTTTTTTCTTTCTTTCTTTCTTACTAATCTATCTTTCTTTCATTCTTTCTAACTAATCTATCTTTCTTTCTTACTAATCTTTTTTTCTTTCTTACTAATCTTTTTTTCTTTCTTACTAATCTTTTTTTCTTTCTTTATAACTAATCTATCTTTCTTTCTGTCTTACTAATCTTTTTTTCTTTCTTTCTTTCTAACTAATCTATCTTTCTTTCTTTCTTACTAATCAATCTTTCTTTCTTACTAATCTATCTTTCTTTCTTTCTTACTAATCTATCTTTCTTTCCTTCTTTCTTTCTAACTAATCTATCTTTCTTTCTTTCTTTCTAACTAATCTATCTTTCTTTCTTTCTTTCTAACTAATCTATCTTTCTTTCTTTCTTACTAATCTTTTTTTCTTTTTTTCTTTCTAACTAATCTATCTTTCTTTCTTTCTTTCTTTCTAACTAATCTATCTTTCTTTCTTTCTTACTAATCTTTTTTTCTTTCTAACTAATCTATCTTTCTTTCTTTCTAACTAATCTATCTTTCTTTCTTTCTTACTAATCTTTTTTTCTTTCTTTCTTTCTAACTAATCTATCTTTCTTTCTTTCTTACTAAACTATAAACTAATTAAACTTTAAACTTCTTCAAACTTATCGGTCCAAACTTTCACAAGCCAACTTAAAGTTTGTCTCGACGAACTTTTTCTAGTTATTATTATTATTCTTCTTAGAAAACTGTTGACTTTAATGCGGCCTAGACCGTTAACTCCACATACTCCAAATTCGGCTCAGACCTTTGACCTATTCTGAAGTTAGTTGCTCTGTCTTTTCAAACTGATCGGACTTACGGTTTTCCTAAAAATGACGATCAAAACTCGGAAAAACTCCCATTGACTTAACATTGCGGAATTTTCAGATTTTCAAACTCCCCAACTGTCAAAAATTCAAATCAAAATCCCTTGAAACTAAATCAAACTGCCATTCTATATACTAAATGAGCCATTGAGACTCATTTAAACTAATAAACTTTGAATTAACACACTTATAAACTAATTAACTCATAAATTAATAAACTTTGAACTCTTAGACTCATTTAAACTATAAACTGAACTCTTAAGACTCATTTAAACTTATAAACTCTAAACTCGTACACTTATAAACTCATCAATTTATACACTTGTAAACTCTAAACACTGTA
This sequence comes from Semotilus atromaculatus, assembly GCA_031834385.1. Lineage (NCBI taxonomy): Eukaryota > Metazoa > Chordata > Actinopteri > Cypriniformes > Leuciscidae > Semotilus > Semotilus atromaculatus. The sequence goes on from JAULUF010000025.1 coordinate 5,809,105, forward strand.
AACTTGAGTGTGTGTGTGTGTGTGTGTGTGTGTGTGTGTCTGTGTGTGTATGTGTGTGTGTGAGAGAATTAGTGTGTGTGTGAGTTAGTGAGCATGTCTGTGCGTGTGTGAGTTAGTGAGTGTTTGTGTGTCTGTGTGTGTGTGTGTGTGTGTGTGTGTGTGTGTGTGTGAGCAAGTGAGTGTGTGTATTTGTGAGTGTGTGTGTGTGTGAGCGAGTTAGTGTGTGTGTGTGAATGTGTGCATTTGTGAGTGTATGTAATTGAGTGTGTGTGTGTGAGCGAGTTTGTGTGTGGGTGTGTGAGTGTGTGCATTTGTGAGTATGTGCATGAGTGTGTGTGTGTGTGTGTGTGTATGAGTTAGTGAGCATGTCTGTGCGTGTGTGAGATAGTGAGCATGTCTGTGCGTGTGTGTGTGTGTGTGTGTGTGTGTGAGAGTTAGTGAGTGTGTGTGAGTCTGTGAGCGAGTTTGTGTGTGTGTGTGTGTGTGAGTGAGTTATTGAGTGTGTGAGAGTGAGTTAGTGTGTGTGTGTGTGTGTGCATTTGTGAGTGTATGTGCTTGTGTGTGTGTGTGTGTGTGTGTGTGTGAGCGAGTTAGTGTGTGTGTGTGTGTGCATTTGTGAGTATGTGCATGAGTGTGTGAGTTAGTGTGTGTGTGTGTGTGTATGTGTGTGTGTGTGTGTGAGAGAGTTAGTGAGCGTGTCTGTGTGTGTGTGTGTTAGTGTGTGCATTTGTGAGTGTGAGTGTATGTGCATGAGTGTGTGTGTGTGTGTGTATGTGTGTGTGAGAGAGTTAGTGAGCGTGTCTGTGTGTGTGTGTGTGTTAGTGTGTGCATTTGTGAGTGTGAGTGTATGTGCATGAGTGTGTGTGTGTTAGTGTGTGCATTTGTGAGTGTGAGTGTATGTGCATGAGTGTGTGTGTGTGTGTGAGAGAGTTAGTGAGCGTGTCTCTGTGTGTGTGTGCATTTGTGAGTGTGAGTGTATGTGCATGAGTGTGTGTGTGTGTGTGTGTATGTGTGTGTGTGTGAGAGAGTTAGTGAGCGTGTGTGTGTGTGAGCGAGTTAGTTAGTGTGTGTGTGTGTGAGTGTATGTGCATGAGTGTGTGTGAGTTAGTGAGCGTGTGTGTGTGTATGTGTGTGTGAGAGAGAGTTAGTGAGTGTGTGTGAGTCTGTGAGCGAGTGTGAGTGAGTTATTGAGTGTGTGAGAGTGAGTCAGTGTGTGTGTGTGTGTGTGTGCATTTGTGAGTGTGTGTGTGTGTGTGTGTGTGTGTGTGTGAGCGAGTGTGTATGTGTGTGTGTGAACGAGTTAGTGTGTGTGTGTGTGTGTGTGTGTGCATTTGTGAGTATGTGCATGAGTGTGTGAGTTAGTGTGTGTGTGTGTATGTGTGTGTGTGTGTGTGCTTGAGTGTGTGTGTGTGTTAGTGAGCGTGTCTGTGTGTGTGTGTGTAAGAGAGTGTGTGTGTGTGAACGAGTTAGTGTGTGTTAGTGAGCGTGTCTGTGTGTGTGTGTGTGTGTGAAAGATAGAGTGTGTGTGTGAACGAATTAGTGTTTGTGTGTGTGTGTGTGTTAGTGAGCGTGTCTGTGTGTCTGTGTGTGTGCTTGAGTGTGTGTGTTAGTGAGCGTGTATGTGCGTGTGTGTGTGTGTAAGAGAAAGAGTGTGTGTGAACGAGTTAGTGTGTGTGTGTGTGTGTGTGTGTTAGTGAGCGTGTCTGTGCGTGTGTGTGTGTGTGTGTGAAAGAGAGAGTGTGTGTGTGAACGAGTTAGTGTGTGTGTGTGTGTGTGAGTATGTGCGTGTGTGTGTGTGTTAGTGAACGTGTATGTGTGTGTATGAAAGAGAAAGTGTGTGTGTGTGTGGACGAGTTAGTGATCGTGTCTGTGTGTGTGAGTTAGTGAGCGTGTATGTGCGTGTGTGTGTGAGAGAAAGAGTGTGTGTGTATGTGCGTGAGTGAGTGTGTGTGTGTGTGTGTGTGTGTGTGTGTGTGCGTGTGTGTTAGTGAGCGTGTGTGTGTGTGTGTGTGTGTGTGAATGAGTGTGTTAGTGAGCGTGTATGTGCGTGTGTGTGTGTCTGTGTGTGTGTGTGTGTGTATGTGCTTGAGTGTGTGTGTGCGCTAGTGAGCGTGTCTTTGTGTGTGTGTGTGTAAGAGAAAGAGTGTGTGTGTGTGTGAACGTAAGAGAAAGAGTGTGTGTGTGTGTGAACGAGTTAGTGTGTGTTAGTGAGCGTGTCTGTGCGTGCGTGTGTGTGTGTTTGTGTGTGTGAAAGAGAGAGTGTGTGTGTGAACGAGTTAGTGTGTGTGTGTGTGTGTGTGTGTGTGTGTGTCTGTGTGTGTGTGTGTGTGTGTGTTTGTGTGTTAGTGAGCGTGTCTGTGTGTGTGTGTGTATGTGCTTGAATACACACACACACACACACAGGAAAGAAATCTTTCTTACTAATCTTTTTTTCTTTCTTTCTTACAAATTTTTTTTTCTTTCTTTCTTTCTTACTAATCTTTTTTTCTTTCTTTCTTTCTAACTAATCTATCTTTCTTTCTTACTAATCTTTTTTTCTTTCTAACTAATCTATCTTTCTTTCTTACTAATCTTTTTTTCTTTCTTTCTAACTAATCTATCTTTCTTTCTTTCTTACTAATCTTTTTTTCTTTCTTTCTTTCTTTCTTACTAATCTATCTTTCTTTCTTTCTTACTAATCTTTTTTTCTTTCTTTCTTTCTTTCTTACTAATCTTTTTTTCTTTCTTTCTTTCTTACTAATCTTTTTTTCTTTCTAACTAATCTATCTTTCTTACTAATCTTTTTTTCTTTCTTTCTTTCTAACTAATCTATCTTTCTTTCTTACTAATCTTTTTTTCTTTCTTTCATTCTTTCTTACTAATCTTTTTTTCTTTCTTTCTAACTAATCTATCTTTCTTTCTTTCTTACTAATTTATTTTCTTTCTTTCTAACTAATCTATCTTTCTTTCTTACTAATCTTTTTTCTTTCTAACTTATCTATCTTTCTTTCTTACTAATCTTTTTTTCTTTCTTTCTAACTAATCTATCTTTCTTTCTTTCTTACTAATCTTTTTTTCTTTCTTTCTTTCTTTCTTACTAATCTATCTTTCTTTCTTTCTTACTAATCTATCTTTCATTCTTTCTAACTAATCTATCTTTCTTTCTTACTAATCTTTTTTTCTTTCTTTCTTTCTTTCTTACTAATCTTTTTTTCTTTCTTTCTTTCTTACTAATCTTTTTTCTTTCTAACTAATCTATCTTTCTTTCTTACTAATCTTTTTTTCTTTCTTTCTAACTAATCTATCTTTCTTTCTTTCTTACTAATCTTTTTTTCTTTCTTTCTTTCTTACTAATCTATCTTTCTTTCTTTATTACTAATCTATCTTTCATTCTTTCTAACTAATCTATCTTTCTTTCTTACTAATCTTTTTTTCTTTCTTTCTTTCTTTCTTACTAATCTTTTTTTCTTTCTTTCTTTCTAACTAATCTATCTTTCTTTCTTTCTTTCTTACTAATCTTTTTTTCTTTCTTTCTTTCTAACTAATCTATCTTTCTTTCTTTCTTTCTTACCAATCAATCTTTCTTTCTTACTAATCTATCTTTCTTTCTTTCTTACTAATCTATCTTTCTTTCCTTCTTTCTTTCTAACTAATCTATCTTTCTTTCTTTCTTACTAACTAATCTATCTTTCTTTCTTTCTTACTAATCTTTTTTTCTTTCTTTCTTTCTTTCTTACTAATCTATCTTTCTTTCTTACTAATCTATCTTTCTTTCATTCTTTCTAACTAATCTATCTTTCTTTTTCACTAATCTTTTTTTCTTTCTTTCTTTCTTTCTTACTAATCTTCAAACTAATTTAAACTTTAAACTAATTTAAACTTTAAACTAATTTGAACTTCAAATGACTAAATTTACTTCATTAAAACTTATAAACTCTAAACTCATATAAACTCTGAGTGTGTAAGTGAGTGAGTGTGTGAGCGAGTGAGTCTGTGTGTGTGACTGTGTGTGTGTGAGAGAAAGAGTGTGTGTGTGTGTGTGTGTGAGTGAGTGTGTGTGCGTGAGTGTGTATGTGTGAGTTAGTGAGCGTGTCTGTGCGTGTGTGTGAAAGAGAAAGTGTGTGTGTAAACGAGTTAGTGTGTGTGTGTATACCAAAATACCTTAGAACACCCTAGCAACACCATAGCAACCAACCAAAATACCATAGAACACCCTAGCAACACCATAGCAACCACACAAAATACCTTAGAACACCCTAGCAACACCCTAGCAACCACCCAAAATACCTTAGAACACCCTAGCAACACCATAGCAAACACCCTAGCAACACCATAGCAACCACCCAAAATACCTCAGAACACCCTAGCAACACCCTAGCAACCACCCAAAATACCTTAGAACCCCCTAGCAACATCCTAGCAACCAAACAAAATACCTTAGAACAGCCTAGCAACCACCCAGAACACCTTAGCAACCCACTAGAAACACCCTAGCAACTTTAAACTACTTTAAACTTTAAACTAAGTTAAACTTTAAACTATAAACTACTTTAAACTTTAAACTAAGTTAAACTTTAAAATACTTTAAAATATAAACTACTTTAAAACTACTTCAAACTAATTAAACTTTAAACTAATTTAAACTAGAAACTACTTTCAACTTCAAACTACTTTCAACTTCTTCAAACTTTCTGGTCCAAACTTTCACAAGCCAACTTAAAGTTTGTCTCGACGAACTTTGTCTAGTTATTATTCTTCTTCTTCTTCTTCTTCTTATTTTTCTTACCCAAAAAATTCTGACTCTAACTCGTCCTAGAGCTTTAACTCTACAAACTCCAAACTCGGGTCAGACCTTCAGACTGTTCTGACTCGGTGTGCTATATCTTTTCAAACTGATTTGACTTTCAGATTTCTTAAAAATTAATATTAAAAATCATAAAAATCCCATTGACTTTCATTGCAACAGTTCAAATTGAGCCAAGACTACGGTGGCCCAGCAGTGGACACCAAATAAACTCAAATCTAAACTCCCTGAAGCCCTAGATTCAATTAAACTACCATTCTATATGTACTAATGAACTTTATCTATCTATCTATCTATCTATCTATCTATCTATCTATCTATCTATCTATCTATCTATCTATCTATCTATCTATCTATCTATCTTTCTAACTTATCTTTCTTTCTTTCTAACTAATCTTTCTTTCTTTCTACCTAATCTTTCTTTATTTCTTTCTTTCTTACTAATCTATCTTTCTTTCAAACTAATCTTTCTTTCTTTCAAACTAATCTTTCTTTCTTTCTAACTAATATTTCTTTCTTGCTAACTGATCTATCTTTCTTTCTTTCTAACTAATCTTTCTTTCTTTCTAACTATTCTATCTTTCTTCTTTCTAACTAATCTATCTTTCTTTCTAACTAATCTACCTTACTTTCTTTCTAACTAATCTATCTTTCTTTCTAACTAATCTATCTATCTTTCTTTCTTTCTAACTACTCTATCTTTCTTTCATTCTAACTTTTCTTTCTTTCTAACTAATCTATCTATCTTTCTAACTAATCTCTTTCTTTCTAACCAATCTTTCATTATTTCTTTCTTACTTTCTTTTATTCTTTCTTTCTAACTAATCTATCTTTTTTCTTTCTAACTAATCTTTCTTTCTTTCTAACTAATCTATCTATCTTTCTTTCTTTCTAACTAATCTATCTATCTTTCTTTCATTCTAACTAATCTTTTCTTTCTTTCTAACTAATCTCTATCTTTCAAACTAATCTATCTTTCTTTCTAACCAATTTTTCTTTCTTTCTTTCTTTCTTTTTTTCTTTCTAACTAATCTATCTATCTTTCTTTCTAACTAATCTTTCTTTCTTTCTAACTAATCTTTCTTTCTTTCTAACTAATCTATCTTTCTTTCTTTCTAAATAATCTATCTTTCTTTCTAACTAATCTATCTATCTATCTTTCTTTCTAACTAATCTATCTATCTTTCTTTCTAACTACTTTATCTTTATTTCTAACTAATCTATCGTTCTTTATTCCTTTCTTTCTTTCTTACTAATCTATCTTTCTTTCTTTCTAACCAATCTATCATTCTTTCTTTCTTTCTAACTAATCTTTCTTTCTTTCTAACTAATCTATCTATCTTTCTTTCTAACTAATCTATCTTTCTTTCTTTCTAACTAATCTATCTTTTTTTTCTAACTAATCTATCTATCTTTCTTTCTAACTAATATATCTTTCTTTCTTTCTAACTAATCTATCTTTCTTTCTTTCTAACTAATCTATCTATCTATCTATCTATCTATCTATCTATCTATCTATCTATCTATCTTTCTTTCTAACTAATCTATCTCTTTCTTTCTAACTAACTAGTCTTTCTAACTAATCTATCTTTCTTTCTTTCTTTCTTTCTAACTAATCTATGTTTCTTTCTTTCTAACTAATCCATCTTTCTTTATATCTTTCTTACTAACTAATCTATCTTTCTTTCTAACCAATCTTTCTTTCTTTCTTTCTTTCTTTTTTCATTCTTTCTAACTAATCTATCTTTCTTTCTTTCTTTCTAACTAATCTATCTTTCTTTCTAACTAATCTATCTATCTTTCTTTCTAACTAATCTATCTTTCTTTCTTTCTAACTAATCTATCTATCTATCTATCTTTCTAAATAATCTATCTTTCTAACTAATCTATCTTTCTTTCTAACTAATCTATCTATCTTTCTTTTTAACTATTCTATCTTTCTTTCTTTCTAACTAATCTATCTATCTATCTATCTTTCTAACTAATCTATCTTTCTTTCTAACTAATCTATCTTTCTTTCTTTCTAACTAACTAATCTTTCTTTCTTTCTAACTAATCTATCTTTCTTTCTTTCTTTCTTTCTTTCTAACTAATCTATGTTTCTTTCTTTCTAACTAATCTATCTTTCTTTCTATCTTTCTAACTAATCTATCTTTCTTTGTAACCAATCTTTCTTTCTTTCTTTCTTACTTTCTTTCTTTCTAACTAATCTATCTTTTTTCTTTCTAACTAATCTATCTATCTTTCTTTCTAACTAATCTTTCTTTCTTTCTAACCAATCTATCTTTCTTTCTTTCTAACTAATCTTTCTTTCTTTCTTTCTAACTTATCTATCTATCTTTCTAACTAATCTATCTTTCTTTCTTTCTAACTAATCTATCTTTCTTTCTAACTAATCTATCTTACTTTCTAACTAATTTATATTTCTTTCTTTCTAACTAATCTATCTTTCTTTTTTTCTAACTAATCTATCTTTCTAGCTAATCTATCTTTCTTTCTATCAAATCCATCTTTCTTTGTTTTTTAAATAATCTATCTTTCTTTATTTCTAACTAAGTTATCTTTCTTTCTAACTAATCTATCTTTCTTTCTAACTAATCTATCTTTCTAACTAATCTATCTTTCTTTCTAACAAATCTCTTTCTTTGTTTTTTAACTAATCTATCTTTCTTTCTAACTAATTTATCTTTCTTTCTAACTAATCTATCTTTCTTTCTAACTAATCTATCTTTCTTTCTTTCTAATCTATATTTCTTTCTTTCTAACTAATCTATCTTACTTTCTTTCTTTCTTTTTAATTAACTTTCTTTCTTTCTAACTAATCTATCTTTCTTTCTTTCTAACTGATCTATCTTTCTTTTTCTTTCTAACTAATCTATCTTTCTTTCTTTCTAACTAATCTTTCTTTCTTTCTTACTAATCTATCTTTCTTTCTTTCTTTCTAACTAATCTATCTTTCTTTCTTACTAATATTTTTTTCTTTCTTTCTTTCTAACTAATCTATCTTTCTAACTAATCTTTCTTTCTTTCTTTCTTTTTAATTTACTTTCTTTCTTTCTTTCTTTCTAACCAATCTATCTTTCTTTCTTTCTAACTAATCTATCTTTCTTTTTCTTTGTAACTAATCTATCTTTCTTTCTTTCTAACTAATCTTTCTTTCTTTCTTACTAATCTTTTTTTCTTTCTTTCTTTCTAACTAATCTATCTATCTTTCTTTCTTTCTTTCTTTTTAATTAACTTTATTTATTTCTTTCTTTCTAACTAATCTATCTTTCTTTCTAACTAATCTATCTTTCTTTTTCTTTCTAACTAATCTATCTTTCTTTCTTTCTTTCTAACTAATCTATCTTTCTCACTAATCTATCTTTCTTTCTTTCTTTCTTACTAATATATCTTTCTTTCCTTTTTTCTTTCTAACTAATCTATCTTTCTTTCTTTCTTACTAATCTTTTTTTCTTTCTTTTTTTCTAACTAATCTATCTATCTTTCATTCTTTCTTTCTAACTAATCTTTTTTTTCTTTCTTTCTAACTAATCTATCTTTCTTTCTTTCTAACTTATCTATATTTCTTTCTTTCTTTCTTTCTTTCTTTCTAACTAACTAATCTATCTTTCTTTCTTACTAATCTTTTTTTCTTTCTTTCTTTCTTTCTAACTAATCTATCCTTCTAACTAATCTTTCTTTCTTTCTTTTTAATTAACTTTTTTTCTTTCTTTCTTTCTAACTAATCTATCTATCTTTCTTTCTACCTAATCTATATTTCTTTTTTTCTTTTTAATTATCTTTCTTTCTTTCTTTCTAACTAATCTATCTTTCTTTCTTTCTAACTAATCTATCTTTCTTTCTTTCTAACTAATCTATCTTTCTTTTTCTTTCTAACTAATCTCTTTCTTTCTAACTAATCTATCTTTCTTTCTCACTAATCTTTTTTCTTTCTTTCTTTCTAACTAATCTATCTATCTCACTAATCTATCTTTCTTCCTTTCTTTCTTACTAATCTATCTTTCTTTCCTTTTTTCTTTCTAACTAATCTATCTTTCTTTCTTTCTTACTAATCTTTTTTTCTTTCTTTCTAACTAATCCATCTTTCTTTCTCTCTAACTAATCTATCTTTCTTTCTCACTAATCTTTTTTCTTTCTTTCTTTCTAACTAATCTATCTATCTCACTAATCTATCTTTCTTCCTTTCTTTCTTACTAATCTATCTTTCTTTCCTTTTTTCTTTCTAACTAATCTATCTTTCTTTCTTTCTAACTAATCTTTTTTCTTTCTTTCTAACTAATCCATCTTTCTTTCTTTCTAACTAATCTATCTTTCTTTCTTTCTAACTTATCTATATTTCTTTCTTTCTTTCTCTTTCTTTCTTTCTTTCTTTCTTTCTTTCTTTCTAACTAATCTATCTTTCTTTCTTACTAATCTTTTTTTCTTTCTTTCTTTCTAACTAATCTATCTTTCTAACTAATCTTTCTTTCTTTCTTTTTAATTAACTTTCTTTCTTTCTAACTAATCTATCTATCTTTCTATCTTTCTTTCTACCTAATCTATCTTTCTTTCTTTCTTTTTAATTAACTTTCTTTCTTTCATTCTTTCTTTCTTTCTAACTAATTTATCTTTCTTTCTTTCTAACTAATCTATCTTTCTTTTTCTTACTAACTAATCTTTCTTTCTTTCTTTCTAACTAATCTATCTTTCTTTCTCACTAATCTTTCTTTCTTTCTTTCTTTCTAACTAATTTATCTTTCTTTCTTTCTAACTAATCTATCTTTCTTTTTCTTACTAACTAATCTTTCTTTCTTTCTTTCTAACTAATCTATCTTTCTTTCTCACTAATCTTTTTTTCTTTCTTTCTTTCTTACTAATCTATCTTTCTTTCCTTTTTTCTTTCTAACTAATCTATCTTTCTTTCTTACTAATCTTTTTTTCTTTCTTTTTTCTAACTAATCTATGTTTCTTTCTTTCTAACTAATCTTTTTTTCTTTCTTTCTAACTAATCTATCTTTCTTTCTTTCTTTCTTTCTTACTAATCTTTTTTTCTTTCTTTCTTTCTAACTAATCTATCTTTCTAACTAATCTTTCTTTGTTTCTTTTTAATTAACTTTCTTTCTTTCTTTCTTTCTTTCTAACTAATCTATCTTTCTTTCTTTCTAACTAATCTATCTTTCTTTTTCTTTCTAACTAATCTCTTTCTTTCTTTCTTTCTTTCTAACTAATCTATCTTTCTTTCTTTCTTTCTTTCTAACTAATCTTTTTTCTTTCTTTCTAACTAATCCATCTTTCTTTCTTTCTAACTAATCTATCTTTCTTTCTTTCTAACTTATCTATATTTCTTTCTTTCTTTCTCTTTCTCTTTCTCTTTCTCTTTCTTTCTTTCTTTCTTTCTTTCTTTCTTTCTAACTAATCTATCTTTCTTTCTTACTAATCTTTTTTTCTTTCTTTCTTTCTAACTAATCTATCTTTCTAACTAATCTTTCTTTCTTTCTCTTTAATTAACTTTCTTTCTTTCTTTCTAACTAATCTATCTATCTTTCTATCTTTCTTTCTACCTAATCTATCTTTCTTTCTTTCTTTTTAATTAACTTTCTTTCTTTCTTTCTTTCTTTCTTTCTTTCTTTCTAACTAATCTATCTTTCTTTCTTTCTAAATAAAAACTCTTTCTTTTTCTTTCTAACTAATCTATCTATCTTTCTATCTTTCTTTCTACCTAATCTATCTTTCTTTCTTTCTTTCTTTTTAATTAACTTTCTTTCTTTCTTTCTTTCTTTCTTTCTAACTAATCTATCTTTCTTTCTCACTAATCTCTTTTTCTTTCTTTCTTTCTAACTAATCTATCTATCTTTCTATCTTTCTTACTATTCAATCTTTCTTTCTTTCTTACTAATTTATCTTTCTTTCTTTCTTTCTTACTAATCTATCTTTCTTTCCTTTTTTCTTTCTAACTAATCTTTCTTTCTTTCTTTCTTTCTAACTAATCTATCTTTCTTTCTTTCTTTCTTTCTTTCTTTCTTTCTTTCTTTCTCACTAATCTTTTTTTCTTTCTTTCTAACTAATCTATCTATCTTTCTATCTTTCTTACTAATCAATCTTTCTTTCTTTCTTACTAATTTATCTTTCTTTCTTACTAATCTTTTTTTCTTTCTTTCTAACTAATCTATCTTTCTTTCTTTCTAACTTATCTATATTTCTTTCTTTCTTTCTTTCTTACTAATCTATCTTTCTTTCTAACTAATCTCTTTCTTTCTTTCTTTCTAACTAATCTATCTTTCTTTCTTTCTTACTAATCTTTTTTTCTTTCTTTTTTCTAACTAATCTATCTTTCTTTCTTTCTTTCTAACTAATCTTTTTTTCTTTCTTTCTTTCTAACTTATCTATATTTCTTTCTTTCTTTCTTTCTAACTAATCTATCTTTCTTTCTTTCTTTCTTTCTAACTAATCTATCTTTCTTTCTTTCTTACTAATCTTTTTTTCTTTCTTTCTAACTAATCTATCTTTCTTTCTTTCTTACTAAACTATAAACTAATTAAACTTTAAACTTCTTTAAACTTCTTCAAACTTATTGGTCCAAACTTTCACAAGCCAACTTAAAGTTTGTCTCGACGAACTTTTTCTAGTTATTCTTCTTCTTCTTATTTTTCTTACCCAAAAAATTCTGACTCTAACTCGTCCTAGAGCTTTAACTCTACAAACTCCAAACTCGGGTCAGACCTTCAGACTGTTCTGACTCGGCGTGCTATATCTTTTCAAACTGATTTGACTTTCAGATTTCTTAAAAATTAATATGAAAAATCATAAAAATCCCATTGACTTTCATTGCAACAGTTCAAATTGAGCCAAGACTACGGTGGCCCAGCAGTGGACACCAAATAAACTCAAATCTAAACTCCCTGAAGCCCTAGACTCAATTAAACTACCATTCTATATGTACTAATAAACTTATTATCTATCTATCTATCTATCTATCTATCTATCTATCTATCTATCTATCTATCTATCTATCTATCTATCTATCTATCTATCTATCCATCTATCTCTTTCAACTATCTATCTCTCTTTCTATCTATACATCTCTTTCTTTCTTTCTTTCTAACTAATCTATTTTTTCTTTCATTCTAACTAATCTATCTTTTTTCTTTCTAACTAATCTATCTTTCTTTCTAACTGATCTATCTTTTTTCTTTCTAACTACTCTATCTTTCTTTCATTCTAACTAATCTATCTTTCTTTCTAACTAATCTATCTTTCTTTCTTTCTAACTACTCTATCTTTCTTTCATTCTAACTAATCTATCTTTCTTTCTAACTAATCTATCTTTCTTTCTAACTAATCTATCTTTCTTTCTAACTAATCTATCTTTCTTTCTAACTAATCTTTCTTTCTTTCTAACTACTCTATCTTTCTTTCATTCTAACTAATCTATCTTTCTTTCTAACTAATCTATCTTTCTTTCTAACTAATCTATATATCTTTCTTTCTAACTTATCTATCTTTCTTTCTAACTAATCTATCTTTCTTTCTTTCTAACTACTCTATCTTTCTTTCATTCTAACTAATCTATCTTTCTTTCTAACTAATCTAACTTTCTTTCTAACTAACTAATCTATCTTTCTTTCTTTCTAACAAATCTATTTATCTTTCTTTCTAACTAATCTATCTATCTATCTATCTTTCTTTCTAATCTATCTTTCTTTCTTTCTAACTAATCGAACTTTCTTTCTAACTAATCTATCTTTCTTTCTTTCTAACTACTCTATCTTTCTTTCATTCTAACTAATCTATCTTTCTTTCTAACTAATCTATCTATCTTTCTTTCTAACTAATCTATCTTTCTTTCTTTCTTTCTTGCTAATCTTTTTTCTTTCTTTCTTTCTTACTAATCTATCTTTCTTTCTTTCTTACTAATCTTTTTTTCTTTCTTTCTTTCTTACTAATCTATCTTTCTTTCTTTCTTACTAATCTATCTTTCTTTCATTCTTACTAATCTTTTTTTCTTTCTTTCTTTCTTACTAATCTATCTTTCTTTCTTTCTTACTAATCTTTTTTTCTTTCTTTCTGTCTTACTAATCTATCTTTCTTTATTTCTTACTAATCTTTTTTTCTATCTTTCTTTCTTACTAATCTATCTTTCTTTCATTCTTACTAATCTTTTTTTCTTTCTTTCTGTCTTACTAATCTATCTTTCTTTATTTCTTACTAATCTTTTTTTCTATCTTTCTTTCTTACTAATCTATCTTTCTTTCTTACTAATCTTTTTTTCTTTCTTTCTTTCTAACTAATCTATCTTTCTTTCTTTCTTACTAATCTTTTTTTCTTTCTTTCTTTCTTACTAATCTATCTTTCTTTCTTTCTTACTAATCTTTTTTTCTTTCTTTCTTACTAATCTTTTTTCTTTCTTTCTTTCTAACTAATCTATCTTTCTTTCTTATTAATCTTTTTTTCTTTCTTTCTTTCTTTCTTTCTTACTAATCTTTTTTTTCTTTCTTTCTAACTAATCTATCTTTCTTTCTTTCTTTCTTTCTTGCTAATCTTTTTTCTTTCTTTCTTTCTTACTAATCTATCTTTCTTTCTTTCTTACTAATCTTTTTTTCTTTCTTTCTTACTAATCTTTTTTCTTTCTTTCTTTCTAACTAATCTATCTTTCTTTCTTACTAATCTTTTTTTCTTTCTTTCTTTCTTTCTTACTAATCTTTTTTTTCTTTCTTTCTAACTAATCTATCTTTCTTTCTTTCTTTCTTTCTTGCTAATCTTTTTTCTTTCTTTCTTTCTTACTAATCTATCTTTCTTTCTTTCTTACTAATCTTTTTTCTTTCTTTCTAACTAATCTATCTTTCTTTCTTACTAATCTTTTTTTCTTTCTTTCTTACTAATCTTTTTTTTCTTTCTTTCTAACTAATCTATCTTTCTTTCTTTCTTTCTTGCTAATCTTTCTTTCTTTCTTTCTTTCTTACTAATCTATCTTTCTTTCTTTCTTACTAATCTTTTTTTCTTTCTTTCTTACTAATCTTTTTTCTTTCTTTCTTTCTAACTAATCTATCTTTCTTTCTAACTAATCTATCTTTCTTTCTAACTAATCTATCTTTCTTTCTAACTAATCTTTCTTTCTTTCTAACTACTCTATCTTTCTTTCATTCTAACTAATCTATCTTTCTTTCTAACTAATCTATCTTTCTTTCTAACTAATCTATATATCTTTCTTTCTAACTTATCTATCTTTCTTTCTAACTAATCTATCTTTCTTTCTTTCTAACTACTCTATCTTTCTTTCATTCTAACTAATCTATCTTTCTTTCTAACTAATCTAACTTTCTTTCTAACTAACTAATCTATCTTTCTTTCTTTCTTTCTAACAAATCTATTTATCTTTCTTTCTAACTAATCTATCTATCTATCTATCTTTCTTTCTAATCTATCTTTCTTTCTTTCTAACTAATCGAACTTTCTTTCTAACTAATCTATCTTTCTTTCTTTCTAACTACTCTATCTTTCTTTCATTCTAACTAATCTATCTTTCTTTCTAACTAATCTATCTATCTTTCTTTCTAACTAATCTATCTTTCTTTCTTTCTTTCTTGCTAATCTTTTTTCTTTCTTTCTTTCTTACTAATCTATCTTTCTTTCTTTCTTACTAATCTTTTTTTCTTTCTTTCTTTCTTACTAATCTATCTTTCTTTCTTTCTTACTAATCTATCTTTCTTTCATTCTTACTAATCTTTTTTTCTTTCTTTCTTTCTTACTAATCTATCTTTCTTTCTTTCTTACTAATCTATCTTTCTTTCATTCTTACTAATCTTTTTTTCTTTCTTTCTGTCTTACTAATCTATCTTTCTTTCTTTCTTACTAATCTTTTTTTCTATCTTTCTTTCTTACTAATCTATCTTTCTTTCTTTCTTACTAATCTTTTTTTCTTTCTTTCTTTCTTACTAATCTATCTTTCTTTCTTTCTTACTAATCTTTTTTTCTTTCTTTCTTACTAATCTTTTTTCTTTCTTTCTTTCTAACTAATCTATCTTTCTTTCTTACTAATCTTTTTTTCTTTCTTTCTTTCTTTCTTACTAATCTTTTTATTCTTTCTTTCTAACTAATCTATCTTTCTTTCTTTCTTTCATTCTTGCTAATCTTTTTTTCTTTCTTTCTTTCTTACTAATCTATCTTTCTTTCTTTCTTACTAATCTTTTTTTCTTTCTTTCTTACTAATCTTTTTTCTTTCTTTCTTTCTAACTAATCTATCTTTCTTTCTTACTAATCTTTTTTTCTTTCTTTCTTTCTTTCTTTCTTACTAATCTTTTTTTTCTTTCTTTCTAACTAATCTATCTTTCTTTCTTTCTTTCTTGCTAATCTTTTTTCTTTCTTTCTTTCTTACTAATCTATCTTTCTTTCTTTCTTACTAATCTTTTTTCTTTCTTTCTAACTAATCTATCTTTCTTTCTTACTAATCTTTTTTTCTTTCTTTCTTTCTTTCTTACTAATCTTTTTTTCTTTCTTTCTAACTAATCTATCTTTCTTTCTTTCTTTCTTGCTAATCTTTTTTTCTTTCTTTCTTTCTTACTAATCTATCTTTCTTTCTTTCTTACTAATCTTTTTTTCTTTCTTTCTTACTAATCTTTTTTCTTTCTTTCTTTCTAACTAATCTATCTTTCTTTCTTACTAATCTTTTTTTCTTTCTTTCTTACTAATCTTTTTTCTTTCTTTCTAACTAATCTATCTTTCTTTCTTTCTTACTAATCTTTTTCTTTCTTTCTTTCTTACTAATCTTTCTTTCTTTCTTACTAATCTATCTTTCTTTCTTTCTAACTAATCTATCTTTCTTTCTTTCTTACTAATCTATCTTTCTTTCTTACTAATCTTTTTTCTCTCTTTCTAACTAATCTATCTATCTTTCTTACTAATCAATCTTTCTCTTACTAATGTATCTTTTTTTCTTTCTTACTAATCTATCTTTCTTTCCTTCTTTCTTTCTAACTAATCTATCTTTCTTTCTTACTAATCTTTTTTTATTTTTTTATTTCTAACTAATCTATCTTTCTTTCTCTTTCTTACTAATCTATCTTTCTTTCTTTCTTACTATTTTTTTTTCTTTCTTTCTTTCTTACTAATCTATCTTTCTTTCTTTCTTACTAATCTATCTTTCTTTCTTTCTAACTAATCTATCTTTCTTTCTTACTAATCTTTTTTTATTTTTTTATTTCTAACTAATCTATCTTTCTTTCTTTCTTTCTTTCTTTCTTTCTAACTAATCTATCTTTCTTTCTTTCTTACTAATCTTTTTTTCTTTCTTTCTTTCTAACTAATCTATCTTTCTTTCTTTCTTACTGAACTATAAACTAATTAAACTTTAAACTAATTTAAACTTTAAACTTCTTCAAACTTATTGGTCCAAACTTTCACAAGCCAACTTAAAGTTTGTCTCGACGAACTTTTTCTAGTTATTCTTCTTCTTCTTATTTTTCTTACCCAAAAAATTCTGACTCTAACTCGTCCTAGAGCTTTAACTCTACAAACTCCAAACTCGGGTCAGACCTTCAGACTGTTCTGACTCGGTGTGCTATATCTTTTCAAACTGATTTGACTTTCAGATTTCTTAAAAATTAATATTAAAAATCATAAAAATCCCATTGACTTTCATTGCAACAGTTCAAATTGAGCCAAGACTACGGTGGCCCAGTAGTGAACAACACAAAAACTCAAATCTAAACTCCCTGAAGCCCTAGATTCAATTAAACTACCATTCTATATGTACTAATGAACTTTATCTATCTATCTATCTATCTATCTATCTATCTATCTATCTATCTATCTATCTATCTATCTATCTATCTATCTATCTATCTATCTATCTATATATCTATCTTTCTAACTTATCTTTCTTTCTTTCTAACTAATCTTTCTTTCTTTCTACCTAATCTTTCTTTATTTCTTTCTTTCTTACTAATCTATCTTTCTTTCAAACTAATCTTTCTTTCTTTCAAACTAATCTTTCTTTCTTTCTAACTAATATTTCTTTCTTGCTAACTGATCTATCTTTCTTTCTTTCTAACTAATCTTTCTTTCTTTCTAACTAATCTATCTTTCTTCTTTCTAACTAATCTATCTTTCTTTCTAACTAATCTACCTTACTTTCTTTCTAACTAATCTATCTTTCTTTCTAACTAATCTATCTATCTTTCTTTCTTTCTAACTACTCTATCTTTCTTTCATTCTAACTTTTCTTTCTTTCTAACTAATCTATCTATCTTTCTAACTAATCTCTTTCTTTCTAACCAATCTTTCATTCTTTCTTTCTTACTTTCTTTTATTCTTTCTTTCTAACTAATCTATCTTTTTTCTTTCTAACTAATCTTTCTTTCTTTCTAACTAATCTATCTTTCTTTCTACCTAATCTTTCTTTATTTCTTTCTTTCTTACTAATCTATCTTTCTTTCAAACTAATCTTTCTTTCTTTCAAACTAATCTTTCTTTCTTTCTAACTAATATTTCTTTCTTGCTAACTGATCTATCTTTCTTTCTTTCTAACTAATCTTTCTTTCTTTCTAACTAATCTATCTTTCTTCTTTCTAACTAATCTATCTTTCTTTCTAACTAATCTACCTTACTTTCTTTCTAACTAATCTATCTTTCTTTCTAACTAATCTATCTATCTTTCTTTCTTTCTAACTACTCTATCTTTCTTTCATTCTAACTTTTCTTTCTTTCTAACTAATCTATCTATCTTTCTAACTAATCTCTTTCTTTCTAACCAATCTTTCATTCTTTCTTTCTTACTTTCTTTTATTCTTTCTTTCTAACTAATCTATCTTTTTTCTTTCTAACTAATCTTTCTTTCTTTCTAACTAATCTATCTATCTTTCTTTCTTTCTAACTAATCTATCTATCTTTCTTTCATTCTAACTAATCTTTTCTTTCTTTCTAACTAATCTCTATCTTTCAAACTAATCTATCATTCTTTCTAACCAATTTTTCTTTCTTTCTTTCTTTCTTTCTTTCTTTCTTTTTTTCTTTCTAACTAATCTATCTATCTTTCTTTCTAACTAATCTTTCTTTCTTTCTAACTAATCTTTCTTTCTTTCTAACTAATCTATCTTTCTTTCTTTCTAAATAATCTATCTTTCTTTCTAACTAATCTATCTATCTATCTTTCTTTCTAACTAATCTATCTATCTTTCTTTCTAACTATTTTATCTTTATTTCTAACTAATCTATCGTTCTTTATTCCTTTCTTTCTTTCTTACTAATCTATCTTTCTTTCTTTCTAACCAATCTATCATTCTTTCTTTCTTTCTAACTAATCTTTCTTTCTTTCTAACTAATCTATCTATCTTTCTTTCTAACTAATCTATCTTTCTTTCTTTCTAACTAATCTATCTTTTTTTCTAACTAATCTATCTATCTTTCTTTCTAACTAATATATCTTTCTTTCTTTCTAACTAATCTATCTTTCTTTCTAACTAATCTTTCTTTCTTTCTAACTACTCTATCTTTCTTTCATTCTAACTAATCTATCTTTCTTTCTAACTAATCTATCTTTCTTTCTAACTAATCTTTCTTTCTTTCTAACTACTCTATCTTTCTTTCATTCTAACTAATCTATCTTTCTTTCTAACTAATCTATCTTTCTTTCTAACTAATCTATATATCTTTCTTTCTAACTTATCTATCTTTCTTTCTAACTAATCTATCTTTCTTTCTTTCTAACTACTCTATCTTTCTTTCATTCTAACTACTCTATCTTTCTTTCATTCTAACTAATCTATCTTTCTTTCTAACTAATCTAACTTTCTTTCTAACTAACTAATCTATCTTTCTTTCTTTCTTTCTAACAAATCTATTTATCTTTCTTTCTAACTAATCTATCTATCTATCTATCTTTCTTTCTAATCTATCTTTCTTTCTTTCTAACTAATCGAACTTTCTTTCTAACTAATCTATCTTTCTTTCTTTCTAACTACTCTATCTTTCTTTCATTCTAACTAATCTATCTTTCTTTCTAACTAATCTATCTATCTTTCTTTCTAACTAATCTATCTTTCTTTCTTTCTTTCTTGCTAATCTTTTTTCTTTCTTTCTTTCTTACTAATCTATCTTTCTTTCTTTCTTACTAATCTTTTTCTTTCTTTCTTTCTTACTAATCTATCTTTCTTTCTTTCTTACTAATCTATCTTTCTTTCATTCTTACTAATCTTTTTTTCTTTCTTTCTTTCTTACTAATCTATCTTTCTTTCTTTCTTACTAATCTATCTTTCTTTCATTCTTACTAATCTTTTTTTCTTTCTTTCTGTCTTACTAATCTATCTTTCTTTCTTTCTTACTAATCTTTTTTTCTATCTTTCTTTCTTACTAATCTATCTTTCTTTCTTACTAATCTTTTTTTCTTTCTTTCTTTCTAACTAATCTATCTTTCTTTCTTTCTTACTAATCTTGTTTTCTTTCTTTCTTTCTTACTAATCTTTTTTTCTTTCTTTCTTACTAATCTTTTTTCTTTCTTTCTTTCTAACTAATCTATCTTTCTTTCTTACTAATCTATCTTTCTTTCTTTCTTACTAATCTTTTTTTTCTTTCTTTCTAACTAATCTATCTTTCTTTCTTTCTTGCTAATCTTTTTTTCTTTCTTTCTTTCTTACTAATCTATCTTTCTTTCTTTCTAATCTTTTTTTCTTTCTTTCTTACTAATCTATCTTTCTTTCTTACTAATCTTTTTTTCTTTCTTTCTTACTAATCTTTTTTCTTTCTTTCTAACTAATCTATCTTTCTTTCTTACTAATCTTTTTTTCTTTCTTTCTTTCTTTCTTACTAATCTTTTTTTCTTTCTTTCTTTCTTTCTAACTAATCTTTTTTTTCTTTCTTTCTAACTAATCTATCTTTCTTTCTTTCTTTCTTGCTAATCTTTTTTCTTTCTTTCTTTCTTACTAATCTATCCTTCTTTCTTTCTTACTAATCTTTTTTTCTTTCTTTCTTACTAATCTATCTTTCTTTCTTTCTTACTAATCTTTTTTTCTTTCTTTCTTACTAATCTTTTTTCTTTCTTTCTAACTAATCTATCTTTCTTTCTTACTAATCTTTTTTTCTTTCTTTCTTTCTTTCTTACTAATCTTTTTTTTCTTTCTTTCTAACTAATCTATCTTTCTTTCTTTCTTTCTTGCTAATCTTTTTTCTTTCTTTCTTACTAATCTTTTTTCTTTCTTTCTTTTTAACTAATCTATCTTTCTTTCTTACTAATCTTTTTTTCTTTCTTTCTTTCTTACTAATCTTTTTTTTCTTTCTTTCTAACTAATCTATCTTTCTTTCTTTCTTGCTAATCTTTTTTTCTTTCTTTCTTTCTTACTAATCTATCTTTCTTTCTTACTAATCTTTTTTTCTTTCTTTCTTACTAATCTTTTTTTCTTTCTTTCTTTCTTTCTTACTAATCTTTTTTTTCTTTCTTTCTAACTAATCTATCTTTCTTTCTTTCTTTCTTGCTAATCTTTTTTTCTTTCTTTCTTTCTAACTAATCTATCTTTCTTTCTTTCTTACTAATCTTTTTTTCTTTCTTTCTTACTAATCTTTTTTCTTTCTTTCTAACTAATCTATCTTTCTTTCTTACTAATCTTTTTTTCTTTCTTTCTTTCTTACTAATCTTTTTTTTCTTTCTTTCTAACTAATCTATCTTTCTTTCTTACTAATCTTTTTTTCTTTCTTTCTTTCTTTCTTACTAATCTTTTTTTTCTTTCTTTCTAACTAATCTATCTTTCTTTCTTTCTTTCTTGCTAATCTTTTTTTCTTTCTTTCTTTCTTACTAATCTATCTTTCTTTCTTTCTTACTAATCTTTTTTTCTTTCTTTCTTACTAATCTTTTTTCTTTCTTTCTTTCTAACTAATCTATCTTTCTTTCTTACTAATCTTTCTTTCTTTCTTACTAATCTTTTTTCTTTCTTTCTAACTAATCTATCTTTCTTTCTTTCTTACTAATCTTTTTCTTTCTTTCTTTCTTACTAATCTATCTTTCTTTCTTACTAATCTATCTTTCTTTCTTTCTAACTAATCTATCTTTCTTTCTTTCTTACTAATCTATCTTTCTTTCTTACTAATCTTTTTTCTCTCTGTCTAACTAATCTATCTATCTTTCTTACTAATCAATCTTTCTCTTACTAATCTATCTTTTTTTCTTTCTTACTAATCTATCTTTCTTTCCTTCTTTCTTTCTAACTAATCTATCTTTCTTTCTTACTAATCTTTTTTTATTTTTTTATTTCTAACTAATCTATCTTTCTTTCTCTTTCTTACTAATCTATCTTTCTTTCTTTCTTACTATTTTTTTCTTTCTTTCTTTCTTACTAATCTATCTTTCTTTCTTTCTTACTAATCTATCTTTCTTTCTTTCTAACTAATCTATCTTTCTTTCTTACTAATCTTTTTTTATTTTTTTATTTCTAACTAATCTATCTTTCTTTCTTTCTTTCTTTCTAACTAATCTATCTTTCTTTCTTTCTTACTAATCTTTTTTTTATCTTTCTTTCTAACTAATCTATCTTTCTTTCTTTCTTACTGAACTATAAACTAATTAAACTTTAAACTAATTTAAACTTTAAACTTCTTCAAACTTATTGGTCCAAACTTTCACAAGCCAACTTAAAGTTTGTCTCGACGAACTTTTTCTAGTTTAAAACATGAAATGCTTGTTTCATTCGCTGGCATTGATTCATATTGATATATTGTTATTCGTAACACTCCTAACATGCATATCATAAAAGTACATATGACTTATTAATACCTTTGGAAGGTGTCAGAAAGCAGAGCAATCAGTAAATTAACACAGAGAATAGCAGACAGGGCCAGAAATGTTCCGCAGAGAAGGTAGGCCATCACTGCGTCCACATCCAACATGGCATCAAACTCATACTCATCCACCAGGGTGATGCGGTACAGGCTGTAGAGCAGCTCAGGAACCGTCTCCATACTGGGCACCTCGGCTAAACCTGAGAGCAATAGAGGAAACGTTTATGTCTCATGCATCATGTCTTTAACTACACTGTAATTCTTTGTGACAGTACCTCCAAATATGATCCAGAACGCACAAGCATATGGAATGTAGATCTCTATATAGAGAAAGAGGAAACGCAGCACGTCTCCTGCAATCTTCCCCAGCATGACAATGAAGGGACCCATAGCTCTAGAGAATAACATCAGCCATTTACCTGGAGTACAATCATGTGTCACGGTGTACGGCGAGTGCAAAGATCAGTTTTCAGAAGTGAAAATCTTTAAAATGGCCTTCCAAACCAGTATGACTTTCTTTCTTCTACAAAACCCAAAAGAAGATATTTTGACAAATGTCTTAATCTTTTTTGTTCATACAAATAAAGTCAATGGGGTTCAATGTTGCTCTTCAAAATATCTTTGTGTTCCTTCAGAACAATGAAATGTATAGGTTTGGAACAACATGAGGGTTGTCATGTTTGGGGAACTATCCATTTAATTGACACCATAGACAAATTGTACTGTAATTTTTGACTCAATTACGTATTTTGCAAAGTTTCATTCTCTTTATAATAGTACACTACTCTTCGAAAGTTTAGAGTCGCTAAGATATTATATCGTCTTTGAAAGAAATCTCTTCTGCTCACCAAAGCTGCACTTATTTGATACAGTAAAAAACATAAATATTGTGAAATATTACAATTTAAAATAGCTGTTATATACATTAAAATGGCATGTATTCCTGTGATCAAAGCAGCATCATTACTCCAGTCTTCAGTGTCACATGATCCTTCAGAAATCATTCTAATATGCTGATTTGCAGCTCAAGAAACATATCTGATTATTATAATCAATGTAGAAAACTTTTTTTTTTTTTTAAACAAAGTAATTTTAATATTGTAAATTAGGTTGGAGCTGGTTGATTTGGTTCATGTCTTAGTATTCACTGAGCTATTTTTGCAATCTATGGAAACAATGGGAAAAGACTGGAAAAAGTGGCCAATTATTGCTTGAAAAGTGAAATGATATTCCATCATGTGGAAATAGTGCAGTAGCATTTAGAAGAGGTGACTGAGTACATGGTGTGCCCCCCCGCTCCCCGTAACACTGACCATATATTCCCATGGTTACCAGCTCACAAACAGGAGGCCACCGGTGAGTCTCAGAGAAACCTGAGATATGCCCTGTTGTTTGGCACTGAGCAGGTGTTTCAGTTCGGCTTCAGGCGCTCTGTGTGCCGTAGCATCCAGGAGACCGTAAAGGTGTTGTCATTATACCCGAGGGCCTTGCTTTGCAGCACAAGTATCCATGGTAACTCTCTGCCACTGACCAGGTGTTCCTACAGAGCCGACGTTCTCCAGCTTTTTCTCAGATGACCACTATTATAGACGCTTCATGACCCCCTTTAAAAAACTGTTTATTTTACGCACACATCTTTTAAAACTGAATTGAGCAGTGGAGAATTTATGATTTAGCCATTTTGAAAATGAAAAGAGTAATATTGTGAAATATTATTACAACTTAAAATAACTATTTTCTGTTTTCTATATTTTTTAAATGTTATTAATTGATGCAAAGCTGAATTTTCAGCATCATTACTCCAGTCTGCAGTGTCTTCAGAAATCAGAAATCACAGGAATAAATTACAAATTTAAAAATATATTCTAATAGAAAACATTTATTTTAGATTGTAATAATATATTTCAGCCTTTGTGAGCAGAAGAGTCTTCTTTCAAAAACATAAATCTTTTGACTGGCAGTGTACAACTGGATCCTCCTGCATTCGTTGAAATGTTTTTATTAACATTCCAAATTACATTTTCATTTTTCATTTCACTCCACAAGGAAAGATGTGTTAATAGTATGGGTTCTTTGATTTTTTTTTGGAAATCATAATCAGTTCCTCTAAAATAATTTAGTCTTGACCTGCAAGAGCCGGTGGAGGTCAAGATCCCAAAGTTACTTACAAAACAGTACATACCTAAAAGCTCGGACATGCTTCATTAGCCTTAACCACAGGAAAATAATGGACACTGCGAAGAGGCGAAGACTGTTCTGTCGAAGTGCGTCAGACACAAGAAATATGTCTGTCAAGTGGATGCCCAGAACGGCCAGCAGCAGCAAATACACTAGCCAATCAAAGATATTCCTGTGGGTGACACAACAGCATACTTAGTTTATTCATTTTTTGCACACTCTTTCACATTTTACACGGGCTTATTCTGAGTACATTACCAGGGGTCTTGAGTGTATGTTCCTTTCAGGTTTCGAATATACCTAATTTGGCCTTCTAAGTAATTGCGTTCCTGTATTATAAAGCAAAACATTAATTATTAAAATTCTGTATTTTAATATTGTTTATTTATGAGAAATTAATGTATACTGTACATCACAGTCAACTTTAAATGAACATTCTGAGTTGAAAATAAGTTAGGCCATTGCATCATTTACACTGACAATGATTTCGACTCGTCTCTCAGTTTGTAAAAACAAACACAAATTGTGCTTACAATAATGCACTTAAAATGGAATTATAGGGGAAAGCAATGCAGAAGGGTTAAATGGTTAGTTCAGCCAAAAATGAAAATGCTGTCATCATTTATTCACACTCATGTCGTTCCAAACCCGTGAGACTTTCGTTCATCTTCAGAACACAAATGCAAATATTTCTCAATGAAATCTGACATTTCTGTCCCTCTATTGACAGCTACCACTTTGACGCTGCAAAGTTCATAAAGAGATCATAAAACAAATCCATATGAATTGAGTCCTAATTTTCTGAAGAGACACAATCGCTTTATCAATCCACATTTTGTGATAAAATTGTACTGCCTTGTCTATGCAATGTAAATAAAAAATAATCCACCCATAAGAATTACATAAAACTGGTGCGAGAGCCAATGAGGTTCATTCTCGTGTTAAGCAGCAAGTACAATCGAGCCTAATCTCAAACTGTTCATCATATACAGTTGTGGTCAGAATGAATGGCACCCTGGTAAATATGATAAAAAATGGCTGTAAAAAATAAATCTGCATTGTTTATACTTTTGACCATTCATTATTTTTAAAAAAAAAAATTGCACAAATCTAACCTTTCATTGAAGTAAAATATTTGTTTCAGTGTAAAAGATCAAAGGACTGATTCTGTAAAAGATTTTGAAGGCTGATCAAAAAAAAAAACTGTGGTTATTGACAGAATGCCACAGATTATGTGAATACAGGATAGTCTTTGGTATGATAAAACTTCTGTCAGCATCTCACTGTCATGTCATTCCTAACTTTGCATCATTTTTGAAACACAAATGAAGATTTTTTTAATGAAAGCTGATTTCTGTCACCTCATTCAGCCAAAACTTCAAAATGTCATAAACACCTCATAAAAGTAGCCCATATGAATTGAGTGGTTAGGTTTAATCCAAGTTCTCTTTCAAACATTCGCTCGGTATCTCACTATGGGAAACGCCTCTGGTCGTGACAAATCCTGGAAGTAACAATCACACCACGTCTGTCAGTTGACAGACCAATCACGACAGTGATTAGAGAGAAAAAGATAGACTTTCTGGATTTACAGAACCTCAAGTTCAAAATGTTGACCTTAAAGACGTTATCTCGAATTATTCGTCCCAAGGACTGGCTTACGTCAGTCGATCTGAAGGATGCATATTTTCAGCATCTACCCGGCACACAGAAAATTCTGTTCTGTCGTGGATGTGTTATGTATTCTGCAGGAACTTTTGGATAAGGGCAGAGCCTTTTCAACTTTGCAATTTCTGCGTGTCATGTGGGGATTGACAGAAACACTATAGGTCAACACCCGCTTGTGCAGGTTTATGAGCGGTGCACGGCGTTTGAACAGGGCTTCAAAGCCATAGATTCCACCGTGGGATCTGTCTGTGGAGAGTGTTATATACTCTATAGAGAGTGTTGAATTAAAGCTCCTTTCGCTAAAGTCTGCTTTATTATTGGCTCTTTCGACCGCAAAGCGGGTTAGTGAACTTCACGCGTTATCTGTTCATAACTCCGGTATGCAGTTCGCTATGGATTACTCGAGAGTAACTCTCAAAAATAATCCAGCATTTGTGCCTAAAGTTAGCGAGTCAGCTCTCGCCTGTAAACAGGAGGATTTACTGGCTTTCCATTCGCAGTCTTTTCCCTCATCAGAGGATGCGTGGCTTCATTGCTTGTGCCCTGTCCGTGCGTTGCGTCACTATGTGGACAGAACGAAAGCACTAGGGAAGAGTAATCAGTTATTTGTTTCATGGGCTGATTCTTATAAAGGGAAACCTGTCCCACTGGGTAGTGGAAGCTATTATATTAGGTTATAATGGCATGGGTCTCTGTCCTCCAGAAGGGCTGCCGGCTCATTCTACCAGAGATTTGGCAACCTCGTGGGCACTGTTTAAGGGCGTTTCAGTTCAGGACATTTGTGCAGCAGCAGAAGTTGGGCTTCACCTCACACATTTGTCCGATTTTATAGACAGGATGTCACTGAGCCATCACTGGGTCATTCCATCCTAAGTGTGTAAAAACAACAACAACAACAACAAAAACAACACTCGTTGTGGTGTGTTTATGTTACATACCTCACTGAGTTGGTTGACAAGAGGAGTTTCCCATAGTGCGATACTTCACTCATGTTATCAGAGAACCGGGGTTACGTAAGCAACCTAAAGTTTTCTAAAGGGAGATGACTGCTTTATAATGACAAACAGATTTATCTTAACATTTTATTCACATACAAATATTGATCAACGCACATCAAATATGATAAATGGAAGCTTAAATATGCTTGACGTGAAGGTGAGTAAATGACGACAGTTTTCGTTTTTGGGTGAACCAACCCTTTAAAATACATGCCAAACCATGGGATCCACTTAAACATCAAAAGGTTTGAATTCAGATTGTGAGATCAGTCCGTAAGCTTATGATATCTTTCTATCTTGAATAAGACCTGTATGGGTTCATCATGTTACCTCAGGCCACATGGGGTGAGAGCAGCTCAAGTCCTCATTGATCTTCTGCACAGTCCAGCACCGCCAGTGCTTCAGTTTCCTCCCAGATCTCATGATCTCCATCACTTCCCTGTACACCTCGGTCACCGTCAGCACCAGCGCCAAAACCACCAGCAACACACGCCACCAGTCCTACCAACAGCAGTGCATGTACTGGATGAGTGTACTGTGTGTGTGTGTGTGTGTGTGTGTGTGTGTGTGTGTGTGTTTATAAGCAAGAAAGAGGAATATTCCAGTGCTCGTACAGCTGTTTGCATTGCATGCTCTAAATAATGTTAAATATGTCCTGGAACATCAACACAGGAAAGAAAACTGTGTTCGTCAGGCGGTTTCATAGGGTCTATAGCCTATAGAGGCCAAAAGTGATGTCTAGAGGGAATAACTGATTTTAATGACCCTACAAGCTCGATTAAACCACCACAATATGAGGGAAATGTGTTATAGTTTTATTTTTAAAACATTAAACTTGGTTCGGGTGTTTTATCTGACAAATTTATTTGGGGGAAAAAGCAACAGGTGAGCTACAGGTTTTATTTTACTGTAAAAAATATACACTCACCTAAAGGATTATTAGGAACACCATACTAATACTGTGTTTGACCCCCTTTCGCCTTCAGAACTGCTTTAATTCTACGTGGCATTGATTCAACAAGGTGCTGAAAGCATTCTTTAGAAATGTTGGCCCATATTGATAGGATAGCATCTTGCAGTTGATGAAGATTTGTGGGATGCACATCCAGGGCACGAAGCTCCCGTTCCACCACATCCCAAAGATGCTCTATTGGGTTGAGATCTGGTGACTGTGGGGGCAATTTTAGTACAGTGAACTCATTGTCATGTTCAAGAAACCAATTTGAAATGATTCAAGCTTTGTGACATGGTGCATTATCCTGCTGGAAGTAGCCATCAGAGGATGGGTACATGGTGGCCATAAAGGGATGGACATGGTCAGAAACAATGCTCAGGTAGGCTGTGGCATTTAAACAATGCCCAATTGGCACTAAGGGGCCTAAAGTGTGCCAAGAAAACATCCCCCACACCATTACACCACCACCACCAGCCTGCACAGTGGTAACAAGGCATGATGGATCCATGTTCTCATTCTGTTTACGCCAATTTCTGACTCTACCATCTGAATGTCTCAACAGAAATCGAGACTCATCAGACCAGGCAACATTTTTCCAGTCTTCAACTGTCCAATTTTGGTGAGCTCTTGCAAATTGTAGCCTCTTTTTCCTATTTGTAGTGGAGATGAGTGGTACCCGGTGTGGTCTTCTGCTGTTGTAGCCCATCCGCCTCAAGGTTGTGCGTGTTGTGGCTTCACAAATGCTTTGCTGTATACCTCGGTTGTAACGAGTGGTTATTTCAGTCAAAGTTTCTCTTCTATCAGCTTGAATCAGTCGGCCCATTCTCCTCTGACCTCTAGCATCAACAAGGCATTTTCTCCCACAGGACTGCCGCATACTGGATGTTTTTCCCTTTTCACACCATTCTTTGTAAACCCTAGAAATGGTTGTGCGTGAAAATCCCAGTTACTGAACAGATTGTGAAATACTCAGACCAGACCCTTCTGGCACCAACAACCATTCCACGCTCAAAATTGCTTAAATCACCTTTCTTTCCCATTCTGACATTTGGAGTTCAGGAGATTGTCTTGACCAGGACCACACCCCTAAATGCATTGAAGCAACTGCCATGTGATTGGTTGATTAGATAATTGCATTAATGAGAAATTGAACAGGTGTTCCTAATAATCCTTTAGGTGAGTGTATATATATATATATATATATATGAAAAAGCATACATTGACTATTTTTGCCAGCCTGGGCAAAAAATATGACCACACAATTTGGCATGATTTATTGCGTTATCACAAATTGACTCCAAGCACAACTACAAAATATGTTTACAAAATCTTTAGCAAATTTGTATTAATATTTGAATAAAGGGTGAAGATGTACATTTTCCTAGGCTGTGGACCATTGAAATAAAATGTTCCCGGACTTTAAACTGTATTTAGTCTGACCTGAGGAAGATTGTAGCGATCTCCATTTGGACGAACTGACACAGATATGGCTACTGTTGTCCAGGACACGATAAATAAAAAGTTGAAAAGCAGGAGTATCCAGGCGCCCATTCTGTAGGAAAACATTTAATGTGATGTGAGTCACAGCCCATGTTTCTCCATGCATCAGTGTTGGACTTTGATACGGTTTACCTGCCATATAAGTTCCATTTGACAGTGATGAGTTTGAGCACTACAGGGTGCATGATGAGGTCCAGTTTACCTTCATTCACAATAAACTCCAGCTGTGGACAGAGACAGCTCTCATAATCCAATGCAGAAACACCTGTATCGAGGAACTTTACATGAAACATGTATAAAGATGTGTACCGGTGATGATGGATCAGAACCTTTTGGGTTTGACTTGTCAGCCGGCTTTGGCTCCAGAAGATTCAGGTAGTAGAACTTTTGTCGGGCCATTCGGTCTTTCATAAGGAACTGATTCATGGCCAGATCAGCCTGTCGACACCAAGATGAACTGAAAAGTTTACTGAGAATAGTACACTACCGTTCAATAGTTTGGGGTCGGTACGATTCATTTGTTAAAAAATACAGTAATATTGTAAAATATGATTGCAATTTAAAACAACTCTTCTATTAGAATATATTAACATGTATTTTATGATTTTAAAATGCATGTAGCTGAATTGTCAGCATCATTACTTCAGTGTCACATGATCCTTCAGAAATCATTCTAATATGATGATTTGCTGCTGAAGAAACATTTCTGATTATTATCAATGTTGAAAACAATTGTGCTGCTTCATATTTTTGTGGAAACTATTATTTGATGGATAGAAATTTGTTCAAAAGAACAGCATTTATTTGAAATAGAAATATTTGGTTTTAGAATGTTTTACTGTCACTTTTAATCAGTTTAATGAATATTTGCTGAATAAAAGTATTAATTCAACGTAGTAGTGTACTTTTTATTAGTTTAAAAACAGGAATGTGAAGCTTGCCTTTTTTATAAGCACTAACATAAATATAAAATAATGTAAAATTATAAAATGATTAACTTATATTTTTTAATTATTATACAAAAAAAAATAGTTTTTATTTAATAATTTTTTTTTAAATGAAGTATGAATTTCATTCGACTTCATTATGCCACATGATTGCAATCTCCAGATAAACCTTACAAAGCTTTTGCACTTGCGTCTCCTCTAGTATTGCATTACTTTGGTATTTCCAAAAATGTAGCAATACTTGTATTGTATCCATCTTGGATTAATGGCCTTTTCTAGTATATATATATATTTTTGTTTTCATCCGACAGTCACTTATCTACTAATCTCCGAATGTCGATTATCTTGTACAGTAACCATAACAGTGCTTGAGTGCTCACCACAGGACTCATTTTAGTGATCATGGCAGTAATGCAGAGCTGTCCGTCAGAGTCCTGCACGCCAGCATCGGCTCCAAACCCCAGCAGCAAACGTGCCGTCTCGCTCCGATCTGTACAGTGACAATAACTCTCATCACAGCCTTGCATGTAGAAGTCAAAACAGAAGAGACTTCTTCGACTGCAGTCATCATGTTGTCCACTGTTAGAGCTTGAGGACATGCATTAGGTCTGACCTCGTGGCTACACTCCTGACTCCTCTAGTCAAAGACCAAAAGGTCAATCCGTGCATGCGAACTGCTAAAAAAAGCCTTACCGAAGTTTGCCGCCAGCTGCAGAGGCGTCCTCTCTTTATAGTCTCGAACAGCGATGTCCGCCCCGTTCTGCAGTAACACCCTGACTCCACCAACTGCATCATTCTTAGCAGCGAAGTGAAGTGGAGTCTGCTTGTCTTTCAGTGTGCGAGCTTCAATGTCAGCTGAGACAACATTACCGTGCAAAAGTTAGGATTTATTTATTTATCTCATTCATTTTTGAGAGTCTCACCAAAGCTTCATTTTATTTGATCAAAAATACCATAAAAAACGAATAAAAAACAGTAACATTGTGAAATTTTTATATATGTTAAAAATGTAATTTATTACTGTGGTCAAAGCTGAATTTTTTCATTGTCACATGATCCTTCAGAAATCATTCTAATACGATGATTTGATGCTCAATGAACATTTCTGATTATTATCAATGTTGAAAACAGTCGTGATGCTTCATAATTTTGTGGAGAACACATTTTCCATGAATGCATTTATCACAAATGTCTTTGCTGTCACTTTTGAACAATTTCATGCGAACCTACTAATATAAAAAAATTAATTTCTTCAAAAAAAAAAAAAAAACCTTTTTACTAATTGCAAACTTTTCAATACAGTATATATGTGGCTTGTCTTTTTCTTTAAACGAGTTTGAATTTAAATTCAGGAAACTCATTTTCCTTTTAAAACCCTATATGTTATGTCCAATTTATTTTAAAAACACAATTTTATCTTAAATTCCTGATTTCAAATTCGGAATTAATTTTGCTGAGTCCTGATAGACACACACCTCCTCTTTCTAACAGGAAGTGCATCATGTCCTCGTAGTCCAGAGCTGCCGCCACATGAAGAGGCGTCACTCCAAAGGCATCGGCCCTCTGAAAATCAGCCCCTCTTTCCAGGAAAAAACGCATCACGTCCACGTTCCACGCCCGAGATATCTATAAACACAAACATCTGTGAATGCTTTACAGCTGTTCATAGGCAAGGCGTGACTTATGTTCTCAATATTTGAATACAAGCATCAGCTGAACATTTACATCCTAGAATGATCATTTATGGCATATACGTGTTACATAAGGAGTCAAACATTAACCTCGTGCAGGGCCGTTTGCCCGTATTTGTCTGCTGAGTTTGGGTCGGCTCCATGTGTGAGGACATCATTCAGCAACTGCAGGTCCACCTAAAGCAAAAATCAATATCACTGTGTGACACTGACAAATATGACACCATGTCTCCCGAAGTTCACCAAGTGGAGCATTTGCTTCATGTTACCTCATCTGTGTCTTTATTGCTGGCCGCCAGGACTCGAAAGTGATCCAGAAGCCTTTTATTCAGCTGGATCTTCGTACTCTTCAGTCCATCCACAGCGTCTTCATCTGTTGCCAGACCCTTGTACTTGTTGCTTACATATTCCTCTAAAAAGACACAATAATTTAGATTTAGGATTGATATTACGGCGAAAACAAAAGTACCATAGTACCATGTTCAATGGTATTACCTTGGACATATATTGTAAAATACAATGCTATATATTTGATAAAAAATATATAAATATAATTATTATTCGTATATTAAAAAAAAAAAATTATTAGTCAAGATGTTTTTTATGTTTTGTGCATCAAATCATCATATTAGAATGATTTCTGAAGGATCATGTGACACTGAAGACTGGAGTAATGATGCTGAAAATACAGCTTTGCATCACAGGAATAAATTACATAAATGTATTAAAATAGAAAACTCTATTTGTGTGGTCTTACTGTTTGTATTGTTAAGATTTAATCTTTTTTTTTTTATATTAAAATAGAAAACAGTTATTTTAAATTGTAATAATATTTCACAATATTAGTGGTTTTACTGTATTTTTTATCAAATAAATACAGCCTTGGTCAGCATAAGAAACTTAGCGTAATTATTTCAAATTCTTGATCGATAGTGTAATTTTTTTAAATGACATATACTGTGTGCCATGATAATGCCATGGTTTTCTTTGATGTACAAAGATATATAACACTCATAAATATAATATAAAATACTATACTATATATGAAAATGATAATACTTCATGGAATGCCACAAAAAAAAAAAAAAACATGGTATACATTAATTCAGCAAATGGTATATTTCAAAGTACACCATTATTACCTTCTGAAACATCAATGCACTACGGTACAACTACAGTAGCTTTTCCTAAGGGTAATCGTAATCAAATAAATGTTCCATCATTGTTAAAGTTCACATTATCACAGCCTTCTTCAAAACCACTGTATAAAGCAGGTAAAAAGTTAGAAAACCCTTTATTGTTTTCATACAGGTGAAACTCGAAAAAATTGAATATCGTGCAGAAGTTATAATTTTGATGATTATGGCTTACAGCTTATGAAAACCCCAGTTTCAAAATCTCAGAAAATTTGAATATTACATGAAATCAATAAAAAAAAAAGGATTTTAAATACAGAAATGTCGGCCCTCTGAAAAGTATAATCATGCACATGTATAGTTATATATACTAAATATATTGGTTTCACCTTTTAATTTGAATTACTGAAATACACGAACTTTTGCACAATATTCTAATTTTTCGAGTTTCACCTGTATATATATTGACTGTGAATACCTCTGTGTTTCTTCCTCACAGGCCTGCGGGCGGCATGTTTCCAGCGGCCTCTTGTATATGATGCCAGCTGAGCGACTGACCGCCCCATATCTTTAACTGAGGTCACGGACACCCGAGGAGCAAAGATTGGCGGCACTGACTACAGCCAAACACACAAAAATCATAAGTAAAGTACAAAAACAGTTTCACCAGTTTAAAATGTGAGTTTCCTCACCTGACTAGAGACTCCATCAGTCAGTTCAAGCTCAATGTCATCAAGCCCATCAGGTCCAGCTCGACCAAATCTCTTCATTCTTCTCCTGTATTCAGCCGAGAGCACCCGAGGATCTCCTTAAGATGCTCAGAGAGTGAAGTTATGGCCCCAAACATGAACTCAGCTGAAGTGTAATGGAAGCGGTACAGCAGAAAATGCGCAGCTTCACGCCGGATACCCTGACGTCTTTAACAACAGGCTGTGTTTGTCTTCACATGATTTGTTTCTCAGTTACCAATACTGTGAGTCGTAAAGCACCTGTGTGTTAGACACTCAGTTACACCCTGCCTGTAATAAATCTTAATCAACTAACATTTATCTCATAATGTTTAACTAGAGGTCGCAGGGCAACACAGGCACAGGACTATGTTTATGTCACCAGCACTGAGTGTCCTGTTTTAACAGATAATGAGCATCAAGGGCATCAAAATCACCATATAAACCAGATAACACACAGGCAGGCTTGTTTGGACACTGGGTTTGGACCACTCTACATAACCAGCAACTACATTACAATTGATTTCAATACTTTGTTGTTAGCATGTTGCTAAGCTAACAAAACAGAACTTTAGTTAGTACGCATAAAATTACGAAGCATAGACAGATATTAGGTAAAATAGTCCATTTTAGGTAGTCTAAACTATTTGTTATCAAGCATATTTATCATTCAGCCTCGGCCTGTAGTGTTTAAAGGCCCTGGTGTTCAGTTTCTCTGTGGCCCCGTTGGTTCGGTTCACAATCCGGCCCTGCTGAGACTCATGATGAGAGAACAATAGTGAGACACCGGAGCGTAAATGACTGACATGACAGGAATGCGATGACATCATGCATTGACAGATGTCAAATTACATCAGCAATGGAAGATTGAATGCAAATAGACAAAAATAATAACAAACACACAATGAAAACAGGTGGATGTGTTGTGTTCATTTCATATGATGAAATTTCAATTTGAAGAAGAATCATAATACAACTGAATCTTGGTCAGAGCTCAAAAATTAAATTAAATATAAAGAAATAAGTAAAAATATAAAATAATAGTGTCCCTAGTGTCTTGAAGAACATAGTACACATCGAAAGCTGCCGTTCATTAGGTTTTTTTCATTCACTTTTATTCAGCACATCTGTTTTCAACATTGATCATAATCAGAAAATGTTTCTTGAGCATCAAATTAGCATATTAGAATGATTTCTGAAAGATCATGTGACACTGAAGACTGGAGTAATGATGCTGAAAACTTAGATTGATCACAGGAATAAATTACATTTATTTATTTAAAACATTAAAATAGGACAGAGTTTTAATTGGTAGACTGATTATGATATAATTGAAACTGTCACTGTTGTTTATGGTGATTATGCTTATATTTATTTATTTACCCTTGTTTATATGTATACTGTATGTATGTATTACAATATACAATTGTATTCACTGTATATTTTGTTGTGTATATTTATTCTTGTCTATTCTGATAACTTGGTTGGTGGTGTAATATTTTCATTATTGTTTGTGTTTTGTTTTTGATTTGTTGATGTGCTGTTAATTGTAATTTTGTTTTGTTTGTGTTATGTTATGATTGTGTAACGTAGTATGCTACGACCCCTCGAAAACGAGATGGTACAGCTCTCTATTAATCCTAATAATAATAAAGAATAATTGTAATAATATTTCAAATTATTACTGTTTTTACCG
Organism: Semotilus atromaculatus; assembly: GCA_031834385.1. Taxonomy (NCBI): domain Eukaryota; kingdom Metazoa; phylum Chordata; class Actinopteri; order Cypriniformes; family Leuciscidae; genus Semotilus; species Semotilus atromaculatus. The sequence continues at coordinate 5,844,125 of JAULUF010000025.1, forward strand.
TTTTATTTTTTTTATCAATCAGTGCCTTGTTGAGCATAAAATACTTCTTTAAGAATCTTAAAAAATCTTACCGACCCCAAACCGTTGGACGATAGTGTATACCACTGCTAGATTTTGAATGTTAGATTGGATCAGGTTAGCATAACAATCACAGCTGGACTGGGGAAAACTTTCATTGTGGTCATGAAGTGTAGTCAGAAATACAGCAACACTCCCATTAGCAAATTAAATATGTTGGAATTTAATGACTTTTTTAATGAAAAAAACACGACTCAGGATTTCATTCAAACATTTTAAGAACACTAGAATTTTAATAACACTAGATTTTTTTTTTCCATAGCACTCAACATATTTGTGGTTACCACAACTACCTTTGAATGTCAGCAGCATTTCATGATATGTACCTCACAACAGTGATAATGATTTAAAGGAGCCGTATGTAAGATTGTGGCCAAAACTGGTACTGCAATCACTTTCAAATTACTGTGGAGCGGTGTATCCCCTGACTACATACAGCTCCTTTAACAGTGTCCTGCAAGGTTGGTTCCCTGAGTTTCAGAGCGTATCCGAAACAAGTCTTCATCCGAACCAGTGGTTTCCCATACATTCCCTGTTCCACTCCACACGACAGATCCAGCACCACTCAAACCTGCACTGTGGACGCGGACACACCATGTGCATACAGCCACCTGAGGAAGATCGAGACAACACACACGAGAGGGTCATTATCCACACTCGAGGAGATAACAGCATCATTATCATACACTCTTCAAGTGTAGAGATAAAAACAAAGATAACCAACCTAGTTTTCAAATGTGAAACTATTCAGTATGCAAAACATTTCATACAATAATATGCTCACATGACCCTATATTTATATATTTATATAACCATTTATATTTCTGGCATTAACTAGACACAATTTGCTAAATTAACCATTTGTGTATATATTTATATATAACGGCCACTTTATTAGGTACACCTGTTCAACTGCCCGTTAACACAGATATCTAATCAGCCAATCACATGACAACAACTCAATTAATTTAGGCATGTTGACACGGTCAAGACGATTTGCTGAAGCTCAAACTGAGCATCAGAATGAGGAAGAAAGGTGATTTAAGTGACTTTGAACATGGCATGGTTGTTGGTATCAGACGGGCAGGTGTGAGTATTTCAGAAACTGATGATCTACTGGGATTTTCACACACAACCATCTCTAGAGTTAACAGTGAATGGTCAGAAAAAGAGAAAATATCCAGTTTTGTGGGTGAAAATGCCTGGTTGATGTCAGAGGTCAGAGGAGAATGGCCAAACTGGTTCAAGTTTACAGAAAGTCAACTGTAACTCAAATTAGCACTCGTTACAACCGAGGTCTGCAGAAGAGCATCTCTGAACACACATTGAAGCAACCTTGAAGCAGAAGAGCTACAGTGTTCAGATGGTCGGGTCAGAATTTGGTGTAAGCAACATAAAAGCCAATGAATCCAAAAAAAACACAAAGCTCCCAAAGCTTGGTAGAAAGTTGGTTTATGATCAAATTAAATATGTACTGGTCTAAGTTGCATAAGTTTCCAGGACAAGCCTTTTTACCATCTTTACCAAGAGTATCTCTCCGTTAGTTTGGTGCTACAGTATTTACATGAATCATTCAGCACAACATTGCTAACATTTGTTATCTCGGTTATTTTACAGATACGTTAAAGGTGCTATATGGAACTTTTCTACTAAAATGAATCCTTTTTTTATTGCCTGTGTGCAGTGGTTAAAGTGGGATTTTGCAGGTGGGGGAACTCTCAAATTTTTTGTAAGTGCAACAAGGAAAAATGACTCACCGTGGGACATATTGAGTATCATGGTATTGCAATTCTTTTTGGTACAAGAGCATCACTGTGGCACCAAGTATCAATCATTTACTTTTTTGGCCCTTTTTTATTTAATTTTGCCCCATCTACACTGATATGATGACGATACTATGTTAATATTGGCAAAATATTATAGGCCAAAAAATTTAGCCCTGGCACTGTCATCACGCCAGCCCACATTAACATCTACAACCCCATCCACAGACTTGTGCATTTAAATGTGAGGTAGTTAGGGGGGTTCGGGGGCATGCTCCCCCGAGAAAATTTGGATTTCTCTGACCTACATAATTATGTGCAATTTAAGACTTTTGAAGGCCAAAAAAATGGATAAGAAATAGATTTTAAAACCATGTCAGTGGGCATTAGATTATTTGTTAATACCTGCTCTCTCCTCATTTTCATCACTCTTTTTCTCCCAGTCTGCTTATCCTGCCCTATTTCTTCCCCTCCTAAAGCTGAACTTTGACTGATAGTCTTTTCATTTTCGTGTCAGTGAAGAACTGATATTTATGTTTTATGAATCATTTTCTAATCAAGTTAATTTACTCAAGACTAACAGGTCATTATTGCCAATAAGAACCTTCTACAAGCTTTGGAATTTGAAAAGTAATTACGGTAACACTTTATTTGAAGGGATGTACATAAGACTGACATGACACTGTCATAAACATGACATAACACCTGTCATGAACATGAAGGAGTCTTTATGAATGTTTATGACTGTTGTCATTAAGTGTCATTCGGTAAATTATGACACTTTTAATGCAAAGTTGACATTGTTTAAAATGTCTTTGTTATGAAAACTTCACATTAACCAAGAAATCATACATAACCTGTCAACCTGTCACAAATATGTCATAACAGGTCTAATAATCAAACTTAAAGAAGTTATTTAGCTTTGCGTTAACATTACATTACCCTGTCATATGTGGTTGGTTTTGACTTTGGCCGTCATGACACCATTATAACTGTGTCATGAATATTTTACTTGTCGCATTTGACAGTGTAATAACCCTTAATGACATCTTTATAACTAGTACAATGTGTTCCACTTTACTTGAGGACAAGTAAAATATTCATGACAGTTATAATGGTTACATTTTTGTCTTTGTTAATGTCAAGTTGTCATAACAAAGACATTTTAAACAATGTCAACTTTGCATTAAAAGTGTCATAATTTACCGAATGACACTTAATGACAACAGTCATAAACATTCATAAAGACTCCTTCATGTTCATGACAGGTGTTATGTCATGTTTATGACAGTGTCATGTCAGTCTTATGTACATCCCTTCAAATAAAGTGTTACCATAATTTTAAATAATACAAATTATAGGCCGCGTTTAACGCAGTTGGTGGAATTGGCAGACGCTCCCTCGTCATGCGCTGTGGAAACGCGTCAAAGCATTCTCAGGTATAAAAATGCAGCATCAATGCACGCAGGTGATTTTACTATTGATATATTTGTAAGACTGCCGAGTCCGACAGAACAGAGGCAAGGGAAAACAAATGTCAGGCGAAATATCGAACCTAAAACTAACTTTACCGCGCTCAACCACCGTGAGTGCATTTCACACATTTGTAATCGCTCGCGTTCAGAGGGGAGGAAGTGAGGTTGGTCAGTCGGCCCATATCGGGACCAGCGAGATTCGTTGAGATTAATCCATCTATTTATTTATTAATTTATCTGAGGTGCCGGAACGCAGTTCCGGACCGTTCCGGCCCACTTTAACCCCTGCCTGTGTGTGAAGGGGTTGTAATCACACATTACAATGATCCACTTGTCAGGTTTTGCTATTACCTCTGAAGGCCAGTATTCCTATTTCTATGTGAAGGCTCCGGGTCGGATTTACCGCGGAATCCATCGGATGTGACGTGCATGCGCGCTCCCGAGCCTTCTCCTTTTACAGTCTATTGTAGACGGTCAGGGAGTTACATCCGGTCAAAGGTGCACGTTTTTCGGCTTATATCTCGGTCAATCTTTGATCAATATTCCCAAGACTCAAATCGTTCGTAGTGCTGGACGGGGCCTTTCGAACGAGCCCACCCCTGAGGTCCAACTCGCCCGGGTCCCCGAGTTATAGCCGTTCGAAATCCCAGCGAACGGCGATCAGGTAGGGGGCGTCCCCGGGGCCCGCCACTCTAGCGTTCAGGCAAGGGTCCCACTGGGACCTCCTCCCCCGAATTTGAGCTCTCTGGGTCTTCGCGTTCCAGAGATACGAGCGATTTTCTACTGAGATCGTGACGTCACCGGCGTCCGCAATTTTGCAGCGCGCCCGATGATTTTCGGCTAATATCTCCGCGAAAACACCACCAAAATAAAACTTATCTGGTTCTTTTCAGTTCGACTAGACGGTTCCAACGAACTCGGTGCTCGCCGAATCCGCCGAGATATTTGCGTAATAGACGGTATTGTCTAGGAGTTCGAGCATGAGCGCTCTTGTAAAAATTGGTTGCAATCTGAAACTTCACCGCTAGAGGCCGCTAAAAACTACATATAGCCCCTTTAATGAAGCTAAGTGACATGATGTACAATGCAGCTAGAAGCTAACGTTAACGTTTTCTAATGTTAGGCTAACGTTAGAGATGTTAAAGATAACGTTCAAATACGTTGTTGACTTACATTAGAACAGATGTAGACATCCTTGTTTAATTTATCCACGTGTAGTTAGTGTTGTGGTCTAACGTTACTGCATGACTTTATCCAAAGCAGACACTTAAAAAATACACACCGTCACCCAGCCTCTCGGGATACCTAGTGTCGGAGTTGCAGTATCTGACAAATCTGCAGTAACTGTGTGATGCGTTCATGTCAATATGGACCAAAATCTCTGAGGAATGTTTCCAACACCTTTCTGAATCTATGCCACGAAAAATTAAGGCAGTTCAGAAGGCAAAACAGGCTCCAACCCGGTATAGCAAAGTGTACCCAATAAAGTGTCCGGTAAGTGTATATTAAAAATTCCATTGTGAGTTACAGTGTTTCATGCAGTGTACTCTGTATAGTGCACATTGTGGATAATAACTGAGATTAGGGCTCTTTAACAGCGGGTTTGCGACTCCTAGGTGTCTGTAGCGGTACTGCAGGTGGTTCACAAGTTATTGTTTGATTTCAAAAGAAATTAAAATCTGTGTGGAACAGAAATTAAAAACAAAAAAGTCCCTCTCCCTTCCATATTAAAATGCATAATGTAAAATGAAAATGCTTATTTTTATGAATCATGGGGGATAGATGTACAGTATCTTACAATAGCATTCACTGTATAACGGTCCTAGATCACATCCTTTTCACGATCATAATTTTTTGTTTACTGAAAGTTTATTTCCCTCTGAAAGATGAGCTAAACAATCGGTATGTTGTTAAACAACAGTCCTAACCATTGAACACACTGCACTTCTATCCCTCACAGCCTCGTTTTCATTCCTGTCAGAAATGAAATATGACGCTACCTTGTGCATTAGCAGTGCTGGGTAGATCACTTATAACCTGTAGTCTGATACTGATTACAAATTACATGACACAAATTATAATTAGTAAAAGTCTATAACATTACACATTTTAGGTAATATAATCTGATTATAATCCATTTAGCTGTCAAATGATTAATCGCGATTAATCGCATCCAAAATAAAAGTTTGTGTTTACATAATAAATGTGTGTGTACTATGAATAATTATTTTATATATATAAATACATACACATGCTTGTATATATTTAAGAAATATTTGCATGTATATACTATATATAGATTTATATATAATTTATATTATATATAAATATAAATATTTTATATATAAATAACACATTTTTCTTAAATATATAAATGCACGTGTGTGTACTTATATATACAAAATAATTTTACACAGTACAAACACATTTATTATGTAAACACAAACTTTTATTTTGGATGCGATTAATCGTGATTAATCATTTGACAGCCCTAAATCCATTTAATGGCGACTTTAATTTGTGGAATCTGATTACATATAGTCAGTGACTACCCAGCACTGTAAGCAGTAAGTGTAGTAATAGTAGTATGGTAGTACTGTATTCTGAAAAGCCCCTGAGAAACTAGAGAAAGGTAAAAGGTCCCATCCGTACCGTTCTTTTCCACGGGAACTTGGCATTTGGGACAGGGGTGAGTGGTTTGGGCTATGGTGTCCTGTGAGGCCTGATCCCAGCGGGCAAGACGAGCCGCTTCTTCATCTTCAACATAACCCTGAAACACACACACACACACACACACACACACACACACACACACACACACACACACAGACACACACACACACACACAGACACACACAGACGAACACACACACACACACACACACACACAGACACACAGACAGATGTACGCACAGACAGACGTACGCACACACAGACACACACGCACAGACAGACGTACGCACACACAGACGCACGCACGCACACACAGACACACACACACACACACACACACACACACACACAGACACACACACACACACAGACGAACACACACACACACACACACACACACACACACACAGACAGACAGACGTACGCACACACAGACGCACGCACACAGACGCACGCACGCACACACAGACACACACGCACAGACAGACGTACGCACACACAGACGCACGCACACACAGACACACACACACACACACACACACACACACAGACACACACACACACACACAGACGAACACACACACACACACACACACACTCACACACAGACAGACAGACAGACAGATGTACGCACAGACAGACGTACGCACACACAGACGCACACACAGACACACACGCACAGACAGACGTACGCACACACAGACGCACGCACACAGACACACACACACACACACGAATCAGGTGATTTGTGAACGGCACACACACACACACACAGACAGACAGATGTACGCACAGACAGACGTACGCACACACAGACGCACGCACGCACACACAGACACACACAGACACACACGCACAGACAGACGCACGCACACACAGACACACACGCACAGACAGACGTACGCACACACAGACGCACGCACACACAGACACACACACACACACACACACACACACACACGAATCAGGTGATTTGTGAACGGCACACACACACACACACAGACAGACAGATGTACGCACAGACAGACGTACGCACACACAGACGCACGCACGCACACACAGAAACACACGCACAGACAGACGCACGCACACACAGACACACGCACGCACACACAGACACACACACACACAGACACACACACACACACACACACACACACGCGAATCAGGTGATTTGTGAACGGCTTGCAGGCACTGTCCTGCACTGACACTTATGACTATAATCTCAGGCTGCTCAACCCAAAAGAGAGATGACTGATGATATCTGGCCAACATAAATTGAACTGTGCCCATGCATATGTGATGAGGTAATATTAAAAGTGTGTGGTTCTCACCTGTAGGGCACGTCCTGTTGCTGTGGCCATCGTGTGTGTGCAGGAGCCCTCGTGATACTCTTCCTTACAGTCCCTGCAAAACACCAACTGACACAAACAGAAATTCACTTACTATATGCCATAGCTCTCATGTTGATCAGTAATTATTAGTATCAGTATTATTAAAATTTTTATTTTCCTTCACAATAGAAATAGATAAATTTAACTGCATTGTGGGATAGTATTATGTGTGTGTGTGTGTGTGATATTTTTTTTAAATGTAATTTATTCGTGTGATCAAAGCTGAATTTTCAGCATCATTCCTCCAGTCTTCAGTGTCACATGATCCTTCAGAAATCAGGATAATATGATGATTTGATGCTTTTTGTTAACCGGAAACATATATAAACTTTACACATGAAGCAGGTGATTTTTACCATGGTAAAATAATGTAAACTATTCCAGAATAATGTGCAGAGACAACTAAAAGCCGTGTTAGTATTTTAGTATTAATTGTATACTATTTTGTATTAATAATTTAAATTAGCTTTAATATATAGCCTATATATACACATACAGTATATTACAGTACAAATAGCCTACATAATTTGAATTAGCATTAAACTTCTTCTGATACGCCTCGGTCTGTTTGATTTATCATTATGTTTACAATACCAGTTTATGACGCAAGTAGCACAAATGAATATTCATGCAGCATCGGACGGCCACACAAGAGGGCAGTCTTTCTCCATGCCCGTGTGAAGCCATCCTCTTCCTCAGCTCTTCCTCAGCTCCACTGATCTCGTGTGAAGCGGGGAACATCACATCATCTTTTTGCATCATAATTTCATCTGCTCGTGACAGATCCACATCTCAAGGTCTAGAGACAGATGCTGCTTTGTTTTCCCGCTCTCCAGTAATGATGGGAAAACAGAGTTGTTTCGACAGCCACTTTCTTTCTACTTTTTTTTCACCCCGACTATCATTTGTTCCCTCTCAGACGCGCCACCCTTCATGTTTATTCCCCTCGCTGGTGTCCTTCTCCGGAGTGTGTGTGTGTGTGTGTGAGACAGCGCGTTTGATGTCGGAACAGTGCGAAACCCTTCTTAGTGTGAAATTAATGCCACTTTGCCGTCCTGAACAGAGTGTGTCGGTTTCTTTACTTTTCGAGCAATGGGATATTAGAAGTCAGTTTTAGTCGCTAATAAGCATTTCAACAAGCGACATGTTCCCGCAGAACTCCCAGAATCCTCAGCAGATTCACAACATCTGCCAGTCATAAAGCTGATCATCGCTCTGTGCTTTTGTTTATGAAATATCTGAGCTAATTATGGGATCCTAAACCTTCTGACTAATTATTTTTCTTGACTTTTCCAATCATTCATCATTAACTGGATAGAGATTTAAAAAAGATTACAGTAATTCTACAGAAAATAAAATAAAAAATCTAGCCGAATAAAAATGTATTGAACATAAGTAGGCTATGAATGTATGATTTGTGTTTAAAATGAGCAAAAAAAAAAAAATGGTGTGGAAAACACTAACAATTGCACATACTTTTCTATTTAAATTTATAATCTATTCCTGTGATCAAAGCTGTATTTTCAGCATCATTACTCCAGTCTTCAGTGTCACATGATCCTTCAGAAATCAGTTGAATATGATGATTTGATGCTCAAGGAACATTTCTGATTATTATCAATGTTTAAATACAGTCGTGCTGCTTCATATTTTTGTGGAAACTGTGACAGTTTTTCAGGATTCCTTGATTAACAGAAAGTTCAAAGGAACAGCATTTATTTGAAATAGAATTATTTTTACCTCAATTTAACATGTCTGGATAAAATAATGTATTCTTTTTTCTTACCTTAAACTTTTCAATGGTAGTCTTTCCACAAAAATATTAATCAGCAAAGACAGAAATGCCACAGGAAACAGTTGTATCTGTTCTTTAAATGTGCCATTCCATAACAGACTTATAGAGCGCATTCTGTAATAAAGGTTGTCACTTATACATGCTGGACACGAGCAAAGCATTGTGGGCACTATGCTATAGGACGCTTTGATCTGGACTCCAGCGTTTATAAATGCAGTCAACTCTGTTTGCACTTGTGTGTGTGTGTGTGTGTGTGTGTGTGTGTGTGTGTGTGTGTGTGTGTGTGTGTGTGTGTGTAGACTTAGACAGGATCTGACAGTGGCAGCCTGATGTGTGTTAAATAAGAACGTCAGAGTGAAACGGTGAAAGAGCTCTTAGGGAGAGAGAGAGACTTCTCTGATCATCTGCCAGACTGATCTCTCTCTCTCTCTCTGTCTCTCTCTCTCTCTCTCTCTCACACACACACACACACACACGCTCCCAGTCCTGACCCAAATGTATGGCTTCAGTGCAATAACAGCATCTTTCTGACACCACAGCGCTCAGAGCAGAGCCAAAAACACAATGAGAGAACACACAGATTGTACAGAAAAGTTAAAAAGATGAATGAAAATTAAATCTTTAAATTATTAAATTATAAAAAAAATTATTTCTACAAAAAGTATGTGAAGTGTTAAACGTTTTTTTTTTGTGTGTAAACAAACCAAAGGTGATACACTGTGATTAGTGTACAAAATACAACAAAATAATAATCAATAACTTAACTGTTTTAAATTAAACAAAAAACAAACAAAATCTCATTCAATATATACACTCACCGGCCACTTTATTAGGTACACCTGTCCAACTGCTCGTTAACACTTAATTTCTAAGCAGCCAATCACATGGCGGCAACTCAGTGCATTTAGGCATGTAGACATGGTCAAGACAATCTCCTGCAGTTCAAACCGAGCATCAGTATGGGGAAGAAAGGTGATTTGAGTGACTTTGAACGTGGCATGATTGTTGGTGCCAGAAGGGCTGGTCTGAGTATTTCAGAAACTGCTAATCTACTGGGATTTTCACGCACAACCATCTCTAGGGTTTACAGAGAATGGTCCGAAAAAGAAAAAACATCCAGTGAGCGGCAGTTCTGTGGGCGGAAATGCCTTGTTGATGCCAGAGGTCAGAGGAGAATGGCCAGACTGGTTCGAGCTGATAGAAGGGCAACAGTGACTCAAATAACCACCCGTTACAACCAAGGTGGGCAGAAGAGCATCTCTGAACGCACAGTACGTCGAACTTTGAGGCAGATGGGCTACAGCAGCAGAAGACCACACCGGGTGCCACTCCTTTCAGCTAAGAACAGGAAACTGAGGCTACAATTTGCACAAGCTCATCGAAATTGGACAATAGAAGATTGGAAAAACGTTGCCTGGTCTGATGAGTCTCGATTTCTGCTGCGACATTCGGATGGTAGGGTCAGAATTTGGCGTCTACAACATGAAAGCATGGATCCATCCTGCCTTGTATCAACGGTTCAGGCTGGTGGTGGTGGTGTCATGGTGTGGGGAATATTTTCTTGGCACTCTTTGGGCCCCTTGGTACCAATTGAGCATCGTTGCAACGCCACAGCCTACCTGAGTATTGTTGCTGACCATGTCCATCCCTTTATGACCACAATGTACCCAACTTCTGATGGCTACTTTCAGCAGGATAATGCGCCATGTCATAAAGCTGGAATCATCTCAGACTGGTTTCTTGAACATGACAATGAGTTCGCTGTACTCAAATGGCCTCCACAGTCACCAGATCTCAATCCAATAGAGCATCTTTGGGATGTGGTGGAACGGGAGATTCGCATCATGGATGTGCAGCCGACAAATCTGCGGCAACTGTGTGATGCCATCATGTCAATATGGACCAAACTCCCTGAGGAATGCTTCCAGCACCTTGTTGAATCTATGCCACGAAGAATTGAGGCAGTTCTGAAGGCAAAAGGGGGTCCAACCCGTTACTAGCATGGGGTACCTAATAAAGTGGCCGGTGAGTGTATATATATATAAAAAAATTGTATCTGAAGAGTTTAAAATTTACAAAAACTTCCACAAAAATTTAATTCAAAATGTAACCTTCTGCTTCATTTGAATAATTTGTGAAATTCGTTAGCAAATTCTGGGTGAAAATTGTTTCAGATCAACTGAAAGTCCATTATTTTCCCGCTTCAGATCACATTATTATCATTATTATTATTATTTTTAATGTCTTTATTTGCATTCCTTTTTTCCCCCGCAAACCAAAAATGCCCAAAAAAAGTTTAAAACACTTTGTAATTGTTTTAGAATTATTTTAAACATTAACAATTCAACAGACATCAATAACATTCTAATTTAAAATTTCTGATAAAACACGCACGCACACACACACTGTCTGGTCCGCTATCTTTGTGGGGACTCTCCATAGACATAATGATTTTTATACTGTAAAAACTTTATATTCTATCCCCTTACACTAACCCGACCCCTAAACCTACCCATCACAGAAAACATTCTGCATTTTTACATTTCCCAAAAACATCACCTAGTATGATTTATACGCTGTTTTCCTCATGGGACCAACACATGTCTCAACAAGGACAAATATTTCAGATATTGCTATCTTTGTGGGGACATTTGGTCCTCACAATGTAATATAAACATGAGCACACACACACACACACACACACACACACACACACACACACACTAGAGTAGGTAACAGAGTTGATTATGTAGCTTGGAAATTGCTAGCTATTTTGGCACAAAGTAATATACTAAACATATAAAATAAGTATATTATATTTTATAATTTGTACAACTAAAAATATAAAAACTTCTTCACAGTCAGCATTATTAATAATACCTTTTGTTCCAGTATCTCAATATAGTACAGCAGATCTTTCTCCATCACTAGAGACTGGTGATTCATGAAGTTGACAGTTCACACTTACTGTACACACAAACCACAACAGCAAACCCTGCTGGATTTACACACACACACACACACACTACAAAACTGAAACTGAATTCAGCGAGATCAACTTGAGTTTTCAACACACACTGCTGATACAGGGCACCTAAACCCCCAAACAAAAGAGAGGAAGGCCGAATAAAACGTAAGAGAAGATATAGAGAGGGGATATATTGATTTTCCTGTCAGTGAAGTAGGACAGGTAGTTTGCGAGGTGTCCCTCAGGTCCAGAGCGTGTAAAAACCTGTCTGTGTTTTTATGTGCCATCATTGGTATATGTGTGTGTGCTGGTGCCAACGCTTCATTAACACCACCTCCAATAAAGCCTTTATCTGCAGCTCACAGACGCAGCTCTGACCACAGCAGAAACCGGACACACACTCTCTCACACACACACACACACTGTACAAGTCGGTGTGGGTAGAAGATAAGGGACAAGCTCTCCAAATTCAAACTTATTATTATTAACAAACACAAAAATAGACTTAATCACCACTAAAGCTACACCTGTACATAACCATTAGCCAATACAATCTCACTAGCAAAAATATATCAGAAGAAATTTAAAATATTAAAATATTGTCCACCACAGGATTACATCCTATCAAATTTATTTCCATTTGAAAGTCTTGAATTACCCAGTTATCTTATTTTAAAGGTTCCTAATTTTGTTTTGTTTTCTTCTACAGTTGATTTACATGCAGTAAAGGTAAAAAAAAAACACTTTAATTTTCTCATACTGCAGCATCACCTCTTTCTCACAGTGTCTGAAACGGTTCATTCAAAGATTCAGTCTCTCTAAACTCCTCCTTACTGAGAGCAGACTCTGCTCTGCCTCGCTTCCTTTCCTCGCTTTCTTTCCTCGTTACCTTTCCTCGCTTTCTTTCCTCGTTACCTTTCCTTGTTACCTTTCCTCGCTTCCTTTCCTCGTTACCTTACCTCGCGTCTCAGCTCCACCCCCTGTAGGATGTGAGGAAAGGACGCAAGGAAAGAAAAGGAGGACGAAGGAAACGAATTAAAGCTTTTTTATATACATTCGAATACTTGATCACTTCACATCGTCAATAGAGGAGGAGGAGGAGAATTTATACGTGTGTCACATTTAGTCGATAAAACACTTCCGCATGATACACCCGTGTATCCTCTTATGACTCCTCAGGAAGCTCCTCACTCCTCGACCCTCGCCTCCTCACTCCTCGACCCTCGCCTCCTCACTCCTCGACCCTCGCCTCCTCACTCCTCGACCCTCGACTCCTCACTCCTCGACCCTCGACTCCTCACTCCTCGACCCTCGACTCCTCACTCCTCGACCCTCGCCTCCTCACTCCTCGACCCTCGCCTCCTCACTCCTCGACCCTCGCCTCCTCACTCCTCGACCCTCGACTCCTCACTCCTCGACCCTTGCCTCCTCACTCCTCGACCCTCGCCTCCTCACTCCTCGACCCTCGACTCCTCACTCCTCGACCATCGCCTCCTCACTCCTCGACCCTTGCCTCCTCACTCCTCGACCCTCGCCTCCTCACTCCTCGACCCTCGCCTCCTCACTCCTCGACCCTCGCCTCCTCACTCCTCGACCCTCGCCTCCTCACTCCTCGACCATCGCCTCCTCACTCCTCGACCCTTGCCTCCTCACTCTTCGACCCTCGCCTCCTCACTCCTCGACCCTCGACTCCTCACTCCTTGACCCTCGCCTCCTCACTCTTCGACCCTCGCCTCCTCACTCCTCGACCATCGCCTCTCCTCACTCCTCGACCATCGACTCCTCGACCCTTGCCTCCTCACTCCTCAACTCCTCACTCCTTGACCCTCGCCTCCTCACTCTTCGACCCTCGCCTCCTCACTCCTCGACCCTCGACTCCTCGACCCTCGCCTCCTCACTCTTTGACCCTCGACTCCTCTACCCTCGCCTCCTCACTCCTTGCTGATCTCGATCGGTTTCTGGGTCATAGGATGGAGGACGGAGGAGCGAGGGGACGAGGAGGGATATTGAGAAGCACCCTATGACATCTGAATGTCAACTCTGGCTCTTCCTCAGCACTTGACACACAGTCATACAAACAGGACTGAAAGCGTCCGTATCAGTTCCAGCGTGAGTCCTCATTCTCTGCAGATTCCTAGCGCTGGAACTGCGTCTCCTCAACATGGACTAAACTCTTCCAGTCTCAGCTACAACTACAGGATTTGAGGGACAAAGTAGATATTGTTCGCAGACAGCCAATGAACACCATAGGCTGACATTATGCAAATTTGTTACATTGTTACATATATTTGTAACAGGAAGTGAGGCTGGAAGTACTGATGACTCGTTTCGGCAGTTCAGAATCAATACGTTTATTTGTTTGGTTTCTGTTTTGTAGTCTTGGACTTTTAGTTTGTAAATCATTGTATGCAGTGTTTATTTTCTGTTTCCATGGTTTCTCAGCATGCTTTTGTTTGTTGCTATTTGTTTCTCATTGTTTTTTCTCATTGAGACTCATTGTTTCATTGAGTTGATGCACCTGCTCCTTGTTTAGTTATCTTGGTTTATTGTGAAATAAAGTGACGGCTGCGTACAGATCCTCCCTCACTACTCTTCTTGCTGCAACTAACTGACACTGTTTGTTTTGTTATTCTGTTACCAAAATTGTGTTTAAAAACCCCTGCTTTGTGTGTTTTTGCAGCGATCAGAACTATTTTTTTATTTGTTTGGATGAACAACGAAACAAAATATCGAAGTAAAAACATCCTTCCCTCGCATCCGGTAACAAATCATTCCATTGTTCAGAAAAGTTTATATTTCATTTTTGTAATTTTTTTATGCTTTTTTTTTGGGAGAGATTTTGTATTATAATTTTATTTTATTAGTTTTTATTTAAATTAATAGATTTTATCAATAAATAATATAATTTTAGCACATTCTTCACATTCTTTCAACTTAAATTCAAAATAACTCCGCAATACATACATAACCAGCTCAAAATATCCCTCACATTTGGTCTATTTAGGTGTCTCTGCTGACATCGTGTGGGGGAAAATTAATATAACATGCTATTCAATTACTTTTTCCACTAGATGGCCTTATAGCTCAATATAGAGCACATGCACTCTTCCGCTGGGTCAATTTCAAGTAAATTTCTTGAGTTTATCTCTTCACTATGCATTCAGATACACATGAAGACATTATACAATTATTTTTTGGGAAAGTTTTCGCATTTTAGGTTTAATTTTGAGCACTTTTTCGAATTCCTTGCATTTCATTAATTCCTAAGGGGGTCAAACTGACCCGCGAGGAACAAATTTGTAACTATTTTTATTACAACCAAATAAACTCCCTGAATCCAGTCAATTTTGTTTGTTTTTTGTGTCGTTGTGGTTTAAATGCAACAAAAGGTGACCACTCAGATGAACACTAAATCAAAAATAAAAAAAATCAAATAAAAAAAAACGAGTTTCGGGTCAAAATGACCCAAGGGAGGCATGAGGGTTTGATTCTCAGGCAAATATATGTCGGTCTAATGCTCATCTACAGCTCAAAACCATGTCAAGTTATCTATAACAACAGCTAAAACTTCCCCAATGTGGTTATATGAGATCGCATGAGCATTCATAGAGATTTATACATAAAGTGTAGTTTTCTTTGTTTTGGTTTCTTATTTTATTTGTAAAAGTCTTAATAAAATTAAGTTCAATTTGTTGTTTTGCAAAAGTGTATCAGTCAGAAGGTGCTTCAACTTTAGGAATGACTGTTTGCCCATTACAAGATGGTTTTATAAAAATTTTTTTTTTACGTTTTGCTGCTGAGATGACGTATTTTTCTTGCCAAAACCAAGACACGAGTTAGCATTTGAGCACTTCCTGTTCCATCGTTCCACCGTCCCAAAGTCAATTGTTTTTTGAATGAGAAACTTTTGCTGATCACAGAGCTTATTTCCTGCAAAAAAAAAATTTAGAATAATTTTTTAGAGGGAACTGCTAACTCACGGGTTGGCCAAAAAATAAATAAATAAATAAATAAATCATCACTGCAGCACTCTATTCTATTGCCAAAATTGTGTTAGAAAACCCTGCTTTGTATGCTTTTATAGGAATCAACACTACATTTTATATGTTTGGATGAAGAGTGAAATCATAATATACCATAATATTATATTTTTAAAGTTTTGAAAGTCTTACATTAAGTTGTTGTTTTTTTTTGTTGCAAAAACGAACGAGCAAGAAGGTGTTTCAACTTTAAAAAATACTGTTTACCCGCCACCACTAGATACATTGATTTGCAATCCTGCTATACCAAGTTTGTGTCTTAAAACCATTCTTTGAGTTTTGTTGGTGATCAACACAAAATTTGTGCTTGTTTGGATGAACACTGAAACATAAAAAAATAATAATAATAATAATAATAATAATTCTCAAGCAAAAGTAGCCTGCTGTAATGCTCATCTCCAGCTCCAAGCCGTGTCCATGCCAGCAGAAGGGTTTGAGGCATCACCTCGACAGATACAGGTTTCCTCCCACTGGAATGATGATGTTTTTGTTTGCACACATGCAATCAGTCAGTGCTAATGGCAGCTGAACCTCACCCTAATCTTTAATCGACTGGCTAATTACAAAACATCATGCAAATTGTGTGGTAATTACATCTTAATCGTGCCGTGATTGGACGAGTGGAGTGTGCAAGCGATAGAGGGCATAGATGCCATCCTAAACAAGGGATGTACTCGCTCAAAGGTCTGTAAAAATGCAATCGTTGTCATTTCAGGCTGACTGTTATGTCTGTATCGCATGAGACTGTATTGTTTGATAGATAACTTTATAATTACGGGAAACACTACGTATAAGGTAAAGTGTGTAATTTCTGAGCAGCGGGTATGAAAGCGAGGCTGTGAGGGATACACTTACTGTGTTTTCAATGTCATTCGCTGTATAAAGCTTCTCGATCACTTTTCATTTTTCAGGAGTTTTTTTTTTTGTTTTGTCTACTGACATTTCTTCAAAAAGATATTTTTTGCAGTGTTTAATCAGCAGAACAATCAAAAAACACATTCAATAACAGCACAGCCCACTGAAGAGATGTATGTCTGTCCCTCACAGCCTCGCATTTATTCCCGTTAAAAATCAAAGATGGCGCTGCTGTGAATCATAAAGAGCCTTAAAGGGTTCTGTCAGACACTTCACACACAGATCCTTAGGGGTTCCCGTCATGGGATCATGCGATAGATTAAGTTTTAATTATTTTTCTTTATTACATTTTATGAACTGAACACCTCTTAAAAAATTTAAATAACCTGTTATACATGAAAGTATTGTGTACTCATTGAGGACATTTCTCTTTTTGGCATAAAGCATTCTTTAAAGACTCCCTGTGGTGAAAATCAAAGTGTTTAACGTTTATATGTCTATGTGGTGTTTTTAATAAGACAAACCATGTTCAAATTCATTAGTCAACACCATTGTTTCAAACAGTTTCAAACCTCCCGTTCCCTATCTGTCAGTCACTTCGACGTGATTTCAGTGACTGACAGATTTACTAACGGCTTGCGTTAGCACAAACCCTCTTACGGCATGAAAAAACTACTGTCAGGATTTACTAAAGACACGCAGTGAAAAATTAGCTCTGAAAAGGAGTGAACAGGGTTATTTTTGCGGCTGATCTTATTGCATATGCATTTGTAGGAGTTTTCCTTTAAGACAAAAAATTTATGTGAGTAGAGTATTTAAATGAATAATGCAAGATTTACTAAGGTTTATGCTAGTCAGTTCACTGGTATCTGCACCATTATTTACTGCCCCCAAAAAAGCATGTCTTAAACCAGACGCTAACTGGTAGATAGTGTTGGTCATTATGGATTTGATCCGGTTGTGTCTGTGTTCTTTAATGTGTGTGTGTCAGTAGATCGGTGCTGTTTGGGAATTGCTCGCTAATTTGTTTAGTAAATCTGGCCCTGGGGTCATTCCTGGGAGCCACAATCACCTCTGATGATTTAAGAAACGGCCAATGAAAATAAGCGAGTGGAATTTGCATGTGTCACTCCTCCGGACATACGGGTGTAAACAGAGCCGGCGTGCATCCACTCATTCTGACAGGCGTCTCTGCCAGTTACAGTAAAAGCTGTTGTGAAGTCAGTGAGGTGACGTTCAGAAGATCTTACCCCACAGCCGAGTCCATCTCCTAACTCACAGCAGACTCTCCGTCCATCATCCACAGGAATCAGGCCGGCACCACATCCGGGACCGGGACACAGAACGCCCCCCATCTGAAGAACACACTCCTCCGCTGCGTAGCGCTGGTAGCGCTGGTACTGGAAACACACAGGGACTGAGACTAATTTTATGAACAAAATACATTTTTCTAAATATATCATTTTATGATCCACAGAAGAAATAATGTCAAACCAATTTGCAATGATATGAGGGCGAGTAAATGATGTCAGAATTGTTATTTTAGGTTGAACTATCCCTTCAAGTGTGTTAAAGTTCAAACACTGGATGATTATACACTTTTCAATAAAAATAAGTCATAAGACTCCGTAAGACCTGGCATATAAAATAATAGTCAGTAAAAATCTATTTATTTTGAAAAGGAACAGTTTATAAATGAAAAAAAAAAGTTTGCATATGTGTTTTTGTTGAGTATCATATTTTGTACATCAGGCTTCGAAAAAAAAGAAAAAAAAACACCTACATTTAATTTAGAAACCCAAACGGAGCAAAAATATGCCATTTGGTGCAGTTCATTCAGTTCATTCAGTCAAATGAAATTCTGATAGCTTCTAATCATTGAGATCTTCAACAGTCCAGCAGAATACTTACATAAAATGATTATATTTACATGATAAGATTCATGCTTAGATCAAAGCTCTGTAGTGTTTATTGTGTGATGATTGAGAGATGAACAAATAAACCTTCCTGATGCTTGATGGATCATAATTAATACTCATATTATAACATGATTTTTCTAAAAAAAAAAATATATATGTATGGATAATCAAGTAAACCTAAGTTGCTTCAGTCCAGTAAGTGTTCATCTTGAAATATTGCTAACAATATAAAAGTATTTACTAGCATCTACAAAATGCAAAGATTTCACAGCAAATAGATGCGTGATCCACAACCTGAAGATGGACGTTTGTACTTGTTAAAACGTATAACAGGATGCATGTAGATTGTGTACAACAGGTTTTCCAGCAAAGTTTTGATTATGTTGATCATTTAGAAGTTTTAGTGTGTATCAAATATGATACAGTAGGCTTTACCAAGCTGTTGATCCAATTATGATTATTTTATGATCCTTGAAATTAAATTCGGATGGTAAAAGAATTGGTATAAAAACAACCCAGTGTTGCTGTGACATCTGGCCCGCAAGCCGAGCGTCCCAACAGGACAGGAGAGAGTGAGATGAACAAGACGCACACAGATGTCAGGAGAGGACACTTGCCAACACAACATGTTCTGAAGCAACCGCACAAACATCCCTAATTGAGCTTCGCAAAGGTGACACGTAACGGCTCCGATTGTGAACACGTGGTGAAGATGGAGGGAGGAATGAGGAAAAGGGTTGAAGACCCCGAGGACGGCTGGTGAGGTCTTGTTGCGAACGCAGGGCTTTAGTGAATGGCATCGAACAGCCAATTAACAGCCTCTCGCATGAGACCATCTGATGATCAGGGTGAGCGTGGGCTTCACATGAGCCGTGATCAGGACAGGGAAGGTTTCTGAGAAGGTGTGTGTGTGTGTGTGTGCATGAGACCAACCCTACCTGCTCATCTCCCAGGACTCGGAAATGATGAACCTCTCTAATGAGTGAATCAGGACAGCCGGCTGGAGACAGAAGGAGAACAGGAGCATTATGGGCTGAAACAGATCATGTGTACAGCAGAGTTTGCACATCTATCACCCTCATGTTATTCCAAACATAAATACGTTTATTTCTTCTGTGGAACATAAAAGAAAACAGTTTTGGGGTTCAAACAACATTGGGACTCATTTGACTGTGTGGAAATTTTTTTTTTTAGAATATCTTCTTTTTGTGTTGCACAGAAGAAATAAAGTCACAGAGCTTTGGAAGGACAAGAGAGTGATTCAATTATGAGCGAATTTTCATTGAGAAACATTTCTTCTGGTATGAATAGGCCTTTACACCAGCATCCATGAATAGGCCTTTACCAAGTCCCATCCATTCCATATGCTAGTTAGTGTTGGTTTTGTAGTGGTCAATCCAGGTCAATGATATGATACTCTTTTTTGAGTAAATCTATTCAAAAATACATAAAAAATGTAATTGACAATGACATGGATAATTTCTAAAAAAATTATTTATTGTGGGCATGAAAGCAAATGTGTCAGAGTGTTGCAACTGTCCTGATTAGTGTTATTTTAGTATCACTGAGATATTAGATTTGTATAGTTTTTTTTATTAATATTTTTAATTTATTGTTGTATTTTTAAATTTCATTTTAGTCATTTTTTTGTAATTTTTTTGTCACTTTTATAACATTATGAATTTTTTTAATTTATTTTTTTAAATGTCTAGTTTTAATTCATTTTATTTTAGTTAAACTAAATAAAGGGATACTAATTGAAAATGACAAATGTTGCTTTGGCAACTAGCTGAAATAAAATAAGTGTAATTTTTGTTTTATATTTTATTTTATTTCAAGTAATTTTTTTATGGTTTTAGTTTTAGTCTCAAATAACCATTTTCATGATATTATAATGAAGAAAAATGCCTCATTAACAGGATGAAATTTGCTAAAAGTCAGGATCAATAAGTCTTTTCAAATATCTGCTAATACATTTTTAATGGATTTAACATTTATTTCCAAGGTAAGGTTATTTCACAAAATGCATTATGATCCCAAATTAATCTAATTTATGAATTAATAATTAATTATAGTTAAGTATAGTAAAAAACATTTCTACCTAAAAATATATTTTAAATCTTTAAAATGAATCATTTGTATTCAAGATGTAAAGTAAAATATGTACGTACGTTTTAATTGATGGTTATACCACATGACATTTTTTGAGTCATTCAACTTTTATTGAAAATGGTATTCAAATGTTCAAAATCATGTGTAACGTGTAAATTCTGTTCTGTTCTGACTCTGTTTGCTCTGTTCCGGTTTGCCTGTTCCTAGTTAGTTTCTCTGGCTGTTAATTAGTTTCCACACACACGTTTCTGTTCTCCTTTCCAGTATAGTCTAAGTTAACATGGTTGTGTATTTATTCTCCTGCGGGTCATTTCAGCATGACGTTCCTTATCAAAATGCAACAAGAATTGACAAGTGCATGTATTAACATGCATATATCCCATATCCCATATCCGCACAAGCGCTAATGAGCGGTGCTCTTCAGGACGCCCAGCACTTGCAATGCTGTTGCGTACCCAACATCACCTCAGGGTCACGCTCTCAGAGGAGACGCCTTTCATTCGAGACACCTAATCTCCAGAAGGAGAGGAGAAGCACCTTAATGGGGAACAGAGCCAAAGAGGTCCTTCGTATTCCTGGCCCGCAGAAAAAAAAAACTCGCTGTTAAATCCACACAGGATAATTATGGATGGTAAATGAGTGAAGATGAATGTGTGTGAGCTTAGGCAGGGGTCTGACCCCAAAGTGGCAGTCCAATCCTCTCCTCTAACAACCGTGGTGTAATGATCTGGTCCCTTTTGTAGGGAAACGTTTTGCTTTGGACCAAAGATTCTTGCTACACACCAATTATCTCTTCGGAGACTAATGACTACTCTAATCTGCATGTGACAGCACTCTCACACACACACACACACCCTTGGACTTCTCTGTAAACCTAAGCAGAGTGGAACTTTAAATGTGATCTCTAAAAAGATGAATGTAGATATAAAGGCTGATAGCATCTGAGTGCAAACAGTACAAAACACACGCTTATCAAACCGGCCAGAAGGAATTTCCCATCATCACAGACGATCTGCTCCCCACCAATTTGCTTTTGTGCGAAATGCGAATAGATCGAGAAAATATGCAAGCTGTCGGGGTTCATTTGTGGCCACTAAATAACATCTTCACAGCCACAAAAGACAGTAAATGTAAACCCTGAACATCAATTTTAATCTTAATATAATCAGTTATTTACTTTATTATTCAAAGGCTTTAAATTGTTAATCTTAGGGTAATTTCATACCTGGCTTGTTTGGAACGTTTGTTTTACGCCAGGCATTACGTAATCGCGTTGGAAAGGTCACGCTGGACGTAGGCGGAAGTACCGCCCCATTGTTTTAAACATCCAGGATCCACACACGAAAGGAACATTTTAAACAATAAACTGACACAAAGATATAAATATGTCATTCAACATACAATAAAATTTGAACGATCCTCCTCCTCCACGCTTGTAAACAATGGGGCGATACTTCCGCCTACGTCCAGCGTGACCTTTCCAACGTGATTATGTAATGCCTGGTGCGTCGCAGACCAGCACAAGACGAACAAATGTGGTTAAAAAGTATATGTTTATTTTTTTTTTTTGAAAATGATCGATCGTTTCGCTAGATAAGACCCTATTCCTCAGCTGGGATAGTGCAGAGCCCTTTGAAACGGCATTGATTTGGACTTCAACAATTTGGTTACCGTTGAAGTCCATTGTGTGGAGAAAAATCCTGAAATGTTTTCCTCAAAAAACTTAATTTATTTTCCACTGAAGAAAGAAAGACATGAAAATCTTGGATGGCATTAGGGTGAGTAAATTATCAGGAAATGTTCATTTTGAGGTGAACTAATCCTTTAATTGTGTTTTTTTCCCATTTAAAACAGGCTGTGTCCGAAAGCTTAGGCAGTGACTTGTTGCCTCGCTGCCTAATCAGGCAATGACTTGGCAGGCAGTGTTTGTGCACAAAGCTGAAAATAAACTGATTTCTGACAGACCTCTGAGGCAGCGTAACGGTTTAATGATTTACAACAAAAAATAGCAAGCTTTGATGAAAACTAAGCAAATATTTAATTACCACAATACAAATTTCTTGCTAGAAATGACATCAAAAGTGAAAAAGTTTGGTCAAAAATATAGATTTACACAAACTGATTAACAATTGCAACTTTCAAATGGCATTATTTTTTTTTAGCTCAACTGTCACGGAATGGAACGCACAGCATTGTGGGATATCAAAGGCAGTGAAGGATACATCTATGCTGCCTTCAAACATCCATCAGATGAAGGAATCTCAGGAGACAGGAAGTGAAGCTAATATTGGATTGGAACGTGCCTTTGTAAACCAGTCCTACTTGACCAGCTCCTAGCAACACTTGAACCGGGGTCTGCAGCATGGCAGGTAGAAGCGCTAACAAGGACGCTAAAGACCGCAGCCACTAACATAGTGTTGTCATAAGAACCAACTTCGGTACCAAGTACTGAACTTTCAAAAATGTGACGCTTTGAGCGGAATCGCAAACACCTCTGATTGCCAATTGTGTTCACGCGTTCATCAAATATGACTGTGATTGGCTAAAATGATCAGCGCTTCAAAAACATGTTGTAAATATACATCAATGACACTCTTCCCCGAGCGCATACACAGATACACACGGGAGCGTGTGTTGTTGATCATTGTAGCCAATCAGAAACCTATTCGATGAGCGCGTGAACACAATAGCCAATCAGAGGTGTTTACGATTCAGCTCAACAGCGCTCAAAGCGTCACAATTTTACAATTTCAGCACCGACTTAGTACCGAAGTTGGTACTATTGACAACACTACTCTAGCGTCAGTTGCTAAAGCACCTCTTGAGATCAGAGGATTACACACACAGCTCTTACTGGCCTACGTCCGTTACAATCACCCCCCTAAACCTCAGGCACAAAATGTAACCGGTCCTACTCGATCTGCTCCGAGAAGTATTCGCACTTCTGCATGGGATGTGGGAACGCTAACAAGGAGGCTAAAAACTGCAGCCTCTAGCGTCAGTTGCTAGAGCGCCTCTTGAGATCAAGGGAGTGAGGTTTACACACACAGCTCTCACTGGCCTACATCCACTACACCTTGATGCCTTTCAACCTTGGAAACCATCCTCTGAAGGCCGCATTTTTCAGATGCAGCCCATAAGTAAGACATTCGCTGGTTTCCCTAAAAACATTCCCCTGTTACAACATACATTTCCTACCCAGACAGTATCTGGATGTTTACGGCCATATTGCATTTACACCTTCATTCTAATGTGTCTCCAGTGTGATGGGATAGAAGCAAATAGCCACATAATACACTGAAATTTCCACAACAACAAAATGGACAAAGTTCTAAAGGTCACACAGTAGAAACCTGTAGCAGAGTTGAAGTCTCGAATGCACACACTGTCATGTGGACTGCAGAATGCTAATGTTGCTAATCCTCCTCCAGGGCTGCTAGCGCAAACGCCGGCTCACTTTTCTCATGCAAATGGGGGCGAGCGCACTAATCGCACTGGACCCGCTGGGGGACTCGCAGACTGCCAGCAAATATTAGAATTATAAAAAGATTCACATTTGTCTAAAAGTAATTAAAGATAAAGAATACAGAGGGATGACATGTTGTTACCATGGCAATGAAGGAGTGTAGCATCCTGAGAGGTGAACTTTTCAGGACACACACACACACACACACACACACACACACACACACACAGAGAGACATATGGAAAGAGACCAGTTTGACTAGCGTATCTCCTGTGGAGTTACCTAAGGTCAGAGCTGTGGCACAGCTGTTAACGCACATCAGCTTGAAATACTCCCACACAGTTTGAATCCCATACCCACATTATCTATACAATAAAGAGGCCGCATGCAGGTGGAACACATAAGGAGTTATTATCATTGAGTCTAACTGCTCTTTTCCATTTAATATACACTACCGGTGAAAAGTTTGGTGTCAGTACAATTTTTATTTTTAAAACTTTTTTTACTCATTACATCGATCAAAGGTAATCAAATTTAAAGGTTGCATCAGTGATTTCAGGCGCAAAAAATAAATGTCTAATCTTTCCTAACGATCCGCTAGCTGCCCGCCCCATAAGCAGGCTGTCAAAAAAACTGCGTCTCTGTAGGCAGCCTAGGCTCTGAGATCTGCACACAAAAACAAATGGGTACAACCACCACTCAAAACCAAAATAAAGTGTTCCAACCAATCACCGACAGGGGCGGGTGTTGTGAGGTCTTGAGCTCGTTCACGGCTGGACGAGAAGTCGGAGCAACACCCGCCCCTGTCGGTGATTGGTTGGAACACTGTTTATTTTGGTTTTGAGTGGTGGTTGTACCCATTTGTTTTTGTGTGCAGATCTCAGGGCCTAGGCTGTCTACAGAGACGCGTTTTTTTTTGACGGCATGCTTATGGGGCGGGCAGTTAGCGGATCGTTGGGAAAGATTAGACATTTATTTTTGGGCCTGAAATCACTGATACAACCTTTAACTCATGCGCAAAATTGTCACTTCCTGGGAAACTGGCACAAAATATCTCATAATAACTTCTTCAACTTCAGAAAACACACAGAAATTAACCGTTTAACTGCACATAGCTTAGCCATAACTTTAACTGGGGTTAAAAGGTGATGATGTATAATCTAATATTACGCGATTATGACTGGTCGATTGATAAGCTTAAATCTGATTGGTTAAAGAGTACGACTGACCCGGGTGGGAGATGAGCGCCTCCAGGAAAGTCTCAAAAATACACACACACACACACACACACACAAATCCAAGGCGATTCACACACGAATGCTGATTTACACATTCAGATTCAACGATAAACTCGTACATTTTCAAAACATTCAAAACTTTTTGTGCACAGTTTGTAAAACGTATTTTATGAATACATAATTTTATTTTACACACGTGAATTGTTTTTTGTGAATTCATAAAAAAAAATTTGCGCACGTGAATTAGGTTCATGTGAAATTGGCTACGCATGTGTGCATCATGTCTTTTGCGTGAAATATTATTGAGACTAAATTCACTCCATACAAATCCGAGGTATGTACCGAACCGTGACTTCTGTGCTCAGTTACACCCCTAACCTTTACACATTCAAATATCCTGTATTAGCTGCCTTTATAGTTTGAAGAAGTGGTTCCTTACAAGGGGATCATTATACGTGAGGATTCATGAAGTGCAATTGCATAATGCCACAAAAAAAGGTGTCTGATAGTCCTGCAGGGCAAGTTAGCGTATCAGAAAAGAAGAGGCTCTGAGAACAAGCATCAGCTATATGGAGATGTTAATACAGTACCATGCATTTGACATGCTCAACTTAGAATCATGCAGCATAATAAAACCTGAAAAGGCAAATGAAAGTTGAAGTGAAATACTGCAATGAGGGGAAAAGTCACACAGCGAGACAAAGAAACTTCCATTGATTTTATTTTGTCATGCTGGAGGATCCGCCATCTGCCAGGCACAACTATGATAAAATGTCTGCTAAAGAAACAGCAAAAAAAAAAAAAAAAGCCTTTACATCTCATGCTTGGCTGGTCAATATCTGTTTAGTCTCCTGTGCAATTCAATTGATCAGTTGTGCTGTGTTGTACAATTCAATTTTGCTTGCAAAAGAAAATGTATTACAACATAATGAAATCAATACAGACACACGCTAATGACTGCCTTTGCCTCGAAACAGACATCTTTTGTTCGGCGTGTAAACGTGTGGTGTCACGACAATTTGACTAGTCGAACTATAGAGCACTTCAAATCCTCAGAGCTCAAACAGTTTCTCCTGTGTACGGACCATTCGGGAGGGATCAAAAGATGCAAACAAAAGCAGGAAGATCAAAGTTAAACTCCCACCCTTCTTTTTGATCTGTACCGAAAGACGTTTGACGCACACACACACACACAGAAATACAAAGACGCCATCATAAGCCTGGCACGACTGTTAAAGCCTCATTTAGCGACTTTCGTAGCTTAATTACTATTCGCAGTTTGCCGGCAGGGAGGCGTCTTAATGTATAGTGCCTCCTGCTGACTGACACAGCTGTTTGAGTCACGCTCAAGAAATGTTTTAGGAAATGAAACCAGCGGGTCCACGGCAACTCTAAATTTAATCCAACCGCAGGGGTTAGTTAGCTACTTAATGTGGATCTTATGCTTCTAGCACACGGCAATGCTGATAAAAGCTTGTGTTACAAGTACAATAACACTCCCCTCCACAGGAGATAATGAGCCAATGGATGTTCCCAACGTGACCATGCTTACCTTTTACTGCATATTAAAAGGTCAGTTCATGCAAAACTATATTTATATATATATATATATTTTTTTTTTACAATTATTTACTCATTCTGATATCGTTCTAAACTCATCTGACTTTCTTCCATGTAACACAACAGGAGAAATCGTGAGTTCTGAGTCATGTTCGAATTTGTGTTTTTGACATCAAACTTAATAGTAGAGTCAATTTCATTTTTATGGCGCTTTTCCCAATACACACTTTTCAAAGCAGCTTTACAGAGAACCATGCTGTTATAAGGATTAGTTCACTTTTAAAAAAACTTTTGCTGATAATTTACTCACCCTCATGTCATCAAAGATGACCATGTTTTTCTTTCTTTCTTTCGTTCTTTCATTGGCGCAGGACAGAAGCGTGACCTTTTCAACGTAATTGCGTATTACGTGAGTCACGAACGCGCATCACAGAACCGAGCAAGGCGAGCATTTGTGCTTATAAACCTTAAACTTTTTTATTTATTTTTGAAATGACCGATGGTTTCGCTAGATAAGACCCTTATTCATCGTCTGGTGTCGTTTAAAGCCCTTTGAAGCTGCACTGAAACTGTCATTTGGACCATGAACCGTTTGGGTCCTGTCGAAGTCCATTATATGGAGAAAAATCCTGGAATCTTTTCATCAAAAACCTTCATTTCTTTTCAACTGAAGAAAGAAAGACATGGACATCTTGGATGACATGGGGGTGAGTAAATTATCAGCAAAACTTTTTTTAAAAAGTGAACTAATCCTTTAATGCTTAAAATATCTTAATATATTCATGCCTTATAGTTATATTTAGTGGATTATAGATACTGATAAAGTTAGATTTGTATTTTGCGACAATATAAACAATCAAGTTGAGATCTGCTTTACAGTATACAGTATATTGCTGTATGTGAGTGTACTGCAATACATCTACATTGATGAGAGATTTAATGGAGGAAAAGACTTAAATTCAACATGAAACCTATTCTGACCCTTTCCATTGTTTAATGCACATCTTATTCCGCACGATTGATCAGTGAACATTACTCTAAACAAGACAAAAGACAAAAGATTGTTTTTTCTTTGATCAAAATCAAAAACTTGCTATGGGATATAAGGAATACTCCAACCACAAATCAATTCTGTTATCATTTACTCGCCTTACTGCCATTCCAAACTCTAAATGACCTTCTGCTGTGAAAAACAAAAGAAGATATTTTGAATGTTGGGAGCCAAACAACATTGGAGGCCATTGACTTTTAACTGGACAAAACAACAACAAAAAACACTGATTCTCAACATATCTTCTTTTATGTTCTACAGAAGAAAGAAAGTAATCAGTTTTGTATCCATAGATGATGACATATTTTTCACTTTTGAGTGAACTATTAATTTAATAACATTCTGGAATGTAATGGCCACTTTTTTACAATCCAATCTTTTCATGATGGATTCAGTCAATGAGTTGCGAATGGCATTTCACATAGACTATACATTTGAGCCTGTTTACAACACAAAGCTGTCATATGGGTATCAAATGTTTAATATCAATTCACAATTAGAAATCATACAACGTTATTTACAACTAGACTGCACATTTCCTGAAGAAAATGTGAAGTGGTGCTTGCAGTGGCAAAACTCGCCACTCGGTTGCTAGGGTGTGGTACATGATTGCATACGAGCCAACAAACATGTCTGTACAATGTTCTGACTCTGGGATATGGCTTATTCATGTTGTTCAGGTGGTTGCTAGGGTGTTCTGGGTGCTTGCTAGGCAGTTACTAGGGTGATCTGGGTGGTTGCTATGGTGTTGCTAGGCGGTTGCAAAGGTGTTCTGGGTGGTTGCTAGGCAGTTGCTAGGGTGTTCTGGGTAGTTGCTATGGTGTTGCTAGGCGGTTGCTATGGTGTTCTGGGTGGTTGCTAGGGCATTGCTAGGGTGTTCTGGGTGGTTGCTATGGTGTTGCTAGGCGGTTGCTAGGGTATTTTGGGTGGTTGCTAGGGTGTTCTGGGTGGTTGCTAGGGCGTAGCTAGGGTGTTATGTGTAGTTGCTAGGGTGTTCTGGGTGGTTGCTAGGCAGTTGCTAGGGTGTTCTAAGGTATTTTGGGTGGTTGCTAGGGTGTGCTGGGTGGTTGCTATGGTGTTGTTAGGGTGTTCTGAGGTATTCTGGGTGGTTGCTATGGTGTTGCTAGGATGTTCTAAGGTATTTTGGGTGGTTGCTAGGGTGCTCTTAGTGTATACATTGCTAGGGTGTGACAAAAGCTGTGGGAGGAGTAGCGCGCCAAACTTTGTTTTGTTTTTTTTCTTTTGGCAAGCACCACTAATTAAATAGTCATTATGGCTACTTTTTACACTATAGGCTACACTCTATTTTTACACATTGGTACGAGCGATTAGCGAATGTTGTAGTAATTATTATGACTGTTTAAATAATAATTAATTGATTTATTATTTAATAATTCCATGAATAAAATTATTTTGGTTAACACTTTACAATAAGGTTCCATTTTTATAGATAACCACATATGTTAGCGTGAACTAACAATGAAAAATACTTTTTAAGTGTTTATTAATCTTAGTTCATGTTAAATTCTATTTATACTAATACATTATTAAAATTAATAGTTGTCTCTGTTTGTCTTATTTAATGGACCTGAGCTAACATGAATTAATAATAAAGAGTTTATTAGTTAACATTAACAAAGATTAATGAATAATTTAACAAATGTGTAGCTCATTGTTCATTAATGTTAGTTAATGCAAGTTCATGATTTTTTAAAGAAAACAAGTATTATGTAGTAGCCTAGCCTATTACCATTTTACATTTATGACAGTACAAATGATATCACATGCTTTTCACACATTCCTTAAAAATCAAATGACGGATGGGACAGGTTTACCACAAAAAGCTTTTTATAGTGTTTGTCTTTTCAGAGTTTGATAGTTGATGTTCATTGTACGCTTTCATAAGCACGGAAATTCTTCAGAACGTCTCATTTGTGTTAAACAAAAGAAAGCAAGTCATAATTGATTGGAATGACATGAAGGTGAGTAAATGATGTTACATGAATTGTGAATTCACCAGCACGAACTCTCATTATGCGAGTTATGAACGCATGATAATCTGCCTCTAAAGAGTGAGCAGAAGTAATGCTGACGCCACAAAGCGTCGCATGTGAGACGGGACTGAAGAAGTCTGGATTTGCAGTGATACACCTCTTATATACTTATACTCATGACCCTGGAGTCTGTCTATGAGCTAAACGTGCTACAGCTGAACAGAAATGACCGGAGGCACACAGAGCTTTTCAATTCAGGGACGAAGAGAGACGCAGACACATTCTGGCTTGCATTACACCCTGTGTGACTTCGATCTTAAAAGCGATCTATTGTTCCTACTTTGAACTGTAAGAAGGTTTTCTTGGTTAAGCTTGCCTTGAGGACATAGATCAAAAATAACATTACCTTAGATATAAAAATAATGAATGGGAAGGGCTGAGTTTTACAGACCCATAAAGAAGTGTTTTTCAAAAACAGGTGCTGATGGAGGTGTGTGTGATGCAGTGACACACTCACTGATGACTTCACTCATGAATATTAATGTAGTCAGGGTGACATGTGTAACCTTCCAGGGGTGTGCTTCCCGAACAGAAGACGTAACTCGCTGCTTAACCAACGTAGTACGAAACATCGTTGAGGAAATCAACTGGCTAGTTCCCCGAAAGCCGTACTGTCGCAAACATGGTCGTTCAACCACGCTGGTTAATGATGTCACGCAGTAATAACTCAATGAAACTGTTTGAGATCGAATTTTAGAAATAAAATAAAGACATGACATCTGAGGACTTCATTTTTATTTCCAGATTCAATCAAAGACTTGATTATAACCCTGATTTGAGGTAATTCAAATTGTATACGATTTTTACATTAATGACACTTTAAAATAAGAGTACACATTATATAAAATGTTTCATATTCTTTAAAAAAAAAGTATTCGTAGTAAATCGTAGACTAAATTAAAACCAGTCCTAAATTACCCCTTCAAAACCAGTGAATAATAATATCAACAAACTAAGCCCGCAGGTTTTTGCATCACTTCTTTCATCAGAATGTGGCGCTGCAGATTTGACAGTCACGAGAGAACACTGGGACCCCTGACAAAGGCTCATAAACTAGTCTCTATCATCTCTGGCCTGCAGCCTCATAACCTTTGATCGCCTGGTGCAGGGGCCGAGGTCATGTGTGTCTGACACCTCACATCTGACAGCCCTGTGTTGCATTGCCCTCCTCTCTTGCTCTCATTTTTGAAAACTGGCTAAAATGCAAGAGGTCACCCTTGCAACTCTGCCATACTCCATTACCATCACCTTATCCCAACAAATCAAGCTCTGATTGTTCTGCGTTCTGAGACAAGCGGACAGAATTAGCATTTGAAAGCCCAATCAAAAGCCAAGTACTTAAAGAATACTTAATTATGTAGATAATCAATACCCCCCCGCACCCCCACTGCCCAGTGAACCCATGACATTTCCAATAAAGAGCATGCATAAGAAATGACGGTCAAACGCCATCTCCCGTTCTCCTCTCTGCAGTCACGCTTCCTGATGTCCAAACCTGACAGGATCATTCACACAGGGACATTTGCTCATTCGAAAAAACCGATGTACACACTGCGGCAAAATACACAGTAATTTCTCCTCTTTAATCAAGTAATCATTTATATTCTTATGATGGATTTTCATATATTAAGTCGGTAAAATAATCAAATCTATCCAAAAAGAGCATATGAAAAACAACAAATTTAAATGCTGTTGGAATGATACAAAGTTTCCAATTCAATTTGAATATAAAAAATAAGTCTATATTAAAGAAGTTTACAAACTGTTAGTATCACTATTACTAGGAGCGAGAACTTTTATGCTCTTAACGATTTGAGTCTTCACAAATCAATTATTTTGTTACTCAATTACTAAGTGAATTAAACTGCATTAAACTGATCAAAAGTGATATTAAAGATGTTACAAAATATTTCTATTTCAAATAAATGCTGTTCTTTATAACCATTTATAAAAAAAATCCTGAAAAATGTATCAGGGTTTCCAGAAAAAAAATTAAAGCAGCACAACAGTTTTCAACAATAATAACAATCAGAAACGTTTCCTGAGCAGTAAATCATCATATTATACTGATTTCTGAAGGATCATGTGACACTGAAGACTGGAGTAATGATGATAAAAATTCAGCTTTGATCACAGGAATAACAAAAATAAAAAAATAATTATTAATTAACTATATGTACATTGTAATTGTGCATACTTTACTGTTATTACTGTAGTAAGCATATGTAGTAGTGTAACTAAATAAACAAATAAAGTGTTACCCAAATTACATTTAAAACATTTAAATAGAAAACAGATATTTTAAATTGTAATAATTGACAATATTACTGTTTTACTTTAGCCTGACGTCGTCATACTCATATTCTAGTCAGAATTTAAGTTCATCTCCCCATAACCGATGATCTGCGAGGAAAATATACGATTATAGTTACATCAGCTTACTCCTTATTTCAAAAACAACTTGTTTAAAATGCAAAACTTCTCTTCTAATTTTTTCACTTATGGGCCACAAGAGAAATATAGAGAAAAAAAAAAAAAGATAGTTATATACGGTTATCAGCACGTTAAAGTAGATTCAACTCTCATCGTCTCGGAGAGAATATGAACCGTTAATGAAGCGTCAGATGTTTTTACTTTGACTTTCTGTAGAGAATAATTGACTGGGGTTTCAGACTTCTCCACTCACTCGCCTTTAAAATGTAAATATTTCCAATATTGTGCAAACAGTTTCTTTTCTCAACAATTGCTTGAAAATGATAGACAGAGATTTTGATTTTGCACGTGTCATTAATACCCGTGATAAAATCTAGAAAATGATTAAATAAATGAGTAGCTAAATAAACAAGTAGGCTTTCGGTTGGCAGGGTGGGCCAGTGGATCCACTGATGATAGATATAATGCATCTCTGAGGTCAATTTACCCTTCAAATGACTCCTTAAGGCTCACTTTAGGTATAAGACGTGTGATTAGCATGACAGGTGTTTACCTGTCGATAACCAAACATGTGTATCTGGTCAGTGGGAAGCTGCCCTGCATGCTGTTCTTTTGTGACAGCAAAGAAAGAGTTTAAGAGGAAGGTTTTGTCTCCTGAAGCCAGTAGAGTCAGAGGAGTCTCAGGTAAACCCGACGACACCGCTGCTGTATGACAGAGCTCTGCTGGTGGCTTTAAAAGACCGAATTATGAAAAGGGGATATGAGAGAGATAAAGAGAAAGCATGCGATTAGACTAGGAAGAGAGCGACGCTCCAGCGGATCAGTAATGACCCAACAGACCCGCTAATACTCATTCAGGCAGAGATGACTCGTGTAAATCAGAGAAACAAAGACACGAGATTAACCAGTTCCCACAGATAACACACGGCTCATTCATGTTCTGCTCAACCGTTTAAACTAGTTTAAAGAAATATACTTGTGTGTGATTCAAGGGGGTATTTCTATCAAAGGTTTATTCAGAGTTTCAGTAATATGTTCTGCTGTACCTCTTGCATACCCCAAACTTTTATATGGTAGCCTAGTGCAGGGGCTTTCAAAGTGGGGGCCCGCAGCAAATTGGAAGAAAAACGAAGAAAAAAAAAGTTTTTTTTTTTTTTTTGTAAGTACAAATAATTTATATTATTATGAGTATTGTTATGAAATAGCATGATTAACATCGCACAATATCAGCATCACACGAACACACAGAACGCACATGTAGGAAACCTCGGCGCGTATTTTTTCGGCGTGCATGTTAATCAATGAGTGCATTCACACCGCGAGCAGGAGCTGCGCGAGAGCAGCAGTGAAGTCTATTATGCATATAATTTGCATGTCTAGTGTGTTTTAACAAGAACTGGAGTAGGCTATGTCAAAAAAGAAAATGAAGACAAACAGAAAATGTACCCATTTGAATTTGTCTTAATTATTCAGTTTAGGTAAACATATATGGTGTTATATATATATATATATATATATATATATCAAAATAGAAAATAAATATTCCTGTGTACTGTAAAGTGGTTAGAAAAAATGAAATCAGAATCAGCTAAAATCTGTATCGGCAGGTTAAACTCAATGAAAAATTGAAATAGGCCTAGAAAATTGGAATTGGTTCATCTCTATAATCTTTCTGATAGGCTGGTATCAAACACCATCACATAATCTGATGTTCACCTAGAGGTTTTATTTATTTATTTCTACCATATTTCTACTATTGTCGATGGGTTTAATAACACATCCTGCAAAGGGGGGCCTTGGCCAGAACCTAATGGTATTTGGGGGGCCTTGTCATGGAAAAGTTTGGGAACCCCTGGCCTAGTGTATATTTTCTATTTTATTCAGCACATAAAAACTTTATACATATATATATATATATATCTGTAAGCCCGTCTAGATCGGCCCAATGGAGATATCCGATACAACGGGTGAAGGTCTCTGCGCGTTACTGTCTTTCCGCGTGGCAAAGTAATTTAATTCCATTTAAGTTTTTATCTGACTCCATTTTATATCTGACTCCATTTAATCACGGACTCAAATTTAGGTTAGATTGCCAATTGGTTATTGGTCAATTAGGCTATATACAGGTGAAACTCGAAAAATTTTAATATCATGCAAAAGTTCATGTATTTCAGTAATTCAAATTAAATGGTGAAACTAATATATTTAGTATATAACTATATACATATGCATGATTATACTTTTCAAAGGGTCGACATTTCATTTCCAGAAACGCTGTTCTTTTGAACTTTCTATTCATCAAAGAATTTTGAAAAAAAAATTGTACACAACTGTTTTCAACATTGAAAATAATAATGAATGTTTTTTGAGCATCAAATCATCATATTAGAATGATTTCTGAAGGATCATGTGACACTGAAGACTGGAGTAATGATGATGAAAATTCAGCTTTGATCACAGGAATAAATTACACTTTACTATATATTCACATAGAAAACAGCTGTTTTAAATTGTAATAATATTTCACAATATTACTGTTTTTTTTTTTTTTTTTTTATCAAATAATTGCAGCCTTGGTGAGCAGAAGAGACTTCTTTTAAAAACATAAAAAATCGTACCGATCTAAAACTTTTGCACAGTACTGTATATATATACAACTATTCCAAAGCGCATTGTCCGGACCTCCGTCGGAAAGGAAATATAGACACTGGACCTCTTAGACTCTTAATTGAATACCTCTGCTCTAGAGACCACTTCCAGGTTTCGTCTCAAGGACATTCCCCCTGGAGGACCCCGCGGTGCTCAAGGGCATAACTGGGATCGCTATCAGTAGAAGGTTGATTGTCCCATGTGGGATTTTAACCTTTATAGACCCCATGAAATCAATAGGTTTTTGTGGCATTCAGTCCATGTCTATTAGATCTGAGTCATCTACATGTTTGTTTACTCCTAAAAGTTGACAAAAATATATCATCTTGTAAACAAGGGTGAATTTTTGACCAATAAAATGCCATGTCCCCACCCACTAAATTATAAATACGACTGTCATAGAAATGATGGGACTATTGCGCCTCTTTGTTGGGCACTAAAATCTATACGCTACTTAAAAACAGACAACATATTGGGCCCTATCTTGCACCCGGCGCAATTGACTTTGTACACCGACGCATTTATCATTCCTATTTTGCACCCGCGCAAAGCGGACTTTTCCCTCCACAGACACACGTCGGTTAACTAAGAAATACACTTGCGCTCCCCGGGGCGGTTCAGCGCAAAGAGGAGGCGTGTTCCGGCGCAAACTTTCCCTCATGCTATTTTGCAGTTCCAGAAAACAATTGCGCCACTGACCAGAAAAAACCTAGTCTAAAGTCATTGGCGCGTTGCGCGTACATTCAGATGCTATTTTAAGCGCGCATGCTTGGTCATAATACAGAGTGTGAACAACGCGCATACACTGTAGATGATTCTCTCATCTACACAGATGCATTTTCCTTTTTGCAAATTATACATAAGGAAAAATATTAAAACACGAGGGAAATCATTGTTGTCAAGTCAAGTATATTTATATAGTGCTTTTCACAATAGAGATTGTATCAAAGCAGCTTCACAGTATTAATATGTTGTGTCCATGACGATCGGAAAAATAGGCATAAAGCTTAGGCCTACATATTTACTCAAATTATTATATGCATGTATAACCGAAGCTAATTTGGGTGGGTTTGTCCCATCTCCAATGCCACCTCTTTCTTTTACGGCCCTGACGAGAACATCGATCTCCTCGGCTGTGAACCGATTCTGAAGCGCTCCTGGTAAATGTGCCGTTATAATAGTATTGCGCCATGGAACAAGCACACCTCGTTCATCATGCTCTTAAAGGGAATGTGATATGACGCTCTGATTGGTTTATTTCACGTTACGCCCAAACCACACCTATGAATAATGAAGCTACTTCAGACCAACCCCTTTTAGATTTGCGCCAGGCGCAAGAGGAATTTATCCCGCCGGGAAAATAGCAACAGCGCCGGGATCCGCCCACAAAGTTACTTGCGCTTTGCGCTTTGACACTTGCGTTTCAGATCGTGCGCTGAGTGCAAGATAGGGCCCTAGATGTTGTATGATTTTTCAACTTGAAATACACTATAAATGAAAATAAAACTCCTGGTGAAAGTATTTCAGAGAGTCTTTAACTTTCTCAGCTGCACCATGTTCAATGCAATAATAACATTAAGGCCACGAAAAACATCAAGTGAACTTATGTGACTTAATTTTGAACAAAATCAGTCCAAAACGATGTACGTTTTGCGTTTGTTTCTGGAGTGTGAAACAGTTTGCCAAAGCGAACTTTCTAGAAAGGTTTGCTCCCGCTGGCGAACACTCGTGTGCAATTGGTCCGTGTTGATTATGAAATAGCTGTGGTTATGAAGCTCCGCCTTCTTTGACTTGGAAAACTACTTCCGTGTAATTCGTCAATTTCTTCTGTACATTCGAGGTCAGACTGGAGAAGCACTTTATAGTAAATTCTAATTGAAAGAAACACTGACATTGTTTTGTCATGTTTCATATTGTAAAGCAATACTGTATGAAGAGCTATATAAATAAACATGATGTGACTTGACTGGCGAGCCGGATTGAAGAGCTTGTGCAAATATGTCCATATCCCTATGATTAGAAGCTTTCTTAACTGCTCTTTTCTCACCACTGTTATTTTTGTTGTGCTTATTTGTAATTGAGAGGAAAGTGCACAGCATATATTTACATATTCATCTAAAAGCCACTCTCCGATAATCGGGATAATCGCTATAGTAAATCACTGAAAAGGTATTTTGAACTAAGCAAAGAATGAAAAGGAACGTCACCATGAGTATATCAGTGACTTTATGGAAAGTGTCTAACTTGACATTAATAACTAACATTTAGAAGGGGATTTGTATGTTCTGAAAGTTGCATTATAAGAACTCCATATGAAAGTTTCATATAAAAACCTCTTACATGGGCGCCTGGTAAACATGAATTCCTTCTTTTCTATATATAAAAAATAACATTATGTTTTTTTCAACAGACAGCGGCCAGTCTAGACAAGGTCAAGACTCTGACAAATGACCTCAATTACACCCACATCTCCCTCCTGACTAACACCAGCGAAGCTCCAGAAAGCCTGTCCACGGCCATCAGTTAATCTCTAACACACACAAACAGAACCACTGACAGGACGAGATCACACACATTCACACTAGTTCCCCAGCTCCCAATGTTGTCTCCACTGACTTTGAAGTAGCAACCGAGTCAGTGGAGGTAAACAAACGAGCACGGTGGATGTTTCTGCGGTGGTTTTATCAAATCAAATCCTTCTGCTGCCGAAAGACAGCGAAGAGCGAGAGGCTCCTGGGAAGAGAGAGTAGGAACTGCCAAACACTAGCCAGCTTCGAAATGAGATTATTTCTGGAGGAAATAGGTGCAGAACAAACACAAGCACTTTGGCGGCACACACACGTGCCTGCCTGAGAGGAAAATATACTTGAAGGCTTTCGAGTGCCAGAGATATACAGAAACAAAAAGTCGGAAGCACCTTTGAGAGGGAATATGACATCATGAGGTGATTTGAGTTTGTTAGAAAACCTCCACAGATATCAGAGGGACATGTTTATGACAAAGAAACTGACAGCAAGAAATAGAGATGGATGACTTTCATCCTTCCACAAAACACATAGACTTGTACAACAGCAGGGAAGGAGAACGGATATAGATATCTATCTATATCTATATCTATATCTATATCTATGTATATATATATATATATATATATATATATATATATATATATATATATATATATATATATATGGGTTGTCGTCAAATAACATATTTAATTAAATCAGTCAATTTGGCAAACACACTAAGCCATATAACGATATTGGTTTTATTTCAACATAAGTTCTTGCTGCATGTATTCAGCATTCAACATTATATTGAAATAAAACCAATATCATGATATTGCTTAGTGTGATTGCCAAATCGACTTTGATTTAATTAAACATATGTTATTTGACGACAACCCATCAAAATAAAAAACTTTTATTTAATTAAGATAAAGATTAAAACATTATTTTAAAAAAATTGTTTACAGTACAATAGTATTATTACAATTTATTTCATATTTTATTATATTTAATAATAATCACAATAAAATCATACTTATTCTTATTTTATGTTGAATTTGTCAATAACCGTGTAAATGTGCCAGAGGAAAGATATATATACATATAAACTCACCTAAATGATTATTAGGAACACCTGTTCAATTTCTCATTAATGCAATTATCTAATCAACCAATCACATGGCAGTTTCTTCAATGCATTTAGGGGTGTGGTCCTGGTCAAGACAATCTCCTGAACTCCAAACTGAATGTCAGAAAGGGAAAGAAAGGTGATTTAAGCAATTTTGAGCGTGGAATGGTTGTTGGTGCCAGACGGGCCGGTCTGAGTATTTAACAATCTGCTCAGTTACTGTGATTTTCACGCACAACCATTTCTAGGGTTTACAAAGAATGGTGTGAAAAGGGAAAAACACTTTTTGCACAAAAAAAAAGCACAACCTTGAGGCGGATGGGCTACAACAGCAGAAGACCCCACCGGGTACCACTCATCTCCACTACAAATAGGAAAAAGAGGCTACAATTTGCAAGAGCCCACCAAAATTGGACAGTTGAAGACTGGAAAAATGTTGCCTGGTCTGATGAGTCTCGATTTCTGTTGAGACATTCAGATGGTAGAGTCAGAATTTGGCGTAAACAGAATGAGAACATGGATCCATCATGCCTTGTTACCACTGTGCAGGCTGGTGGTGGTGGTGTAATGGTGTGGGGGATGTTTTCTTGGCACACTTTAGGTCCCTTAGTGCCAATTGGGCATCGTTTAAATGCCACGGCCTACCTGAGCATTGTTTCTGACCATGTCCATCCCTTTATGGCCACCATGTAGGCCTACCCATCATCTGATGGCTACTTCCAGCAGGATAATGCACCATGTCACAAAGCTCGAATCATTTCAAATTTGTTTCTTGAACATGACAATGAGTTCACTGTACTAAAATGGCCCCCACAGTCACCAGATCTCAACCCAATAGAGCATCTTTGGGATGTGGTGGAACGGGAGCTTCGTGCCCTGGATGTGCATCCCACAAATCTCCATCAACTGCAAGATGCTATCCTATCAATATGGGCCAACATTTCTAAAGAATGCTTTCAGCACCTTGTTGAATCAATGCCACGTAGAATTATGGCAGTTCTGAAGGCGAAAGAGGGTCAAACGCAGTATTAGTATGGTGTTCCTAATAATCCTTTAGGTGAGTGTATAAATGTATATATATATTTAAAAAAAACTTAGTTTGGTTTGAGTTGGTTCTTGTAAGCCCATGTATGACCACCCAAATTGTTCAACTTTTTCCCAAATCGTTTAACCTAAAAAGGATTGTATACTTTTAAAAAGCCTTTTTTTAAAAACTTTTTAAGCAGATGCACTCCCATCCACATAATCGCAAAATCTTTCTAAATATAGCTATTCAAGTTATCTGATGTTGCTTCCTGTATTTTTTCATATCACAATATCGCAGACAAACAAAATCACAATGTCAGTTTATTTCAATATTGTTCAGCCCTAAAATGAGACACACCTCTCTCTTACAGGACGGACCCCAACTGACTTCCAAAGATGCTCTCATATTACAGGGGGCTCTTTGTGAATGGCAGAGTCAAATCGTTTCCATGGCAATACATGCAGCAAGAACCAATTGCCTCCACTTCAAAGGCTGAACCACTTAAAAGCGCTGCAGCCAGAGAGGGGGAGAAATACAGAAAGTGAGAGAACACCTTATCTCCTCTCCTGATGGCAAAACCCTTTACCAAGCATTACTCTCACGGCCGCTTCCAGTGCAGAAAACGCCCAGCTCATCAGCCCAAACACAAAGCCAGCGCAGACTCTACCTCTCGCCCACAGGATACACTCTCTCTCCCTGATACCTTTGTAGGTGAGTTAAACTCTAGTCATCATGATACTATCCAGAACTATACCAAGAAATATGTATTTTAAAAACTCTAGCAAAAGGCTTGAGATCATATGTGGTAACGTAAGGCCAGAAAACTGTGACTTTTTGGTCACCAATCTTTTCAAGCCCAAGATCCCTGACCTCGTCCTTGATGAAAGGCGAGATCTACCTATAGATTTACCTTTTCTTCTTCTTCTTCTTTAAGCAAATTTATTTGTTGTTAATTTGCTCTATAACAGTCCAAACTGAAAAAAAAAAAACTGTATTTGAAATTAGAGTCACTGCATTTTAATCACAATCCAAACAAAGATGCTACACACATGTTGCTTTGTATTTCAATTAGAGCAAATACAGAATGGTCTGACTTTAGCTGTGTGAAATAGTTACATAAGACACACCTGCATAAAACAAAAACAGACGGACAATGAAAATGCAAATTGACTCTCTGACAGCATGTGGTGCTCATGGAAAATAAGCGTTTCTTTGGGTACCGCTGTAAAAAAGCAGCTGCGCTTATAAACACGACTTTATAAGGAGGTAAGAGGAAAAGAAAATGCCATTGAAACTATTCTAAAGAAAGTCAGTTTCCTTCAGAGATACATTCATATAATTCCCCACCTCAATTCAACATTTATATTTTTCTTCCTATATTTTGAGCATCACAAACAGTGATCTTGCTGTGTCTGGTATTTTCTCTGCTGCGTGTCTGCGCTCTCTTTGCATCCGTCTCTTTGTCCCATCTCTGGTCTACGTTAACGTCCTGTTAACAGACTTCGTAATATTTTCACACAATTATGGCAT
This sequence comes from Semotilus atromaculatus, assembly GCA_031834385.1. NCBI lineage: Eukaryota > Metazoa > Chordata > Actinopteri > Cypriniformes > Leuciscidae > Semotilus > Semotilus atromaculatus. The sequence goes on from JAULUF010000025.1 coordinate 5,885,841, forward strand.
TTCGGGAAATTATTGCAATGCAGTTTGTGTGCAAGTCTGGAATAGAGAGCATCCAAAGTGAAACTAAAAACCGCCCAGTTGCCGATTGTGTGTTTGGAGCACAAACCCTCCATTTACGATTTATAGCCGGTTGACCGTTGCATCTCTGGAAAAAAGGTTGCACCACAACAAAGTGATAGATGGGTTGGCGACCACTGCTTTAGGTATTTATGGAAGATACATTATCTTGATGCACTGGGACGCAACATCAGTGATGTTCCCTGGGGTCATCGGGTGTTTCGTGTCTTTCAACATCAGACACCCTCTCCCAGGTGACCCGTCTGGGGTTGGAAAGGTCCCAACCTGCGCCCCAGTAGCAACTGTTCATGGATCAGTCCTCTTGATCGAAAGCCACCTAGTGGCTTTTTCTGCAGCTTGCACATATGGATTTGATGGCTGTTCTCTTTGCCACCCTCGTAATCCTGAGCCAGCTGAAGTGAGTGCCCTGTGAAGCCCCTACAACCAACCTTTATGGTTTCACAGTATGGCTTACAGCCTTTGCTCCGGCAAGACATTTGCCTCTTCCATCCTTCTCTAGTTTCTAGGCCTTACAGAATCCACCTGTTTCCTGCAACAGACATTGTTGTAATTGTCAAGTCATCCATGAATGCTCTTATCGGGGACTGTCACACACCAGACTTTGCCAAAGGGCCCCTGCACTCTACCACGGCTGATTTGACCAAGATCAATGCAACTCAACCAGCCTATGTGGCATGGACCCATAAGCATTTGCCAAGTTCGACCACAGAACAACTAGGTTGCCTCTGTTTTCAAAGGCTTCTTTGATGAACTGTGTAACTACTCTTAGATTTTCTGCAAAAAGTAGTAAAAGTAGCTGTTACTGGCACAAAGGTCAAAGTAGCTGTTCTTGAGGAGAAAGGAGGAAACAATGCCGAAAAACAACTTTCCTTCAATGCTACATCAACAGATTGCCCGGAATTGGTTGAGATCCCTTGGGTTTTCTTCTTTGTGAATCCAAACTCCCTCAGCACACCTCCACTTGTCTTCTACTCTTCCCCTTCCCCTTCAAATTACCCTCAATATCTTCCTCAGGTTTTGGCAAAGCTTGGGGAAATGCTTATAAACGATGTAGGATACTCCACTCTGGCCTGCAGCGGAGCGGAGGCTGAGCACAGCTTGATCAAACTCTGTTGTTGAGGATGCTGGACTAATGAGAACATTATTGGGTTCAAGCTCTTGCTCCCCCATTGCATCGCTCAGAGTCTCATGGAGAAAACTATCTACCTCCTTCTCTGGACATGGGGCGGCCACTTATGAGAGATCTTAAGGAAAAGGCTTATTATCCTCCGAAGAGCAGAGCGACACAGTAGAAGGGAAAGAGAGAGCCAAGCAGCGTGTTGCATTTATCAAAAACCCGTTTTTTTTCCCGTTTTTTTAAACAGCAGCTTGGAGACAAACGATTTGGAAAAAATCCTCAAGATCTCTCATAAGTTGGCTATTGCTGGCTTTTCTTCTTCAGAGGCAGACTTATACTGGTTCTCTGGGGTTCGAAGCTGCTGCCGCAGTTGATGCATTTTGGTGGCTCTTCGGTTCATGGCATAAATGGTGGGCTTAGTTTTTCCTTTCTCAATGTGGCCAAACCTCTCAGAGGCATAACTGATGATTATGTCCATCATGTTTTTAAGTCGACTGTCCACGTCACCTTTATCCATTGCACTACTCTGCAAGTCTCGGGAGGGTCAGGTGCACGGAGGCATGGCTCTGTGGGGTGATTCCTGGCCGGGCTCCTCCTGCATCTAACCAGGTTTAGTACCTGTGCCCTGCACCTTATTTTCCCACTCTGAGCATTTCATTCCGGCCTGATGGATTATAAGACCACGTTGGGATATACACATTTTTCCGCAGAAACAACTTATACATTCTTATACAGAATGTTTGTGTGTGTTGATAACCTTTGGTCCGTCCTTTTGGAGATGTCCGTATCATGCTAGGATTAGGTAACTAAATCTATTACGGCTGTTGTGCTTAAAGTAAAATGTGAAAATGAATGAAAAGTGTTGATTAGAGCGTTGCATTAAGATCTGCTCACATGTTGCATTAGATTTCCTTTTACATGTTTTTGTTTTTTTGTTGAGCATTATAACCAATCACACACATTTCTGTTGAGCTTATTAATGCAATGGCCAATCAGAGTCATTTAGATTAGATGAAAAAAATGCCAGTTTTGTTCAGTGCACAAACTCATTGACTGAATTCTGCACTCTCGCAAATTCTCTTATCATATACAACAAAGTGCAGATATGATGTAAGAGATTAATTTTGAAGTTAATGTTTAAAGAACAACTTTAGTAATTGTAACTGAAGTTTTTGTAAGAATGCATAACCGCTTCAGTGATAGAGAACATTCTTTGCTCGCTTTCTGTATATAATTTATTCCCAGTTTGAATTAACATTTGTTTTTTTTATGCAACTAAAATAAATAACCAATGTAAGGTCCTGATTTTATAACACCTTAAAAGCAATTAACTAATTCATGAACGGTTCGGTTCAAATTTGCTCTTTTTAGGTCAATAACTAGAAGATTACCAAAGTAAAGTAAATGGTAAACCTATTTGTGCTAAAAACCAGTGTGTTTATGATTATAATAATAAATTAAAATAATATGATAACATGCCAATTTGCAGTATCAAGTATCTAAATAACTGGAAGCGTCAAACTCCAGAAGTCTTGCACGTTCAAGTTACAAATGGCCCATTCTTACGTTAAAAACAAGTTTGATAAATATGTAGACTTTGACTAAATTGCTCAGCCGAATTCTCTTCCCAAATAATTTAATTTACTTCAAAGTACAGTATTTAAACTAAAATTAACGGTTACCGAAAGTTAACAATATAATCAATATAGGGCCCCCAGTGGTGACACTGAGAATCCCACATGTATTGTAACTGCACTGTTTTATGAATTGCTGTCTGAAGCATTTCAGCCATAAGCACCTATTTTTTTCCATAGCAATATGGGCCATAATAAAACACACAATCAACCTTACCTCAAACAGCTTGAGGTCATCTACACTGCATAATCATTATTACTGGGGGTTTTAACTTGTAATCATAGTGTTTGGTTTGCTTTAAAGGGTGTTTCGATAAGTGCTCACTCATTCAAATGAACCACTCTGGTCCTAAAAAAGGGTGTGCAATGTCTTGTCTGTGAGAGACTATACTCTCTTTAAAAAAGAAAATACTGAATTTTTGTATTGATTATTGTAAATGAAAATAATATTTAGTTAAAGACGATCATATATTTGTGAACAAAATCTGATGTAAAATATGGAAGCACATGGGTAGCAATATTCTATTTGAAATGTAGTATGAAAAATGACAATGCAAATGTAAAATGGCAATGCATTTCTGTATTTAAATTGACATTTTCCATTACATTTGAGCAACGTTTGGTTCAAAATGAAAATGATAATTCATTTATATAATTTACATTTGCCATTTCATACACTAGTTTTAATATATGTACATTGAATACATATTTTAACGCTTTATAAGTTGCAAATTTAAAATGAAAATGTATTACAGAAATGATTAGATATGTTTAATATGTAAAGCAAAAACTGTAGCAAAATGATCATTTAAAGGGATAGCTCACTTTGAAATTAATTTTTGGTATGTTTTAGCTTACCTCAAGGGCATCCAAGATGTCGGTGTCTTTGTTTCCACAGTAGTTTCAATTTTGATATTTTTAGGTCAAACCGTTGTTGTCTGTCAGTCATGTAATGCAGGTCTATGGTCACCACCTCAAAGAGCATCACAGAGAAGTCCAAATTAAACATGATTTAATGACTCGTATATGTAAGTACACATTGATGGCCTAAGACACGAAACGAGCGGTTTGTGTGAGAAAACGAACAGTGTTTATATAGTTTTTACCTCTTGTAACCACAGCCGCGCCCTCAGACCACTTGGACGTGGCTGTGGTTACATGAGGTAAAAACAATATAAATACTGTTCTTTTAGGTGGTGACCATAGATCTGTATTGTTTGACCTAAAAATATCAAAATTGAAACTACTGCGGAAACAAAGACACCTACATCTTGGATTAATTTCAAAAATTAATTTCAAAGTGAACTATCCCTTTAAATTTTATTTTTCTTAATTGCATTTACACTCACAGTTAAGACACTTGCTCAGTTGGGGATACACAAATTAATTAACCGATCATTAATACCATTGATCAGCCCTACCAAACTTGGAAGCTTTTTCCACTAAGAAACGGACATTGTTATGTTGTTTTGATTGATACTGTGAAGCTGCTTTGATACAATCTGTATTGTGAAAAGCGCTAGCCTATATTTGACTTGACTTGCGATTGCAACGAATGTAGCAAAATTCAATGTGCAATTTGAGAATGCATTCTGAGCCGATCATGTCTCCGCCCCCTCCCGCCCTGTCAATCACTGCATGAAGTTGGTCCCGCCCCTTTCCGCCCGTCAATCACTGCATGAAGTTGGTCCCGCCCCCTCCCGCCCTGTCAATCACTGCATGAAGTTGGTCCCGCCCCCTTCCGCCCGTCAATCACTGCGTGAAGAAAATGATCTCAGATGTTCCAACATCTAATCGTACTGGTAAATCGCGTAAATCTTCAGAAACACTACCATTTCTCTGTTCATGCTCCACTTCTTCTGCCAGTGAATTTAACACTCGTCAGCCGCCGTGTTTCATTCCAACACCTCAAAACACGTAACACATCGCCTATGTTTACCTGCTGCTGAGCCCCGCCTTCACACAGTTTATTACAGTAATATTTCATTAGGGTACTTGTGTACTTCAACCATCACTGTAAATTACACATCGTAATTATTATCTCAATTGAGATGCCAAAAATGTCCATTAATTAAGAAGCTTACATTACTAAACCAGATGACACGTGCAGGATAACTGTGAATAAAGACAAATTGAGACTGAGAAAAAGAGACAGAAATAAGGAAAAGTACAAAATGGGCCCAAACATGTTGCAAAAATCCATCAGAATTATAACTCAATTTCCTCTTTAATAACCCGCTGAAACAGATAACAAAAAAATTGTCTTTTTCATAAAGAGAAGAGCCAGTGAATCGATACCCATATAAAAGCGTGGTTAGAGTCTCCACAGCCGAGAGATGCGCTATATTTCACCGGCCTCCTCGCTCCGTGCCTCCGGCGGCCCGTCCAGCAGTGATAAAGGGCCTCCAAATCTCATTTTTTAATGTCCTTCTCCAGCATGAAGGGCAACTGACCAGACAAAAGGGCCGAGCTGTTGCGTTCAGCATGAGAATAACGAGAAACGGAAATGTCGTCTGATATGAGAGAGCGTGAGGATTTGAAGAACAAGAAAGTCGAAAATTTAAATTCAAGGCTCTCCATTTGAGATAACAACAATCTAACGCGAGCTACTCCTTCTTCAAATGAACTAAATTATGATTTAATATAGTAGATTGTGCCCTAATGGACTAAATTATGAATCAAAAGACTGAGTTTATGAATCCTCCTCCACTGTTACTGACAATTTGTCTCGCTGTTGCTACACTTGTGTTAATTGCAATGAACTTAGTTTCGTAGAGCCAGATTTTGATAAACTTGCTTTTTCAAGAAGAGAACCATCCGCTTGTCTGAACCAGCAACACGTCTGATTGACTTGTAAAGCAACCACTTCATTTGTTTAGTGGCAATTAAATCCCTGAAACTACTTTAACACATTGTTTAGCATTATTATTATTCACTCTAAAAAATGCAGGGTTAAAAAATAACCCAACCTTAACCACGCCGCTGGGTCACTATTGGACAGAACACGCGCTGGGTTGGTTTGACCCAAGTGCTGGGTTTTTCCATTTAACCCATATAGTTGGGTCATTCATTTGACCCAACCAGTGGGTGAAATTGACCATCTTGCTGGGTTAAGTCTTACTCATGTGCTGGGTTATTTCCTGTCTCATTGCCTTAATAAAATTAGTAACAAATATTTGTTATATTACGAATTTAAAATAATTATTGTCTCTGTAATACAATAAACCAGAGAGGCCACTGCATATGTGATATCAATCATTTAATTTTTTTTTTTTTTTTTTACATTTTTAATACATTTCTTTAATACTTTTTTGTATACAATTATACAATGTATACTCATTATAAGGTGATAAAAACATAACGGTTCATTAAGTAAGGTCTTTATACACCCCTCAAACATAGTTATGTATATGATATTGCATTTCTGTTGACAGATCCTCCTAAATGTTACACAATGCACCTTTAAAAGTCATTAAGCAACTCATTTGAACTCTTTTACGATTATGATTTATTAAGATGTGTTCATTTATTAAGAACAGCAACAAACATTTAAAATGCGACTAAAAATCACGTGGGCCTGAAATAACTGTTTTCCTCAAATTTGACAGAGGACAACTCTTTTCAATTAATTTTATACACTGCTTCGTGTATTTAACATGAAAAACAAAATAAGGCTTTGAAACAAAGATTAACAGCCTCCAGCAAAGACTCGGTCTTGATGGCATGGCCTGGAACAATGGCAAAGGTCTGACATGTCTCCCTCATCACATCCCTGATGCTCCAGTCATCTCTTTTTGGAAATATTCAACCATGTTGGTCCCCACCTGTTGATTACACACAATCACTTAGTGTTGCAATATAACTGACATGCAAGTTAAACTTTTTTTGTGGAAGAATATTTTTTTTTATTGCAAACATTACCAAATATGACCAAATGTGAAAAACAAACAAAATGTCTATTTACACATTACCTCCACCAGTCTAAAATAGTCTGAATATAAACACTTATTATAGGTGTACCGTTAGTGATTCAGGATAAGACAAAAACACGATTTGGAAAATGGATTCATGATGTACTCGCTCATTATAAAAATGTTGTACATTTTGAACACAAAAAAGTTATGGACTCGACTGAAGCTTTAAAAATTAACAATTTTTTTTTTTTTTATGTTGCAAACAGAGATTGCAGCTTTAAATATTCTAACCCTACATTACTTTCATAGTTATCAAGCATATCAAACAGTGCAAACGTCTACCCTTATTGAAGTAGAAACACTAAAGCAAAACTTACAGGTTGCATGTCAAGGACCTGTGCCTCTGGTGGGTCTGAAGACCTTTCCTCCTCTTCTGATGGATGGATGGATGGGGGAAGCAGAGTTTGCAGGACCTTCAAAGCAGTCTCCCCTTTAGCAGCTAAACAATAGGAGCATACATCAAGTTGCATTAACATTTAAATAGTATGCTGTATAACAATTCATTTTTCTAAAATATTTCTGCCCTGTGGTGTTTAAAATGGCGCTGTTGTGAATCTACACATTAATCGCGCACACTTGGTCCATGAGCTCTTAATAGGCTACTAAATTATTCTTCGTAACGTTAGGCCTACCTCAAGTCTTAACAAATTGTAATCTGTTTTCAGGGCGAAAACATATGAAATCGATTTAGTTCGCCTTTCCTCAGTCGCCGTTTGTAAATATTGCACGTCATACATTTACGGGGGGAAAACGGGGCTTTTTTTCTTTTCTTTTTTCCGCAAAAACGATCCTGGTTCCGACATAGGCATTACAGAAGAAAGAAGCAGACTGTGCTGGAACTTACCTCAGTTGCTTCTTCTGACGAGTATTTCTTAAATGTGCCAGCAGACTTTCCAAACACTCACTAGACTCATTTCCCGCAGTTTTTACGTGCGAGCCCTGTGAGGGACTAACGTTAGGCTACTGCGCGTGTACGGTTTCATTCAAAACGCTTTCCTCACTTTTAATACGCAACGTCCACAATGAATACGACAATTACGTGGTGAATTTACAATTTAAACTGCATATTTCATAAAGGCTGCTGATATAGCATGGTTTACAATAACGTTAACGATGCGGCATTTTGTCAAAAAAAATCTAACCGGCTAGCTGTGGCTATTTTATGTTTTACAGAATAAATATACCCCTCACACTTCCATATCAAAGACTGTAACTGTTATACAGTGAAATTAGCTTGCTGTTACCACAACTTGTTAAAAATATTGGTAAATATTCATATTAACTTACCATAAAACACTGCCCGCTCCGAGTGGCGTCGTGCTCCTCGAGTCAGAAGTGAAGAATCCAGAAAGTTCCGCAAAGAATGAACCTGTTGCTGGGTCAAAATAACCCAACCAGCTGTTTATTTGTGAATGACCCCTTAAAAATAATTTGACCCCGCATGAGCAACCCAGGAATGTGTTTAGAGTACCCCAAACAACCCAATATTTTGACCCAGCACAATCAACCCAACAATTTGTTTACAGAAACAACCCAGCATTTTTTTGAGTGTTAGGCCTACCATTATAATTCTCTCTCTCTCTCTCTCTCGTTTTCGGTGAACCCACACATACACACCTTCCCAATTCCCCTGACAGGTGGAGTCTGCCTCCCGGACAGATTGCACCTCAATCTGGCCTCTGATGGAGGAGGTAAAACAGTTTTGTCTTTTTTTTTTATTTTCCGTGCCCAAATTTCCAACCCTCTAATTATCTCCTAATTATCTCTTTGATTAAGGAGAAAGCGAGAGTGTGTAAATGTGACAGTCACTGTGATGAGGATTAATGGAGCTGTTGTTCCGGTGACTGATGGAACACTCTGCCATTGTGAATTACGTTTGTACACTTTCAGACTTTCTAATTTAAGATGATCAAAAGCATAAAATTACAGAATCAAATTAATTTTTCTTTAGGAAACATTCAATCTTGCTTGTATCTTACAAAAAAAAATTTATTTATATTATCTTATTGCACTATTTATTTGAGTATTTGATTTATTTGACTAACCATACTAACTTTAAGATCCATGACTCTTAAATGTTTTCATATCGTCCCTTGATTCATTGCATCCCATTGCGTCCCATGCATTCTTGATTGTCCCTTCAGTAACAACATCAACTTTAGAGTGAGTAAATTTCTAATTGTTTCCGCGGGTCACTTTGTTGTTTACATCCTCAATGAAAAATGTCCATGGAAGTATGGGAGAGCGGGGCACAACCTAATGCTTTTTGACTTTCTCAGTTTGTGTAAACCTACTTAGGGTTCAGACTCAGAGTATTTATTTTTTCCTGCATTCATGTCACACGTCTAGTACAATTATGTGGTTTTGTTTCATTAATACACTGTATACTTTTTTTCTTGATTTACCCTGAAAGAATGGAAGTGAAATGTGACAACATGCCCCATAGGTGGGATACATTGTAACATGACCGTATGACAGCAAAAATATACAAGAAAAACTAAAATGTTTACTCAATAAAATTAAATGATTAACTTTTTCATATAAAATAATGCCTTTTAAAAAATTTTTTTTAAAAATTTGAGTTTGACAACAAACACACTGCAAAACATAGCTATACAAAATAGTACAAAACATAATAATAATAATTATTCATTTCTGAACATTGACTCTCAGGGCCCTATCTTGCACCCGGCGCAAATGACTTTGTACACTGACGCATGTATCATTCCTATTTTGCACCCGCGCAAAGCGGACTTTTCCCTCCACAGACGCACGTCGGTAAACTAGAGAATGAACTTGCGCTCCCTGGGCGGGTCGGTTGCAAAAAAGGAGGCGTGTTCCGGCGCAAACAATCCCTGGTGCTATTTTGGAGTTCCAGAAAACAATTGCGCCACTGACCAGAAAAAACCTAGTCAAAAGTCAGTGGCGCGTTGAGCGTACATTCAGATGCTATTTTAAGCACGCATGCTTGGTCATAATACAGAGTGTGAACAACGCGCATACACTGTAGATGATTCTGTCATCTACACAGATGCATTTTCCTTTTTGCAAATGATACATTATTATAAGGAAAAATATTAAAACACAAGGGAAATCATTGTGGTGTCCATGACGATGGGAAAAATAGGCAAAAAGCTTACATATTTACCCAAATTATTATATGCATGTATACCCGAAGCTAATTTGGGTGGGTTTGTCCCATCCAGTGTCACTTCTCTTTCTTTTACGGCCCTGACGAGAACATCGATCTCCTCGCTGTGAACCGATTCTGAAGCGCTCCTGGTAAATGCGCCGGTATAATAGTATTGCGCCATGGAACAAGCGCACCTCGTTCATCATGCTCTTAAAGGGAATGTGATATGACGCTCTGATTGGTTTATTCCAAACCACACCTATGAATAATGAAGCTACTTCAGACCAACCCCTTTTAAACTTGCGTCGGGCGCAAGAGTCTTTTATCCCAGCGCCCAAGACCCGCCCACAACGTTACTTGCGCTTCACACTTGATACTTGCGTTTCAGATCGTTAAAATAGGGCCCTCAGTCTTTATTCACCTTTTTTCTCATGATTTCTCAATAGAATTCATTAAAGTATAGAATAGAATAGCATAGTTCTAATAGGGGTTCACTGTAACGCAGAGCTAGTGTCTTCTGCTGGTTAGATCACCATTAAAGAACTATCTCAACTGTTAAATAACAGATAAAAGATTAAAATAATACCAGATTTGTCTAATTTTAAATACACACAAAAAACATAAGCAAGAAAAACAACTTTTTAATTAACATAAATAAGACATTTACTTTTGATACGGTGAAATAATTGTTCAGTGATATCTTTCAAAGATTTCAGAATTTTGGCACAATTGTTTTTCTTGATATGGCAACTAGTAAATACACTAAGTTCTGTCATGCTGGCATGTGTGGGAGTATTTAAAACAAGTAGTATCTCAATAGCATTTTCAAGTATTGAAAAGTTTTAGTAAAAAATAATACCGTATTTTCCGGACTATAAGTCGCACTTTTTTTCATAGTTTTGCTGGCCCTGCGACTTATAGTCAGGTGCGACTTATATATCAAAATTAATTCATACTGACTGAGATGAACCAAGAGAAAACATTACCGTCTACTAATGCTGGGACGGTATGGATTTTTTCTTACCGTGGTTGAAAAGCAAGAAATTCCCTCGTTTTATTCTCCCGCAGCCGCACACACATAGTGAATCCGCCCGCGCTCACACTCGGCCATCACATCTAGTCCCGCGCCGCACGTCTCTAGATCACGGCCCGGCCATAGCGGCGGAAATATTGGGCTCGGGCAGAGAATCTAAGCTCTAAACAGGACAGAGTAACGCGGCGGATATCGCTCATATACATTTTGTTGACGAGGTAGGTAAGGCGGCAGGCAGGTTGGTGTTGCTTAAGGCTCGGTTATACTCCAGTTTGGACACGTACAAAAACAGCTGCGGACAGCGTGGACGCGGACTACTTGTCCGCTCAGTGAACACGTTCCACACTGCATCATAAAACAGTAACTTTAACGATGGGTTGTAGAGGTGTGGGTAGCGACGGACTTCTTCGCACAGCCTCTCTTCAAAATCGACGTCCATTGTTTTTCCCAAGCGCTTTCGCGGTTTTAACCTAGTAGTGACCGGTTACAAAAAATGGGAGGCACACGGATGTCCGCAAGGAACCTCCGGGCAGACCCTCCGATGACGATTTTTACGTCACGCGGACCCTAGCGGACCCTCGCGCAATTGCGGACGCGGAAAGTATAACACTAGCTTTAGGCGGACGCCTTAGTTCCAAAGTGCAGCGGGAAACCCTGTTACGTTAACATACCGGACACTATTCAGCCTGTTGTTCTGTGTGCTGTTGTGGAGCTGAATAACTTGCCTTTCCAGATTAAATTTCTGTTCTTGGTCTTGGGTTTTGTGAAATCAATTTCGAAATAAATGCGACTTATAGTCCGGTGCGACTTATATATGTTTTTTTCCTCTTCATGACGCATTTTTTGACTGATGCGACTTATACTCCGGAGCGACTTATAGTCCGGAAAATACGGTACATATTGTTCAAAAGATTGGTGTCAGTGAGGGTGTATTCACACCTGCCTTGTTTGGTTCGATTGAATCGAACTCTAGTTCGTTTCCCCCCTTGGTGCGGATCTTTTGGGCAGGTGTGAATACAGCAATCGAACTCGGGTGCGGACCAAACAACCGAACCGAGACCCAGCTGAAGAGGTGTGCTGCGTCCCAATGTGCATGCAATCCATCCTAAATAGTATGTGACATTAGCAATTTTCAATTCTATTTAGGGCGCATAGTATGCACATTGGGACGCAGCGGTGGTCTCGGTACGGTTCCAAACGAACTCTGGTACGGTTAGTTAACGGTGTGAACATGAACCGACCCAATTGCAAGAAAGCACTGCGCCTTTGAGTTAACAGGCTTCCGTAGTCTGAGTTGCGTTATGGGAAAGTGAGCTGTTGTAGCCTACTACATTTGATAAAATGAGTCGTGGTTTGACCTGGAGCTTCGAAGAGACGAGCTGCCTTATCAGACATCCCAAGTCTCCCGGAAGTTCCAGGAGAGTCTCCCATATTGATAGCGTCTCCCTGAAGCCCGCAAATTAGTTCAAATCTCCCGGATTCTGGAGCGCGTATGCGAGAAAGAACATCACGAAAGCTAGTCGCACATCGTCGTCTTCTCAAAATCCGAATTACAACATCGTATAGATGACATTGTATCATATGATACTCATTCGTTTCTTCATATTGCATTTGTACAGAATAACACAAAATTGGTAAAAGAACAAATATTGCAGTACGAAATATCTCCATGCTGAGCCTTTTTTGCACTTCCTGATTTCCCTACTTGAGAATCCTTGTCCAATGAATGGACGACCTTAGCACACGTGTGGTTTTGTTTACAAATTTTGGTTCACTTGCAAAAAGAGCAGTGTGAAAGGGAACCGTACAAAAAAAAAAAAAAAAAACATTTTATTTGGTCCGGACCAAAGCAAGTGACCTATCGGACTTTCCTGGTGTGAATACACCCTGAGATTCTGTGTCAGCAAGCACTCAGTAAACTGATCAGAAGTGACAGTAAAGACATTTATATTGTCACAAAATATTTCTCAAATAAAATGCTGTTCTTTTGAACTATATATTCATTAAAGAATCTTGACATCTTTTTTATCACAGTTTCCACAAAAACATTAAGCAGCATGACTGTTTTCAACATTAATAATAATAATTATAAGAAGAAGAAGAAGAAGAAATCATCATATTAGAATGATTTCTGAAGGATCATGTGACACTGAAGGCTGGAGTAATGATGCTGAAAATTCAGCTTTGATCACAGGAATAAATTACAGTTTAAAATATACTTAAATAGAAAAAAATATTTGTAAACAGTATATTTCACTTTTTCATTTTCATCACATAATTCATTTTACTGCATTTTTGATCCAATAAATGCAACCTCTGTGAGAATAAGAGGCTTCTTTAAATATATATATATATTTTGGATTGCTATATTGGTGCATAAACAGTACATATGGTTACGGCTACATATTTTTGTATTGCCTTCATTTAATTCATGGAAACATAATTAGATGTGCTTCTTTCAAACATTTTGAATAAACAGTGTTAATGCTCTTTTGAAATAATAACCAATTTCAGACCAATGCATAATATATAGACAGTTATCAAAAGGCAGAAAATAGATTTATCACCAAGGACACAAATACGTTAAAGCTACACTGTTTAATTTTTTAAGTAGATTTTTAGCAAAAAACACTTTGTTCTTTCAAAATGATATGTGCTCATTAATGTGTAATTACTTCTACCAACTAATCAAGTATTCTCATATGCGTAGAATCTGCCATTCAGAAAACACACGAGCGAATCGCTCGAATGGCGGCGGCCATGAGGGACAAACCAGGAAAGTCAAGCTTCACCTTTTGCGTTTTTACACTCGGTGTCACGTGACGAATGCGAGAGGGAGATTACTCGCGACTGCCGGCAGATTTGAAATAATACGGCCACTGTTTGAGTTAAAACCTCCTCGGAATGGGAGCTAAAAAGTAATATTCAGTTCATACTTGTGTCATATACAATCTCACCGCTAGATGGGAGAAATTCCTACACAGTGCAGCTTTAAAGTGTGACTTCGCTGATTTACAACCCACTTTCCATGGTTACAATGTTGGTAAGATTTGTAAATGAACAATGTTTGCTTGCTCTCCGTGTTATCTGGACCGAGAAATTCAAAACGCGTCACTCGGCAGACTTTGACAGCTCCAGGGCTTTCGTCAAAGCTACTTATTATTCTTCCAGATTTGATGTATCTCCGCCCACGGACAGTCGGATCGACACAGGGTTATTAACAGAGCAGTTATTGTAAGAGTAGGGGTTACACTAGTTTAGGCTCCAATTCTCACTATTAACTAGTTTATTAGCATGCATATTACTAGGATATTGGCTGTTTATTATTACTGTTAATAATCTTCATCCTTCATCCTGTTCGACACCTAAACTTAACAACTCGAACCAATAAGAATGGGAAGGGCTAATGTAGCTTTAAGCTAATGGATATATTCCAAAGGCATCAGAGTTTATGATAAAATAGGCTTTGTTTTAGATTCCAGCAATTTAAAAAGCCATTCAACTTAATTCTTGAAATTAGGCTTTCAATATCCCATGTGTCAAAAGAAGCACATTAGCAGCAGCGGTCCTGCATAATGCGGTGGGTTTCAGCGAGTGCTACACATTAGAGTATCAGGTTTTCAGTGTCAGCCACGAGCTTCACGTCAACAGCTCTAGTATTAGCTGGCCCATAATGCCCTGCTGTCAGTGAGTCAGCTTCGTTTTTGTCAGTAATTGGGCCCTGAGTTGGTGTTTAAGAGACCGTACTAAAAACCCTATTGTCACTTCTCTCACATTAATGTTGAAACAGTTTCCATTGTGTCCTAATAAGGTCCTTCGAAGTTTAGCAATCTCGACGTCTCCGCTATAAAGAAAGCGAAACAGCGCTGATTGGGATGAAACTATTTCCAAACCAGTCGTTCTTTCTGATGGCTCTATTTTAACCTTACCAGTCTTGCATAACTGAAATGTCATACTGTACTGTTGGGAGCCCGACTGTTTCAGTAGACACATTATCATTAATCTCCTGCTGTCAGGATGCGGGTGGAAGAAGTCTTGCTCGGTCCCTTCCCTGAAATGTGTGTTTGTCAGTTCACAGTGGCCCCAAAAAACAAAAAACAAAAATAATAATAATAATATATATACACATTGCATAAAAGAGAAGACTATAGCCACAAACAGCAAACATCGGAGTTTGAGCACTAATGACCCATGTGAATGATTAGCGATTTAATTGAAATGTATGAAGAAGAAGAAGTTAACAAATATAACCTTTGATTTTAATAATGTATTAGTAAATGTTGAAATTAATATTAACTAAGGTTAATAAATGCTGTAGAAGTATTGTTCATTCCAACGCATTCTCATCCTTTTGCGTCATATAGGTGACGCCATATGACAAAACGTCGAAATACTACGCACATGGTAGCCTTTAGCGTCAATATAACACGCACTGTTATGGGTAGGTTTAGGTCTGGGGTAGGGTTACGGTTATGACGCCTTGGGATCTGCGTCTCATAGTGACGCTAAAGGATGCCATGCGCGTAAGATTTCAACGAAATGTCACAAGCGTCACATGTATGACGCCAAAGGATGAGAACGGGCTGTTCATTCTTAGTTCATGTTAACTAAGGTAGTTAATTAATGTTAACTAATTAACCTTAATTTATTAAAATATACATATATATATTTATCTAGAATAAAAAATAAAAAAAAACACTTAGTTTGATATAATGCAATAACATTGAAATAACTGTGCCTTAAGATTAAAAATACTTTTTTGGGGCTTCTAATCATATTGCTGCTCAAAAAAAAAAAAAAACTTACATTGAAAGAGAAACTTACAATATTGTGGTTTGATCAACTCAGCCCTGTTGAGTTTAAATCACATATATATTGCAGCTTTTGATAAAGAAGAAGCCCCGCAGGTACAGCTGTGTTACAGGACACTCTAAAACAGCTGAGGGAAAAAAGTTGAGATGAATCATTTTGGAAAGGGTTACAAGTCATTTCTGAGGTTCTAGGACTCCATTAAACTACAGTCAGTGTGCATCCTCATGGAGAAGTGATGAAATGCCCAACGGACAGCATTTCTCCAAGGACACAGCAACATCTTACCTAGGATGCTTTAAAGGATCCTAGAAAAACTTTCAAATAACTTTCAAAGGACTCCAGTTAGTTCAGTGTTGGTGACGACTTTTAACTATGAGAAAGAACAGTTTTGAAAGAGTGGCAAGCTCAACAAAATATCTCAACAAGAAGAACTTCAAGTCTCATGTTTGCTAAAAAGAATCAACCATGGATGGATGGATGGATGGATGGATGGATGGATGGATGGATGGACGGACGGACGGATGGATGGATGGATTCCATTCATTCATTCATTCTCTACATTTTTGAAAAGTCCATAATATATATAATTCACTGCAGTTTCCAGTTGAAATGACCAATAGTATCAGTAAAACAGCTGCAAATTTAATTTCTCTAAAATGTCCAAACTCATCACGAAAACACCTATTAACCAGTTAATATTAATTGATATTAAGGTTTGAACTTTCAATACAGACACAGATTTAACTGATGTGACATATAACATATTTTTATTAATTTAAATGAAATTAAATCGCTTTTCGTAAAGAAACAAGAACATGGTTTTCTTTTTAATTAATGATGTATTCTTTATAACAACTTGCATACAACACTCTTCATTCTTTTCATGCAGACATTTATTTGTTTAAGTTAAATAGATTCATCCTTATTAAAGCTATTGAATATATTCTGTCAAGAACATCGAGTTTGATTAACATTAATGACATGGATCCACTACACTGATACACATCCGATATTCTCCCAGCTGTTTACAGACACAGACACTGTAATTATAATTACTGAGAGGAAGTACTGCTGTCTTTACTCAGTCACTCTCAGCGCAATTTTGTTGGAAAATTTGCAACCATTTTTAATGTTTCAAATAGGCAATAATAAAAGAATATTGCGGTACTGTATGCACGTGTTTCACTCATGTCTCTTGTCCCCTTGAATTGTCAGTGTGAACCGAACCCAGCATGAGCTGGATGACTGGCTGCTAGTCCGCCTGCCAGGGTCTCATATAAAAGAGCTGCTTTTCTTTCATTCATCTTTCACTGGAAAGGATTTCGGAGAAGTCTACATATTTTTTTGTATTCTATTATTTAACGGTTGGGTTTTCCCCTCAAAACCCTGCTCGCTTTATCACATTATACATAAAACACAAAGAACAAGCACCTAGTGCCACAGAGGCCAGGCTTTGAGCTTCACATGTTCAAAGCCAGTCGACCTGCAGATGCGTGTGGGTGTCTGTATCACTGAGAGAAGGCCTCATCGGAGCAACACTCATTTGTCTGAGGGGAAAAAGTTTAATATTCAGAGGCGAACTGTAACCTTCTGCCATGAGGGGCGTACCTGGTTTGTTTGTATCAAAGCCCTACAGTGAACTGCAGAAACATATACTGTAGTCTACGGCGAATGTTCAAATCCAGAAGATCTTTCTTTTGACAGCTAGTCCTACTGAGAAAGCGAGTGAAAGCAAGAGAATCTCTGGGAGAAGAAAGATATGACTAATTTAAGTCAGCAATTTTCCACTCCATCTACTCTCAAGAAATCTCCAGTGGGAAAATCTGTTATTTTCCGTCATATTACTCAGCTTTCTGGAATACTAAGCTGAAACATAAAACTGTGGAAAACACACCCTGAAATGGTGCAGTCCTTATCTTGTTTTTATGCTATTGCAGACGTAAGTGCTTCAAATGATGGTGGAGCAAATAATACCATACATGTAACCATATGTATTTGTGTCTACTGTAGACAATCCTTGGCCAGAATAAGCTGTGCTGCACACACAGGAACATGCCATCATGATGCTGATGCACTGGGTAGGGTTGCACTATCCGTTCGTAAGTTCTTTCTTAAATTGGAACGTAAAGTCCACACTAGAGGCTTAGTAACTACTAGCTAGTTTGTAACTAACTCTGTACATTATTCCGTTGCACCATTTGTTCGTAAGGCAGAACGTAGCTAGTAGGTCGTAAACTCTCCGTAAAGTAATGCGTAGTCGCATAATATGACGTTTAGCCTTGATGATGCAATAGCAGCCTTCAAATGCGTGAGCAAAAGTTGTGTTGAAATGCCGTGAATTTCAGTTTATCCTTCATTCTAACTTCTTTTGCCCCGCGTTACTAACAGTAAAAATACGTTTCCATTAAATACGATACTTGATCATGAATAAAATTAGTGTTTTTATATGTAAATAACATTCAAAAACTTTATTTGAAATGAAATTAATAAGGATCAATAAATGCATTGATACAAAAAACATAAGAAATTACGTTTATTGATTATGACTGATATTTGACATGCACAACATGGCCTGATGCACACAGCTGCGCTGTTTAGGATGGGTTCCTGTTAAAGTGCCGCTAACAAAGTAATTTTTTCACATATTGTTCTCTCTCTTAAAATGTAAACGAGTGTAAATGTCAGCATTATCATATATGTCTAAAGAAATTAAGTCTGTCAGGTAAAAGAAGAGCTTATTGATGCGGTTCAGTCTGTCTGATATTTTATTCCAACCGTTACTGCTGATCGGAGGCTGCCGTAAATATTTAGTTGGAACGTAGAGTTACGTTTAAACTAAGTTTAATGGTGCAACGTAAAAATATTTAGTAGTGCCTAAGTTGTAACTTAGTGCCCATTTACGTCAAAACTAGGCTAAGTTGGAACTTACGCACAGCTGGTGCAACCGGCCCCTGATGAATACACCGTTCCTAACGCTATCTTCTGCTGTATATATAGCAAAACAAAATAAATATCTGACACCGCTAAATCATCTACTGTAATGAAATACTTGATTTAAAAGTTGCAAACTGTCCGTTTATTATTTTGAATAAAGAAAACAAGAATAGTTACTATTAATAGTTAATAATAATAGTTGTAATAGTATAGTACTTGATAGTTCTGGCTAATGCTAACATGTGTTGGCGTGTGCTTGTGTTTCTCCCTTGCCTTATCTTCCTGATTCCCTTCAAATAACCCTCCTTATCCATTAAGTGACACTTTTACTGTTTATTTTATTTCCAGGATAATGTTCCCTTTGTAAGAAGTGAAATAAATCTTCCCAGAAAATCTTCCAGAACACCTTGAGCAGCACAGGCCTTTACAGACACATACAGACTTACAGATCCCAACAGGCCTATAAATTTACACCAGATTACGCCATCCGGACAGGAATACTGATGTACCGTGCACAAAGTTCTGGGATTATTCATCTAGAGCGGATAGCAGTCTACTGTGGATTATTTATACGCCAAAGACATTGATCCTTATATGAATACTAATAAAGGCCAGAAGCAGGATTTCTATGATAATCTCCGAGCTCAATGTACGCTCCTGCAGAAGCATTAATCAGTTATATAACACACACACACACACACACACACACACACACACACACACACACTGTATATACAGTGCTTTACATTCACACCCACCAAATATGGGTGGATTTCAGCAGTGGTGTGTAACGCAGTTACTCCTAATCTCCTACTAACCATTTTGGTGGGTTGAATTTTATAATATATATATATATACATTTTA
This sequence comes from Semotilus atromaculatus, assembly GCA_031834385.1. Classification (NCBI taxonomy): domain Eukaryota; kingdom Metazoa; phylum Chordata; class Actinopteri; order Cypriniformes; family Leuciscidae; genus Semotilus; species Semotilus atromaculatus. The sequence goes on from JAULUF010000025.1 coordinate 5,905,420, forward strand.
TTATTGTAGTCTTTTAAAAAGGCATCTGAAATAATAAACTAAGTGCAATGTTGTGTTGTCAAAAATATTGCTTTTTCGATACGTATCGATACTGAAATATCTGAAAAGCTTCCACTAGGTATTTTCCACAGAATAGATACATGATACCAGTTGCGCTTTCTCGTCTTCCCTCACTCACTCGTTTCATTTGTTCTGGATGGATTGTTACCGGATATTGTTGAATTTCAGTGTGGGATTGTGCGTATTGAGCATAATTGTATTAATTCCTGCAGATTTTATGCTCACAAGAGCACGCACACAAAGCTCCCTCTCAGTACTAAATGGAGTTATTTTTACGTCTATTTGAGTGTATTTCTCTCAAATACGTGTATTTAACTCAAATACGTGTACCTCCGTGTATTTGAGTTTTTGTGCGTCAAATACACACAACATAATGTTAAAATGTTGGTATTCACATGAACAAGTGAACGTAAACAGTTGATAAAGAAAACGCATGTGTAACAGTATAATGGATCAGTGCGTCAGGTCTTAAAGTGACAGCAGCCTGATGTACCTGCTTCCTAAATTATGAGATAATATTAAAAATATCTATATAGCAGTTGTTCCAAATGGTACTGATCCCAGAGAAAATGCTGAGTGGCTAGTAACTTTGGAAAACAACTAGCAACAGGGACTGGAGAGCAATAAAGTTAATGTCAAGCCCTGAGAGTGAGAAGACACAAGAAGCCTGTAAGTTTTAGTGTAAAATCACGATCCTGACTCTCAATCTCTTCCATTAGACAGGGGATCCCAGAGCTTAGTGATTCAGGTAGTCAGGATTCAGGTATTTTAGCCCTCAGTATCCCCCTTTTTTTTATTTTAAACTGTCTTAATATATTTTAAATAAATTTTTATTCTCATCACTTATAATTATTTTTATTTCTTATGCATACTATTTCTAATTCCTATGCATCTGTTGTAATTGCTTAGATTTTTTTTCTTCTATGTAAAGCACTTTAAATTACCATTGTATGAATTGTGCTATACAAATAAACTTGCTTTGCCGCTCTCTCTCTCTCTCTCTCTCTCTCTCTCTCTCTCTCTCTCTCTATATATATATATATATATATATATATATATTCGTCCCCAGACCCGACCTAGCAAGAGCTAAAGTGAACTGAGCGGAGCAGCAGAAGAAGTTTCAGTTGGATGTTTTCCAGAGTTGACTCTGGCTGGTGTTAGGAGTGGTTGCAGGCCATCTGTGGTATTTAAGGATATTTTTTGAGCTGATAAAATGTCAAGGTTTCCTCCAACAGGTGTTGCAGCAATTACACCTTATCTAGCGTTTCAGTCGCCATCGGGCTGAGCCCAGTTAACATGCAACTCTGCTCATATCACTGTCTGATAAGTGTGCCCACACAGAAACATGCAGCCAACCCTTCACTGACTCACATTTACTCAAATCTGTAATTGTGTGTGTGTGTGTGTGTGTGTGTGTGTGTGTGTGTGTGTGTGTGTGTGTGTGTGTGTGTGTGTGTGTGTGTGTGTGTGTGTGTGTGTGTGTGTGAGTGTGTGAGAGAGAGAGTTTCTTTAGAAGTACAATGATCCGATTTTGTAACTCAAATGTGGCCCTGCAGGTGGTGGAGGGCATCCCTGTGATTTTCTCGCGGGAGGCGGCCATCCTACATGCCTGATAATGACAGGAATAATAATAAATGTAGATGTAAAAGATACTGTATAAAAGGTGGAATTTCATCGAAAATTCGAGAAAAGTTTGTACAGTGTAGCTGACACATACAGCATCAGATATTTTGTTCTGTATTGTGACTGTGTGAAACACATTATTAAAATAGAAAAAAAAATAAAACCATAAGGTTGGGATTTGATTCTATTCATCATTTGTTGATTGAAACCCATTTACATTTTTTTTCAGAGTACACAAATAAACTGAACTTGAGAACTGGATGAGTCAGCACTTTCTCACTGTTAACTCATCACATATGGATGCTTCCATTGCTTTCAGTGAGAAACCTTTGGCATCGATACACAAATGCCATGGGTGTGGGAATGTTATTGTCATGATGAAATTTTATTGGGGTATAATTTTGCCAATATGACATATATGTTGGGGTATGTTCAAATCTGTGTGTACTGTACGTACGTTTTATCCCAGATCCTGTGCACACATTTGAAAATTGCCGCCGGAGGAAGTGCTACATCAGCTTTGATTGTGAAATGGCATCGGCTCTCGTGTGTCTTGTGACCGATTGTGTCATGCTAAAGTTTGGGTGTATCTTTTGAATGAGGTATGACAGAACGTGTTCACAGAGCGGGATCATTTTCAGCAATTAAACCCTAAAGGGGTCATGACGTGATAAATCAAATTTGCCTTGATCTTTTGACATATAAGAGGTCTTTGTACCAATAAAACATCCTGCGAGTTTCATAGGTTAAAACATCCTCCTCATTATAAACAGAGCATTTATTTAATCAAGGTCCAAAAACAGCTCGTTTTGATCGTTCGATGCGGGATCTGTGAAGTGGCAAATACATCTGCATATTAATCATCCAGAGCAAGACATTGACGATTACTTATACATCACCACACCATAGGCCCCGCCCACTGGCGTTCAGTCGATTAACGGCTCATACACATGACACACGTCAAAAGCAAATATAACTCATTATAATCACTGATGCTGTCTACACTGATACAGTAGACAGATAACATCATCCACGCGCTGGCGTCTGTCGACAACAGGACAAATGGAAGAGTATATGGAAGCGTAAAGGAACATTCGCTTAGACTCATACTGTTCAAAAAGCTCATTTCCTCATTTCTGTGCAGATTTTATAAGGATACCAGCTTCAGGAACAAGTGGATGGTTAATTTTGAATCGCTTTAGGGATCACATCTGAGGATTATATGTTTGTTTGGAGAATTTGACAGCTGATTGTTTTGTAAATGAGGCACAATGTACAGGAGAGTTCACAAAGAAACATTTGTTGACTGTTGAAGCAAGTCAATGCTTTGTCTGTAAATGACGGTTTTATATGGAGAATGTTTTCAAAACACTTTACGCTGATACGGTTTCCTATGCAGTGATGTTAGCCAATAACAGTGGCCGGCAAGCCTTGAAGGAGCCTCCCCTAAAAAACGAATCATTTCAGAGAGAAAGCCAGAACGAGGGATGTTTTGTTTGTGTGTTTGTGTGTGTGCACTATTCTTCATATAAAGACATCCTATGGCTTCAGAAGACAAGTTGTTTGTAATACTTTTAAAGGTCAGATTTTGCAATAAGTATCAGTGACTACTTTTATCTGCCTGATACGCGTTTTATTTGTGTTAGGTTTAGGGTAGGGTTAGGTGCTCCAATATCTATATCAAAGTATACATCTTTATAAAACCATTTATACTTTGAAAGTAATGGAGTAATCGGCATGTCGAGAAATGAATCTACAGGAGTAACCTGTGATCCCAACCAAGCGTCCATATGTGACATGTTGGGATTGAGTCTGATATATGAACATATGATTAAAAAGATCATCTCAAGTGAATGATTTGTTCACAAATAAGACACTGTTATTTTTCTCATGAATGCACAAAGTGCATTCTCCGATGCACAATGCACAAAGTGCATTATCCGATGTTCTCCGTGAACATCGTTCTAAACTCAGGGGTGCAGAGAGGAAGTGGCGCAAATCGAAAAATCCTACTGACCTTGGTCTTTATCAATCCCTCCTCTCTTCCTTCTCTGCTAATGTCTCTACTGCTAAAATGACTTACTATCACAACAAAATTAACAATTCCTCTAACTCTCGCATGCTTTTTAAAACCTTCTCCTCTCTTCTCAACCCTCCTCCTCCTCCTCCTTCATCAACCCTAACAGCTGACGACTTTGCCACATTCTTCACAAATAAAACAACCACCATCAGCGGCCAATTTAACAATCCACAAACTGACACACACATTTTACCAACAAATACACACATTCTACCCTCATTCTCTCTGCTTTCAGAGGCAGAAGTCTCCAAACTACTCCTTTCCAATCGCCCTACTACCTGTCCGCTTGATCCTATTCCTACTAACCTACTCCAAGCCATTTCTTCCTCAGTTACACCTGCACTCACGCACATCATAAACACCTCTCTTCACACTGGTACCTTTCCCACAGCGTTTAAGCAGGCTCGGGTAACCCCACTGCTTAAGAAACCTACTCTTAATCCAGCACATCTGGATAATTATAGACCGGTATCCCTTCTTCCATTCGTCGCGAAGACACTTGAACGAGTTGTTTTCAACCAGATCTCTTCCTTTCTCACACAGAACAACCTCCTGGACAACAATCAGTCTGGTTTCAAAAGTGGACACTCAACTGAGACTGCGCTGCTCTCAGTAATCGAAGCTCTGAAACTGGCAAGAGCAGCTTCCAAATCCTCAGTTCTCATCCTGCTAGATCTGTCTGCCGCCTTTGACACAGTTAACCACCAGATCCTCCTGTCAATCCTAAAGACGAAGGGAATCTCGGGAACCGCACTCCAATGGTTCAAGTCTTACCTCTCAGGTAGGTCCTTCAGGGTGTCGTGGAGGAGTGAGGTGTCGAAGTCACAACATCTACCTACTGGAGTGCCTCAGGGCTCAGTGCTTGGACCACTTCTCTTCTCCATCTACATGACATCACTAGGAACTGTGATTCAGAAACATGGCTTTTCCTATCACTGCTACGCTGATGACACACAAATCTACCTCTCATTTCAGCCTGATGATCCGACGGTAGCTGCTCGCATCTCAGCATGCCTGACAGACATCTCTGGCTGGATGAAAGACCACCACCTTCAACTTAACCTTGCGAAGACAGAGCTACTTGTGATCCCGGCCAATCCAACACTTTGTCACAACTTCACTATTCAGCTAGGCCCGTCATCCTTAACTCCATCACGGTCAGCCAGGAACCTTGGAGTTGTTATTGATGATCAATTGAACTTCACAGACCACATCACTAGAACTGCCCGGTCCTGCAGATTTGCTTTGTATAACATTAGGAAGATCAGGCGCTTCCTATCAGAGCATGCTACACAACTCCTTGTTCAAGCGCTTGTTCTATCCAGACTGGACTATTGCAATGCTCTCCTGGCTGGTCTTCCAGCTTGCACGATCAAACCTCTGCAGCTAATCCAAAATGCTGCAGCTAGAGTGGTCTTTAACGAGCCGAAGAGAGCACACGTCACTCCTCTCCTCACAAAATTGCACTGGCTGCCAGTTGCAGCTCGCATCAAATTCAAGTCACTGACGCTTGCTTACAGAACAACCACTGGCTCTGCTCCGTTTTACCTAAACTCACTACTTCAGACTTATGTCCCTTCCAGAAATTTGCGCTCTGCAAGCGAACGTCGTCTTGTGGTGCCACGTCAAAGAGGCACAAGATCTCTTTCTCAGACCTTTACCATGACTGTTCCTTGCTGGTGGAATGACCTACCCAACTCAACCAGAGCTGCTGAGTCCGTAGCCATTTTTAAGAAACGGTTGAAGACGCATCTCTTTCGGCAGCACTTGTTCCAGTAATACTAACACTTTCTCTTCCTTTCTATAAAAAAAAAAAAAAAAAAAAAAAAAAAAAAAAAAATTTACGGGTTCTACGTTGGATTAAACTGTGAAAGGTTATAGCACTTACATTTTGTTGTCCTGCTGTTATTTTAACTGCTTCTATGGTTCTCATTTGTAAGTCGCTTTGGATAAAAGCGTCTGCTAAATGAATAAATATAAATATAAAAATATACAAAGGAGAGCTAGTGCAGATCTTTCAGTCTGTTCCTCACACAAAACTATATTACAGCATCTGAAAACTTGGAATATCAGTCATGTGGACTACTTTTATAATACTTTTTTACAGATTTTTGGTCATTTTTGACAGCCAAATCACTTAAATACATTCATTTATATCAACAAATCTCTTTAGCTCTTTAGGATAAAAAGCAAAAGTTAGCACTTAAAAACACCAGATAAAAATAAATGATCAAAAATGAAATGTGCACATATACAGATAAATATACAAATATCAGTATAAGTGGTATGATTCATGCCTTTGATGTGAGTGGGTTCAAAACCCACCCGCACATATACGTTTTAATAAACAGAGCAAAATAGCTACTGTATCAGAGGATGTATATCAGAAATGGGGGCGTCGGGTTGCACTTTATTTCGCTAGAACAGAAAGCTGGCGGCAGAGCGGGGTGGGTGGGGGGGGGGGGGGGTGTAAACAACGGGCAATGGACAAGAACAAGAACCTTTCTGCAATGTCACCTGTTGCTTCACAATCGATGTACAAATGGCAGCTAGAATGATATTGACAATACTTCATTTTAAGTGATTAGAATTAGTCAGGCCTTTCCATTCTTTACCAAAAATGACACAAAAAAAGCTAGATTGTTTCTAAAACCATACATATTATATTATATATTTTTTTAACAATAGTCAAATTTAATTGATTAATTATTAATTGATGAATTCTTACAATTTTTATTAATGCATTTTAATGTATCTGTGTCCATATGGTTTATTATAGGTTAAAATTGGTTATGGCTGGCACTAACAACCTCTTTGCAAAACCCATATAACTTAAACAAAAGTTAAAAATCTGCTGAAATGAGGCGCTCAAATAAGATAATAATAATTAATAATTCATTACATTTATATAGCGTTTTTCTCAGCACTCAAAGCGCTTAAACTAATAAGATCAGGCTGAAATGACTGTGGACACTGTTAAAAATAAAACTGAACAGCCATTTTTTGAACTGTGGAGGAGGTTTTGAGTTCTGAACATTACAGTAGAACATGTTGACGGAGTACATCTAACTCTTTTGATTCAAAAGATCACAGACAATTCCATTTGTCACAATACACAGAGTGACCCACTCAAAATAATGGCCTGATTTAGAGTAAAATGAAGAACAGGTACATTTACTGCTGTAATTTTCAGCACATTTGCATATGTACAATTCAACTTGTTCTTAATGCGAATGATTCAGATAGAGCAACAGGAGAGGATCTCACATCATGCTTGGACACACAGGAAGTCGTGTGCTGTGTGTGTGTGTGTGTGTGTTTGTGTGTGTGTGCGTGTGTGTGTGTGTGTGTGTGTGTGTGTGTGCGTGTGTGTGTGTGTGTGTGTGTGTGTGTGTGTGTGTGTGTGTGTGTGTGTCTAAATGTTAAGTGGAGATTTTGTGCTTTTGAGGTCAGCTTGTAATATGGTGTTATGTTAAAGCTCATTTCAAAAGAAGGTTAAGGCTGCGTTGGCTTCCACTGTATTTTCTGAGAAAAATCTTCTTGAGCTCACACAATCGTGTTTATCGGAGGCAGCCGATCATTTCTTCACATTTCGCGGATGTGCCTGGCCTCTTTCATCTGCACCTTTTGGACAAGCGTGTTTTGGCTGGACTGTTGAAAGTTGTTTAAAAGTGGAAATGGCATTTGAGGCTGATGTCTGACCTTTCTACACAATCTCCAGTCTGCAGTCACACACACACAGTGATAGATGGCCACAAAGACACGCTGTCACAACAATAACAATAAGTACACACACACACACTAAACATATATTATGCCTGTATGTATCTGTCTGTCTATATATCTAGGCTGCATTTATTTAGAAAAAAAAAATACAGTAAAAAACAGTAATACTGTGAAATATTGTTTCCATTTATAATGTATTGTACAATTTAATTTATTCCTGTGATCAAATATGAAATTTTAGCATAATTACTCTTCAGTCACATGATCCTTTAGAAATTCTTATAAATTAGAACAGGCATTTATACGTGACGAGCTCGCCGTTGTTCTATTCTTTGAAACGACTGAGTAATTGCCCTCTAAACCCTCAGGAATCAGAGGTGAGAAATAGTAAGGTACACACGTGATTTTTTTTTAGTACACTTCACCTAAACCACACTACAAAAGAATCGTGTAAAGCAGTAAACCTTGAGATTGATTATTACTTGTTGTGACATTAGAACCAAATAAATGGATATGAGAATGTAGTCTATACAACTAAATTAACAACATCTTACATATTTTGTAAACATTTTTATTTAGTTTCGTGATTTTTTTTATAAAACATGTGCCTTTATTTTTATTTAAAGGCTTATGTCTGCTATATTAGGTTCATTTTGTAAATGTAAGCAACTAATCTAGATGCACAAACTAGGTGGCGATGCGGTGAGATGCACGTGCTCGGCCAGATTTGGCTTGAAGTTGTGCATCTTCGGATGCGGAGCCAAGAGAAATGACCCCTTGCGCACCCAACGCGCACGACCGCTCTCATTTTTTCCGCGCACCTTCGCGCTTGTGCGGATGCGGCGAGTATAAAACATGATGCCGTGAGCATCGCGCATTCTACTGCATGCATGTTAACTAATGAGTGCATTCACTTTTGATGGACAAAATAAATATGATTTCACACAAAAAGTGCCCAAAATGCACAGAATAAGCATATCTTGTGTGTTTTAACAAAAACTGGAGTATTTCAGAAAAGAAAATTAATATTTAAAAATATTTATAGAAGATTTACCCACTTAAACTGGTTTTTAATAATTCATTTTGGGTGAAGTATGGTGTATTATATAAAAACTAAAGTAAACTAACCAGAAAATATGATTGATATAGTATATATACACTCACCGGCCACTTTATTAGGTACACCTGTCCAACTGCTCGTTAACACTTAATTTCTAAGCAGCCAATCACATGGCGGCAACTCAGTGCATTTAGGCATGTAGACATGGTCAAGACAATCTCCTGCAGTTCAAACCGAGCATCAGTATGGGGAAGAAAGGTGATTTGAGTGACTTTGAACGTGGCATGATTGTTGGTGCCAGAAGGGCTGGTCTGAGTATTTCAGAAACTGCTAATCTACTGGGATTTTCACGCACAACCATCTCTAGGGTTTACAGAGAATGGTCCGAAAAAGAAAAAACATCCAGTGAGCGGCAGTTCTGTGGGCGGAAATGCCTTGTTGATGCCAGAGGTCAGAGGAGAATGGCCAGACTGGTTCGAGCTGATAGAAGGGCAACAGTGACTCAAATAACCACCCGTTACAACCAAGGTGGGCAGAAGAGCATCTCTGAACGCACAGTACGTCGAACTTTGAGGCAGATGGGCTACAGCAGCAGAAGACCACACCGGGTGCCACTCCTTTCAGCTAAGAACAGGAAACTGAGGCTACAATTTGCACAAGCTCATCGAAATTGGACAATAGAAGATTGGAAAAACGTTGCCTGGTCTGATGAGTCTCGATTTCTGCTGCGACATTCGGATGGTAGGGTCAGAATTTGGCGTCTACAACATGAAAGCATGGATCCATCCTGCCTTGTATCAACGGTTCAGGCTGGTGGTGGTGGTGTCATGGTGTGGGGAATATTTTCTTGGCACTCTTTGGGCCCCTTGGTACCAATTGAGCATCGTTGCAACGCCACAGCCTACCTGAGTATTGTTGCTGACCATGTCCATCCCTTTATGACCACAATGTACCCAACTTCTGATGGCTACTTTCAGCAGGATAATGCGCCATGTCATAAAGCTGGAATCATCTCAGACTGGTTTCTTGAACATGACAATGAGTTCGCTGTACTCAAATGGCCTCCACAGTCACCAGATCTCAATCCAATAGAGCATCTTTGGGATGTGGTGGAACGGGAGATTCGCATCATGGATGTGCAGCCGACAAATCTGCGGCAACTGTGTGATGCCATCATGTCAATATGGACCAAACTCCCTGAGGAATGCTTCCAGCGCCTTGTTGAATCTATGCCACGAAGAATTGAGGCAGTTCTGAAGGCAAAAGGGGGTCCAACCCGTTACTAGCATGGGGTACCTAATAAAGTGGCCGGTGAGTGTATATATATATATATATATATATATATTTATAAATAAATGTTCAAAATGAACACATTTAAAATAATAAGTCAATTATCATCAATACTTCTTCCAAAACACATTTTTGTCTATATACCCGGATTCACTTTGGTAAGTTTATTATAAGTGTGTATATTTTAGACCTGATGAGATGGTATTCGTGGTGATTTTACGCATTTGTGTCACTCACTCGTGTGTCTTATCATATCCGTAAATAGAGAAAAGTTGCTCCGGTTACTTTGCAAACGGCAATAAAAAAACGAACGAGGAGAGTCTGTTGGAGAAAAGAGAACGAGACAGAGCTCGTGATAAAACAAGAATCAACATCAGCTTGGCTTTTCAGAGAACTGATGGGGTTGAAATGTTGTAGAAGTGATGCAGAGATGATGGTGTTTTTATTTCTCAACAGGTGAGTAATGTATTTTATTGAACAGATACACTGCCATGTGTCTCTCGAACAGAGTTCACTGTAAATCATTATCTATTGTATAGAGTTGTTTCATTATGGTTGTTGTTGCTGTGCTAGAATTTACATATTGCTGTGCGTGTCCATTACATATTTGCGCCAAACTTTTGCGATTTTTTAGACAAAAAACGATTGCGAAATTAAGCTGTTTCCATTAACCGATGTTATGCGACTAAAACATAATTTTTTCCTTTAGCGATAATCCTTCCAAAAATCATGGCGACGGATGTTGGTAGGTTTACGTATATCCCAGCCACTGCACTGGCCACTATTATTGATCGAAGGAGACGTATGTGTGTTATCCAAGCATTCATGGTAAGGAAAGACCCTTTTACTTGGTGTTTCTGGTGTTTCTCCCTCATTTCTGCTTCGAGGTCTTGATTGTGACGTTTCTTTCCAGGTTTAAAATCCAGTAATCCTGAAATTATTTTGTCTTTTATGAATTTAATAAAGAACTCTGTCTCGTATTCTGTCCAAACACTCGCGTCATCTACGTCAGGTGACTGTAAATGCGCAAAAACTGTTTCCATTGCATTTTTGCAAAATATTTATTTTTCGAATTGCCTGAAAAACCTCCTCATGCGAGCGTAAAGACTTTTTTGCGATAAATAGGAGTTTTTGCGAAATTGACGTGTTTCCATTGGACGTATTTTCAATTCGCAATTTCAATTTGTATAATGGAATAATGGAAACGCGGCTACTGACTGTCTTTACCAGATGCAGCCGAAGCAAAACTGTAAGTACTGAGAGCATAAAATGAGTGAGACAAAAAAATAGCAGTAAAAGAGAAACCGAAAGGAGGAGAATGGCAGCGAAACAAATGAAGGAGTGCAAGAGGAAGACAGCGGTAGATGCAGAGAGATACAGCGTTTGAGAGATTGGTGGGGTGTTCTGCCTGATAGGGGGTCAATGCTTCTCCCCAGAGCCCCATTACCGGGTGGCATTAACGGATGTGGTGGGCCAACGGGGGCACGGCGAGGGCCCAGTGTGTGCGAATGTGTGCGTCAGAGAGTGAAGGAGAACAATTTGATAGTATCTCCTCTTCACTGCAGCCACCAACACACCACCATCAATCACTGCAAAACACAGCAGCCTATACACACAAACACACGAAATACAGAAACACACACACACGAGCGCGCACTAATAGCCGCTCACGTCCATGAACACTTAAAGTGCGTTTACCTGCGCAGGGCAGGGAGTATCCCACCAGCGGCTCCTGGATAAACTGCCGCTCATTGAGTCTGGTCACACAGTACAGGTGGAAGCAGTCCAGGCAGATCACGTGACGCTCAGCGCACTGAAACACCAGCACTGGAGTCCTGGAGGACACAGAGGCATGAATCCCACTGACAGGGTACATTTACACTACTTTGCATCATACTATAAAAGTGCTTTTAAGAAAAACACTACTAGTTTCCAATAACACATAGGGCCCTATTCTAACGATCTGAAACGCAAGTATCAAACGTGAAACGCACGTAACTTTGTGGTCGGATCTCGGGCGCTGTTGCTATTATACCGGCGGGATAAATGACTCTTGAGCCTCATGCAAATCTAAAATGGGTTGGTCTGAAGAAGCCACATTACTCATAGGTGTGGTTTGGGCGTAACGTGAAATAAACCAATCAGAGCGTCATCTCACATTCCCTTTAAGAGCAGGCGCGCGTGTTCCACGGCGGATTGCTCTTATAACGGCGGATCTGCCGGCGCACGCCAGGAGTGTTCACAGCCGAGGAGACGGGCGCTCTCGTCAGGGCCGTAAAACACAGAGAACTGATATTGTGTGGGGATGCAGAAACACACACAAATTAGCTTCGGTTAAACAGGTGTATAATAATTTAAATGTGTAAGCTAGATTTATGCCTATTTTTTCACATCTTCATGGACACCACAATGATTTCCCTCGTGTGGTAATATTTGTCCTTGTAATTATGTATGGTTTGCAAAAATGGCAACTGCTGCGTCTGTGTAGATGAGAGAAGCAAAGTGTACGTGCGTTGTGCACACGCTACATTATGGCCAAGCATGCGCTCTTAAAATATCATCTGAATATCGCACAGCTGACTGAATATCTCACAGCTGAGGTTTTTCCTGGTCAGAGGCAGAATTGTTTTCTGAAACTGCAAAATGGAACCAGGGAACGTTTACACCGAAACACGTCGCCTCTTTTCGCTGAACCGCCCCGCGAGCTCAAGTTCATTTCCTAATTTACTGACGTGCGTCTGCGGAGGGAAAAGTCTGCTGTGCGTCGGGTGCAAAATAGGAATGATACATGCATCGCTGTACAAAGTAAATTGTGCTGGGTGCAAGATATAGGGTCCCTAATGTCTTTCCACACTAAAGGCAACAATGCTGTGTGATGTTGTACAATCACAGCCAATCAGAACATACTTTGGATGTTAGACAGAGATAACATGACCTGTAAGAGGTGACTGTTATACTCAATTTAGGAAAACTAAATTTGGACAATCAGCTTTTTCATTTGCAGTGGTTGAAAAGTGGAACTTAATCCCACATTACATTAGAGATTGTGCAAGCCTTAGCAGTTTTAAAATGTCCGTAAAGACTTGGCTGAAGGCAAATCAAATATGTGATCATTGACCCTTTTATATATTGTATATTTGTATTCTGGTTTTTATGTGAGTACTGTGTGTTTATGTTGTCTTTTTACTTTTCCTTGCCCATTCTGTCGTCTGATTAATACTTTATATTTTTCAGAAACCTAGTAAAAAATTATACTACGTAAAATTACTTTTAGTAAAAACGTCCACCTTCATGTCATGGTTCACATGTCTTTTTGATGTGAAATATTTGATGACCTTTATAAAGTTAACATAAGAATAACTTTTATATTGTATGCATGTAATATTTTAAGATGAACATTTACTGGATTGAAGCAACTAAAGTTCACTTGATTATCCTCCATCAGTTTTTATGGCCAAAAGAAAGAACAGAGCCTCTGCTTTTAAACAACAATAAAAAATTTAAATAAAAACATTTTATTCTAGCTTCATTCAGTCTTTTTTTTTAATACTTGAATGTGGATGTTTCTTAAAAAAAGATGTTTCTGTCAAAAGTATCGGATTCAAAACATTGAGTAGATCACGTCCATCAACACCCTCAAAGCTTCACAGTCGTTACTTCTTTATGGGTCCGACGTCTCATTCTGTAACGTTAGGCAGATTTGATTTATATGCTGTTGTGTCTGATGATCACATTAGCTTACTAGTGCGTAAGCAATCTTCTATCCGTTCCTGGTTTACACAGATCTTTTTTCTTTGCTTGGTTTTGGATCCCAAGATGCTGTACTATTTCAGTAGATGCGTAACATCGCCCCCTACGGTATAGCAGTGAAAACATGGATTGCTGGTTGTCAAAGTTGTCAAAGACAGGGAAGCAACTGAGTTCTTGGTGTGCAATATGATCTGTACGGTTTTCATGGGATCCCCTGGAGAAGAGCACTGATGAGAAGAGGGCTGCTGGGAGAACGGGGGCGGGTAGAGAGCTTGTTTAGATATGTTGCTTGTTCAAAACCTTCGGAAAACCTCAAATACCCTTGTTACTTTAGTGTAGTAAGCAAAGAAACAACTCTCTGAAATCTCATGACAATTTTCTTTCCATTTCTCCAGTCCTCCCCCCCTTAACTCGCAAACCCAGACTCACTTGACTGGAAGTCAACTTGCTAACACAGTGTTCCACCTCTCTGACCCGGTTCTCCCGCTTCTATTGTAAGAGCCTGGCCGTGTCCTTGTCGATGCCCTTTTAAACAAATGGAGGAGATTTGTGAGGAGGAAGAAGAGTGGAATGGAGGACGGTGGGAAAACAAAGCTCTACTCAGGAAGGTAATTGCGGCACTACTTCAATCAGTCCTTGATTTGAATGGTGGTTGCTGGTGATTGGGCTTCATTGTCTGGTTTCTCCAGGCGCTCGACCGCCCTCCACGCGAGAGCAGCAGGTAGGAGCGTTTACGCGGGACCGCCCCGCTAATAGCTGACCTTCATCGGCAGGACACACTTAGCGCTCACTCTTTCTGGAAAAATGGCCACTGTTGATTGAAGGGCCGCACAGCAGGAGGTGTACGTAGGTTATAGAGTACAGACAGCTTATCTTTCAGAATGTTTGTATCAATCTTTAGTTTACCTGTCCAATGTGTTGCAGGCATTTCATCTTTTCTGACTGCTGGATCCATCAGAAAGCCTCCAAACTGCTCTGTCAAACTTGCTTTGTTTAGAAAGTTATTTTTCCTTTCTGGTTGTTGTCTGTTGCTTTGTAATTTGATCAGTCTAATGGTCTATGAGTGAGTCTTACTAAGACTTTATATACAGAAAAAAGGTGCACTCGAATTATTACGAATGGGAGAAAGTGCAACGCCCAATATGGCGGAATCAGTCCCACCTTCATTAGAAAAGAGCCAATCGTCGATCGGTAAAGTCATCGCGTCACTAACTGTTTCTATAGGAACCGAAGCTTCTAACAGCAGTGTTCTGAGATGAGCGTGTTCTTAAGACTGTGATTGCACATTAGCTTGGAATTGTCACAATTCAAGCATTTAGAAACAAGATTTATGAGACAGTTGTTGTTATATTTCAGTGGGGATTTCAAATGTTTGACCATAAGCTTGGCGAACAGTTTTGGAGAATTTGATGTTTCCCCATTCAGAGAGATAGGAGGTGCACTTGCATGACCGAGAGGCGTTTTAAAGATGGCCGCCGAGTGAAATTACGTGTCTTAAAGGGACTTTGGTCTTACACAATGTGCTAACCAGGTGCCTATTAACAACAGCATGAATTGTTTGGCCTACTGCTACTTTAAAGCTATTTTATTTTAAATGTATTAAACTGCAACTTAAACTGCAACAATAATTACATATATGTAAATACTTGATAGACAAGTTTCAGTAGAAATTACATCAAAGTATAGTTTAGTTTACCATACACTTAAACCAAAAAGTATTGTTTATTTCAAAAACAATAAGTCCTGCTTTTACAGACAGAGCTTAGATTAAGCCAGGATTAGGCCTTGGTTCAATTAGGACATTTAAGTAGCTTTTATAAATGTGCCTTAGAAAAAAAAAACATTACTGATGTGCATCTTGAGACAAAACAATGGCACTGACAAATTTTAAGATATGCCAGTGCAAGTTGCTTTCAGTTTAAAACAGCATACATTTTAGTCTGGGACTAGACTTAAGCCTTGAATCCAGGGGTAGAAGTACTTATGAAATGTCATATACGAAAAAATTAATCTTGACTTTTTGGGTGAAATAGAACAGAAACCACACCAGTACACCCATTCTGGTAGTGCTGTGCTGAGTGGAAGCTCCTTATTGGTCAGAGGCTGCATGACCTAAGGCGGGCGCTAGCTCACCATGGGCTTGGCCCCGCCCACTCTTGAATGATCACCACATCACCATTGCTCTGGCTTATCACTGGTAACTATGTCAAACTGGGTTTTTTTTTCTGCAAAGCCATATGCAGCCACAAGTTTCTTCTGCAGGAGAAGTGGTCAGTGGTGGACAGTTTAAGCTACCTTGTGTGGTCCTAAATGACTGATATACTCACGTTATGTTATGAACTTCTGTTATGTTTTTCGCTTAGGGGTAAAACGAAGTTTGAAATATGTGATCAGTGATACACTAAGCAAACATCCGACGCCGTCCACTCTGCTGAGAGAAATGGTCAATATGTCAATATGTGCTGCACACTTTCCTCTCAATAACAAAATAAACACACAACAAACTTTTCTGGAAAGTTCACTTTGGGAAGCTGTTTCAAACTCCAAACGAACTTCGTTTTGGACCAATTTTGTTGGAAATGACGTCACATCAGTTTATTCTTTAATTTCACTTGAAGTATATCAGGGCCATAACCCTTATCAAGGGCTCTTGATCAGAAGAGAGCCAATGCCAGTACATCTGAGAGAGAAACCGGATGCTGCCAAAGGAGTTAACAGTGCTAGGTCTCAAATGCCATAATGAGACCAAAGCTCCATTGAATGGCCATTGACCTTCTTCTGGTCGGATACTAGTGAGAAGTTTCCTCCGCCCATAGAATGATGGTGGGAAACCATCAACTATTGGTCGAATTACCCTATCTAGACGTCCCTATAGACCGTTTCCAGCAATTTAAGGCACAATGCCGGTGCCTGCAGGTATTAACTAACAGGTCTTCTTTAGGAGCGTGTAATCCTACCCATGATCACCAAACAGTTCCCATCACCAGCACAGGTTAGCAGCCGGATGCCATCCCAGAGCCCACAGTCACCAGCCAGCCTTTATTCATGGAGAAAACCCCATGCCTGTCTTATTTCCACAATAAGTATTCTTTTAAAAGTATGCTAAAATGAATTATTTTTCACAAGAGTACTTTTTCAAAAGGGAACTTTGACTAGTTTAACTACTTTAAATAATAGCTTATAGCTTGACAAGCCAGAGTTTCAAAGCAGTGATGAGTTTGTATTGTAGGCAGAGCTAAGCAGAATAACAAGACAAAACAGAAATAACTGGGATTTATAACTGTGGCACTTCCAGAGCACATTCCAATATGCATCAATCAAAATAATCTGCAAGCCTCAAGTTTAAAATATGCCTATAAACAAATATTATTTAAAGAATTAAAAATGTATGTTTTATATATATCAAATGTACTGTAAAAAATATTGTTGTAAATAAAACTTCTTTTTTTCCTGAAAATAAAACTTCTTTTTACCTGAAAATATACTTGTAGTCTTTCTACTTTTTAATTAAATGTGTTACTTGCCATTTCTTTGTAATTATTTCTGCAATTTACTGGAAATTTCTGAGTGACAACTGTTTCTACACTTTGTGTGTGTGTGTGCACGTGTGTGTTTGTG
The DNA here is from genome assembly GCA_031834385.1 of Semotilus atromaculatus. Lineage (NCBI taxonomy): Eukaryota > Metazoa > Chordata > Actinopteri > Cypriniformes > Leuciscidae > Semotilus > Semotilus atromaculatus. The sequence continues at coordinate 5,922,627 of JAULUF010000025.1, forward strand.
TGTGCATTAATTCAGGGATTCATTGTTTTAATATATTTATGGTTTCAGGGTTTATTTATAAGTTTTAATCAACTTCCTAAAAGAAACCAAGCAAAAACAAAATGTTTTGTAATCGTGGCTGGTTAGAACAAAAAAGCTTTTATTGTTTGTTGGTTTATCGCATCAGGCCTGTTTGGGACATGCTGAGATTAATGTTGTAATGAACTGTCCGATTGGCTCTTTGCTGTGCAGCCTGAGAGACTCATTTCGACCTCTATGATGGGTTTAGAGACACATGGAAAAGCCGAGAGCAACTCACACAATGTCGGTGCAGGCGATGCAGGGCACTCTGCGTGTGTTGGGCATTATCAAGTCCAGCGCTGCTGAAGTGTCATTATCACCGGTGGGGTGGGCAGCACATTTCAGGTAGAATTCCTACAAGGAGCACACACCAGATGTAATCATATCCGGCAATCCCCCACTAACAGACTAAAACAACCCCACTGCATACTGGATCCAGCCGAGTTAAAGCTACCAATTTAGTGCAACAAGTGGATGGTCCTCTTTGTCTATCAAGCACTTACAGCACTAGACAGACAAAAGGCACAATAAATAGTATGCCTCATTGAAAATGGCTTTGTAAAATTAGTAAATTCTGATGTAGCATGCTTGGTTTAGCATGAAGTTTAAGTGACTTACTATGCAATGATAAAAAGTGTGGACCAGCTGTAAACACATTTACCCAAGACACCATAAGAGACTTTCAGGTGTGAATCCAGCCAAGGCAACGTCCATTTCCTCCATCTCTCTCCACAATTTCCTGTCTGACTCTTAACCCTCATCCTTCCCTCGCACTTTGTAACATATCTGTCCCTTGCGGGTCAAAATTACCCGAAGACTTTTTTTAATCTCATTTTGATAATATTTTTTATTTTTGGGAGATGTCTTTGTTATATTTTTATTTATTTATTTACCTTTAAATTACTAGATTTGATCAATTAATAATAAATAAATAGTCTAGTAATTTAGTAATTTAAGCACATTCCTCTTCAAAAGTTTGACAGAGCAGTTTGGAGGCTTTTTGATTGATCCAGCAGTCAGAAAAGATTAAATGTTGGACAGGTAAACTAAAGATTGATAAAAAACATTCTGAAAGATAAGCTGTCTGTACTCTATAACCTACGTAAACCTCCTGCTGTGCGGCCCTTCAATCAACAGTGGCCATTTTTTTTCCAGAAAGAGTGAGCGCTAAGTGTGTCCTTCAATTCAAAATAACTCACAATTTCATGCATAGCCCTTATAATTCAGCACAAAATATCTTACATTGGGTGTCTTTGCCAATCTCTTGTGAAAAAAAAAATATAACATGTTATTTCATGAATCTAGCCACTAGATAGACATAGCTCTATTTGGGGCAAATGCAGTCTTCCTCTGGGTCCTAAAGTAATTTCTCTTCAGTGTGCATTCAGATGTACGTGTAGACATTATAAAATACTTTTTTTAGGTAAAGTTTTAGCATTTTTAGTTAGAGTTTTGAGCATTTTTAGGTTTTTATATGTGTACTGAAGCATTCCTTGCATTCCATTCATTACTATTGGGGTCAAATTGACACGTGAGGGCAGGATGTGTTACTAACCCTCTGATGAACACTCAATAAAAATTAAAAAAAATTTGTTTCGGGTCAATATGACCCAAGGGAAGGATAATAAACCGCTTAAACTAATCTATTTTATCTGGTTTAGGCTGGTTTTGCTGGTCTCCCAGACAGTTTTAAGGTGTGTTTTTTTTTTTATTCAGGAAAGTGGCAATAGAATAATTAATATAATCATATGACAAAATTGTTGCTGTCTCACCGCTAGTCTGCCATCACAGTCTTGTGACTGACATAATCCATGAATCCTGTTAGGGAGAAGGACGTCATCCCAGCAGCACGGCCCCTACAGACAACACACACAACATCACAGAGATGATGGACATCAGTCACAGGAAGATGCGGACGACTATGGAAACTGGACGACAAGTAAAGGGCAGGAATGTGATGAGGAATGTAGAGTAAGATAGAAAGAAGGGTCAAAAGACAGAAGGGCAGTTTAACGCAAAGAGAAAAACATGCCTTTATATCTACATTTTTGCAAAACTCCTAAAACGTACCTATACATACAACTCACTGCAGTTACCAGCTGAAATGAACACTAGTGGTCAGATTATCGATTAATAAAGACTTATTTTTGAGCAGTTCCTTGCACAATACTAGGTTATGACCTCAAAACAGTCTTACCATAGTGCATGATTTGTAAATCATGGATTTGTTTTTTCCAACATAATAAACTTGCTCAGTAGCTCAGTATGGAGCTAATCATGATAAAACCATGAAACACAAATCATGATAAAAGAGCTCATATACTTGTAGAAGCAAGCTAAAATGGCATGGTTGATTCATAAAATGCTTTGTATCTCAAGTTTGCTTTTGTTAACATTATCGGTTAGGTTTATGGTAGAGTTTAGTGTAGGTGGCACGATATTTTTGATTACAATACAGCATTAATCTTAGTGCCACTTACCAGACATTTAATATCCTAACTGCTGCAAAACGTACAACCATCAACAAACAGATTCACGTTCACCTGTTTCGGATAAAATGAACACACTTTTAGCACCACTTTGAAAGTGTTGTGAAACATACAAAATTTAACCAAAATCATTTTGCAGAAATGTCGCCAAAGACACGTTTTTCCAATGAACCTAGGTTGAAAACCTAATGCCGCGTTCACACCAAACGCAAATTAAATTATTTGTGCAAGTAGATTACATACAAAATCAATGCAAAAACGCGAATAGACACGAATTAGCACCGGGCGGCGCGAATGACGCTAATTGGACGACGCAGTTTCCGTGCAAGCCAATCAGTTAACAGCTTTTTGATAAGTCCGTGCTCTGGGCATCTGTCATCCTCAAGTAGCGCTGGAAACAGCTGTCATCCAGGCGCAGTTCCTGGAGTAGACGGTGAAATTCACTGAGTCGTGTGTGTGTGTGTGTGTGTGTGTGTGTCTCTGGATGGTGATGTGAACCCAGACACCTCGGCGTTTCAGAGTTCCACAACAGGTACAGAGCAACAAGAGAAAGTATCCCCACATGGTTGATGACGAAAGAAATGTTGATGTGCGTGACACTCCTAATTGCGTGATGTTTTTATTTGTTAGAGAGATGTGAAAAACAAGAAACATCCCGCGAGTAACGCAATGCGATTTTCGCTTCGCTTTTGGTGTGAACACGCCATAAGACCCTGAAATGCAAACGCTAATTGTTCTAACTCTGATTACCCAAATAAAATGTTATTGCCATAAAGGAATAGTTCACTTAAAAATGAAAATTCTATCATCATTTACTCACCCTCAAGTTGTTTAAAACCTGTATGAGTTTCTTTCTTCTGCTGAACACAAAAGAAGATATTTTGAAGAATGTTGGGAACCGGACAGTTTAAAAAAAAAAAATGTATACCTTTATTTAACCAGGGAAGTAAATCACATTGAGATAGATATCTCATTTCCAAGTGAACCCTGGCCAAGGTAGCAATTGATGGACCCCCATTGACTTCAGTATTTCAATGGGGTCCATCATCAACTGTCTGATTACAGACTTTCTTTAAAATATCTTATTTTGTGTTCAGCAGAAGAAAGAAACTCAGGGTTGAAACAACTAGTAGTTTACAAGTAGTTAACCAAAAAAGGGAAAATTCTGTCATTATTTACTAATTCTCATGTCGTTCCAATTTGTTTTTTCTCTTGAAACAGAGACTTTTTGAAGAATCTTTATGTGCTGTAGCTCTTTTACAGTACATACATTGAAAGTTGCTCCTAAAACAACAACAACAAAAACATACATAGTGCTGCTTAAAAATTCCAAAATTACCTTTTTTGTAAGAATATACAGAAAAATAACAATGCAGGTTAAATAATGATAGATAATACATAGACTCACCTAAAGGATTATTAGGAACACCATACTAATACTGTGTTTGACCCCCTTTCGCCTTCAGAACTGCCTTAATTCTACATGGCATTGATTCAACAAGGTGCTGAAAGCATTCTTTAGAAATGTTGGCCCATATTGATAGGATAGCATCTTGCAGTTGATGGAGATTTGTGGGATGCACATCCAGGGCACGAAGCTCCCGTTCCACCACATCCCAAAGATGCTCTATTGGGTTGAGATCTGGTGACTGTGGGGGCAATTTTAGTACAGTGAACTCATTGTCATGTTCAAGAAACCAATTTGAAATGATTCAAGCTTTGTGACATGGTGCATTATCCTGCTGGAAGTAGCCATCAGAGGATGGGTACATGGTGGCCATAAAGGGATGGACATGGTCAGAAACAATGCTCAGGTAGGCTGTGGCATTTAAACAATGCCCAATTGGCACTAAGGGGCCTAAAGTGTGCCAAGAAAACACCCCCCACACCATTACACCACCACCACCAGCCTGCACAGTGGTAACAAGACATGATGGATCCATGTTCTCATTCTGTTTACGCCACATTCTAACTCTACCATCTGAATGTCTCAACAGAAATCGAGACTCATCAGACCAGGCAACATTTTTCCAGTCTTCAACTGTCCAATTTTGGTGAGCTCTTGCAAATTGTAGCCTCTTTTTCCTATTTGTAGTGGAGATGAGTGGTACCTGGTGGGGTCTTCTGCTGTTGTAGCCCATCCGCCTCAAGGTTGTGCGTGTTGTGGCTTCACAAATGCTTTGCTGCATACCTCGGTTGTAACAAGTGGTTATTTCAGTCAAAGTTGCTCTTCAATCAGTTTGACTCAGTCGGCCCATTCTCCTCTGACCTCTAACATCAACAAGGCATTTTCACCCACAGGACTGCCGCATACTGGATGTTTTTCCCTTTTCACACCATTCTTTGTAAACCCTAGAAATGGTTGTGCGTGAAAATCCCAGTAACTGAGCAGATAGTGAAATACTCAGACCGGCCCGTCTGGCACCAACAACCATGCCACGCTCAAAATAGCTTAAATCACCTTTCTTTCCCATTCTGACATTCAGTTTGGAGTTAAGGGGATTGTCTTGACCAGGACCACACCCCTAAATGCATTGAAGCAACTGCCATGTGATTGGTTGATTAGATAATTGCATTAAAGAGAAATTGAATAGGTGTTCCTAATAATCCTTTAGGTGAGTGTATATATATATATAAAAAAATTAGAGTGGACTATCGCTTTAAAAACCACCAGCATCACACGGTTTTCTTTATACCTGCCACCTCCATCACACACTCTTCCTTGTCCTTCTGCCAGATTAAGACACTCTCTCCATCCATAATTGTTTTGGGACAATGTCCCCCCCACCCCCACCCCACACAGACCATGCCTGATTAGCATAAGCATTTAAACATTCTGACAGGGCCCTTAATAAGCAAGAGAAAAGGTTAAGAAAATCATTACTCGCCCACAGGGCGAGCGGGAGGGGGTGAAGGGAAGGAGGGATGAAACGTGTGCCGTGGTGGAGGAGCCCGGAGATTACACGAAGACACCTGCTTAGAGACAGCAAGGAAAGGTCACACAGACCCCCGACGCGTCTGCTCAAAACAAACGCGCACACACACACACGTACGCCACTGAGAGTGTAAATGATTAATGAGAAAAAACGCAGATGAATTATTCAACAACACACCTCCCGCATTGTTCACATCAGTCTCACCTCCCCACCCTCTCAGGACGGTTTTTTTCCTCCATGGAGGAGAATCAACATCGCAGTCCCACAAAGCCTTAATTACATTATTGTTTAACAAACAGGGCTGTGTGTGTGAGCCAGCTGTGAGGATTCTACTTCCTGTATCCAGCAGAGACACATCTGATACACACATCTGAGTCAAAGCGCCTGATTGGTCTACTGCGCTTGCGTTCACCACACTCATTTATAGACATTTGAAGTCAATGAAAACTCAAACATGGGACACATCCAGAGAAAACAGAGTAGAATCAAACACAGCAAATACTCAGGAAACACAGTACTAATCACAGTGACATCAAATCTTGGCTTATATAAGAAACCTTCTTTGCTTTAACAATCTTTAGGAATATTGCACAAATACAGTACACGTTGATGTCACATGACTTTTTAAATCACATTATGAAATAAATTAACTCTGTCGCAAAAATCGCAAACCCCATTGACATTTCTTTTTTTTTTTTAGGATGTATTTTGCACCCTATTTGTGGAAAGTGCCAGGAACACATTCATTCCTTCTCAAAGTAACAAATATTACTAACATCCAAGTAATAAATAGTCTTTAATCCCACCTATAGAGGGCTTTTAATGTGATCTGTGTCAGTGTTTTATCAGTGTATTGAAGAGTGTGGAGTGAAGCATGAAGCCTCAGCATCACCCCTGACACCGTGTTGAAAGCAGGTGAAGCATTGTAATGCGATGCTCAAAGTTGACCCTGTTTGCAGCTGACCTTTCGAAGCGCAGCCAATGATTACCGGATAATTCACATGAGGTATTATTATGTGGGCTGCGCCCGTGCAAAAATCTAAACAAAATTGGAGAGAGACACAGAGCAATTTCATATCCTGGAATATATATATTTTTTTTAAGTCCAATTTGTCTTCTGAGATTTATCAAGGCTAAATATTTTACTTTAACTTCACTATTGCACTACTCACAATTGACTTTAAAGTCCCCTGTCAATAATTTTATGCCTTAAACCTCAACTTTGATTTCTAAAATTACATATTTAAATGTTTTTTCCTGTGAAAAAAATTTATTCTGCCTTAAAATAGCTTGAATATAACTTTACACCCTTGCTTTATTTAGTATATGCGCAATTCTATGAATATACAAATGAGCCCCACCTTCACACCAGCTCAAAGATTCACTCTGTAAACGCTGCAACAATGGTATCACTCTTTACAACGTCGGACACATAACGGTGATTAATATGATTAGCCTTTTGCTTGACTATGTTATCAAACCGCTAATAATGTTTTGCTAATGTTACACAAACTATGTACCTCAGTCTCCATCTCAGTCTGCCTTCCAACAATCATCAGAAACGCTTTGAACAACTCAGAACGTCAGTGGATAAAGGCCTATAGTTAATCATAACATCGTAATATACATCATACACCCGCTATTGCTAAATCCACACGATTTTTTCATATCAACAGAAAAAATACCGGGATAACCTGGGATCTCCTGAGACTCTCCTGCCTCAGTTAATGATATGCTAAAGACCGCCCCCCTCGTGACCTGATTGGTTACAAGGTATTTTGTGACTTCAGAAACACCGGCGGTTTCAAGCCGTGCTTTTGAAACCGTCTTTTTTTCCACTGCAGTTTTTAAAGAGAAAATACTTAGCAATGGTGTTGACATGAATTTGCACATGGTTTGTCTAAAAGCATATTAAAAACAACGCATAGACATATAAACACCACAGGAGGTCTTTAAATAACACAATTTCTCCTGTAATTCTTTGCAGTACTTATTTTTCACAGAATGACAAAATGGTGTAAGCCTATATTTTTACATTTCAGCCTTCTGCGTCACACAAAGCAATTTGTGCCACAAGTGAAATGGTCTACTTTTATGATATTGTTGGTCCTTTTTGGAGCTTGAAAGCTGCAGTGGTTTAAAAAAAGGACAGCCCACTTTCTTCAAAAAGTCTTATTTTGTGTTCCACAGAAAAAAAAATTGAACAAAATGAGGCAAGTAAATGATTAAATAATTGTCATTTTTTGGTGAACTATTCCTTTAAGAACAACTGAACAGCTCAACTTGATACACAATGTCGTAAGACAAATATGAACTCTGAAATGTAAAGTGTGAAATGTAATATCTGTGGGGCTGGGGGTTTCATTACAATGGGAACACCCCGAACATTATAATTAAAACTTCTAATTAAAGCCTTAGGGCACATTGAGATATTTATAATGCCAGCAATCTCGTCAAAACTGTATTTCTCATAATTGCGTTCTGGAGACATGCAAGCCAAGGTTATTTTCTATTAATGTTCAAAGCACAAAGAAACTTGTAACAGCAACAATAAGCAGGTTTTCCCCCTGAAGGCCTAATTCAGTGAGGTAGGTTTTGAAGATCTTGGCGTAAAAGCACCTAAATCATACAGTAAAACTAGGGTGTTGGTTCTGTAGATGGAGATGAATGTTTCTGATTGAAAGTATTGCTAAGTCCAATATCTCCAAAGGCCCAAATGAAGAGCTCTGACAGCGAGTGCATAAACTTTGCCGTGTTCTCCTCCTCAGCAAGTTCTCTGGAGAGAGTTAGATGAGAAGAGCTGGAACCTGTTTCAGGCCCGAGGATGTTAAGAGCCAATCGCATCACACGATTGGCAAAGGAACGGGGCGGCACTGGCACTGACACAGCGGACAAACAGACTCTCAGCGCCGAAGACCACCGCGAGCGGGAAGAAAAGGCAGGTGCAGCTTAGCGACGTGTCAGTCAGTCTTCCCAAACACGGCAGAACGTGGAGAGGTGGGAATGATGCCCACGCGCTGGGACAGAAAGTCCATACGGGCCGAGAGATAAAACGGGCCGCGGGCAAAATTACGAAGGGATGGGGCTTATGACAGCCGAGACGTGGGCTTGTGCTGTTCTGCATTCATTCTGCCGGCTAAGAAGTGTCACTGTTAGTCAGTTATGAGACTTGGGGCAACAGAGCAAATGTTTCTGGTTATATTTTTTCTCTCAAAGCCCTTATGAATGTGTACTAAAGAACAGCAATAATAAGCAGGTTTTTCCCCTACAGTCATAATTCAGTGATGTGGAATACAGAGTTCCCGCATTAGAATAACTCGCCAAATATTGTTTAAAATGAGGATCTATGAGTTTAAATGAGGACATTTAAGAGTGGCCATGATGAAGGAAAGGAAATTCTTTTAAAAAATTTAGTTAAAAACTATGGATGGTCCAACAGGATCCATGTCGTTTTTGTTGTGCGATACAATATCAATTTTAACAAACAACTATTGGCCAATTCCGATATTTGTCACTTGCATACTTATTGGAATTTTAGAATTTTGTTTATTGCTGCATCATCAAATTATGGATTGGATTAATTTAACATTCAACAGGCAAACATTATAAGCGAGGAACAAAGAAAAAAAAAATACAAACTAGACTTGACAACCTTGCAGAGGTTATTTTTGCTATCAACTTTACATGCTGAAAAACATATTTTGTACCGATTTCATTTTGTTTTGGCAAGTAATTCATTATTTTACGCATATAAAAAAAATGTTGGGTTATGCAACAGATATTACACAACTAATTTAATAAACTCGGTTTGTTATATCTGCCTTTTTCATGCTATAGCTGATATGTCGTTGGCTTTAAATTGGTCAAAATGCAGCCGATAAAGTTCTTAAAAATAAACTCTTTGAATTCATTTGTTTTTAAACAATCTTGTATACCATTTAAAAATGTTCAAAACTACAATAATAATATTAATAGTAATGACAATTTCTAAATATATGAAATAATAAATAATAATATAACTGTTTAAAATATCAGGACAGCTGTATAGCTCTTTGATTTTATGCCCCCTTTATGAATTTTATTCAGAAATTAAAAATCTGCTCATCATAGAAAAGGTGCAATCAAGTCATTGTATGTATGAAATTATTTTATTTTATTTTAAATAAATGAACTGCTAGAACAATTTCTTATTGTCACATCACTTTAAATGCAAAAAAAAAAAAAATAAGTATTCTAAATGCCACAATATGAAAATACCTAACTGTTGAATTATTACTGTAATGTTGAACATTACCGTAGTGCCGGGAAATTACAATTGCGAGAAAAAAAAAAACATTTTGGCCTCACAGAACAAGAGCATTTCTTTAAAATAACCATTGTCCTTATTGTGAAGAACATTTTAACAATCTAAAAAAACCTTTTCCACTAAATAACTTTTTGTGCAATAAAAAGGTTCCATGGAAGTTCGATCTCAATAAAGAGCCTTTATTTTTAGGAGTGCAAATAAAGGCAAGAAAAAAGCGAAATTGACTAATGACTTTTATCTAAATGTCTTCTGAACGCCAAACAAACAAAAAATGTCAGTTGTAAATTGGATGCAATGAAAGTGCCTGGTAAGGCCAAGTTATAGTGGCATATGTGTTAATATACATACCCTGCTGAGAGTAAGAGTGCCTTGTTTGCAGTCTCTGCACCGAACACGTAGTTTTCCAGGCTGGACGGCCTTGCAGACCGCCTTACAGAACACATAGAAACTGCTGTGGCCTTTAGTTTCTGTAAGAACAGAACAAACAGACAAAAACACCATAAAAACAAGCAATAATGGTGAAGTGTGTGGGTTTCTTTTTTTCAGTGTTCATTTTTTTTGTCCTATTACAGTTTCTACTATCTCAGTGCACAGACAACTACTGTATTATTAAACCATTTGTCGGATGATATCCTAAAGCATGTAAAAGCACATGTTATTGCCAGTTGGCCAGCAACTTTATTAAGATCTGTAACATAAGACATGGTTATATCACTTACCCATGATGATGTAAGTAATGCAAGATATTCAAAGAAAATGATGTCTACTGAAGAAAAATCATGAATCTTCTGGAAATATCAGGGTCAAAATCGTTAAGTGTCTTCACATTTTGTAACAGGTGGCGTTTTCTCATCTCATATACTGTACTCTGTGAGTGACACATGACCTGTACTATTTGTTACTAATATGCAAGAAAATATGGACAGGGACAAAAATATAGATTTGTATTATAAATGATGCAAAACACAGTTTCATGGTAAGAAACATTTATAGCTGGTAAATTTTCTCAACACACCATTGAAAGACTGGTTGCAAAAAAAGTTCTCTGCACTCTTAAAATATATGTTCCAAAAGGAAGAACATGTTTTGGTTCTCCAAAGCATCCTCCAAAGGACTAAATAAGCTCCTACTTCAAGGACAATATGAAGCATCAGTGACGCAAGTGTACGCTGATTGGCCGAACACATGCCATATGAAACATCGGCACCCGCCATTTTTAAAAACACAGTTTACATATACTTATGTACTAAGTCCACGCACTTTGAAAACAGCGATAGATGGACCGAAGCCAAAGTCCAGGCACTTCTCACCCTTTACACTATGGAGTTGTTGATGTTGTTGAATGCTGCGCTTAAATGACATAGCTGTCGGCTGGCTAACGTCACTTCAGGGTTCCTATATGCGGAGCGAATGCAACTAGGAAAATGGCTACATTCAGACTGCTGGTAAATGTGGCTAAAATCCGATTTTTCATTTTGCTCGCATGTGACTCAGATCAGTTTTTGTCAAGACCAAATTAAAACTGATCTTTTCGAGTTCGATTTGTGCCACTTTCATGGATTCTCATGGCCAAAGTTTGAAAAAAAATTGTTGGACGTATGACGGAGTATTTGGTGGAAAATACACTCCTTCAGGATTCGGAAAGTATTTTTCGAGTATGGCCCTGTATGACGTCATAAAGGGCTGAATTCCTTGTATGGGCACTTGTCCTTGAAGAGCACACACACACACACACACATCAACCAGAGGAAGAGCAACGCCCTTCAACATGCTTCGATTGTGTTACGGAAACCGTTGGCAGCGCTGCTAAGGATTTGTCATTTTGTTTTTCGACAACTAAATCAGTGTGTTTTTGGTTGTGAGGGAAAGATAACCTTGTTGAACCCAGTGTTAGGGGAACAGTGGATGCGTTTTTTCCGGTGCAGCAACGGAGCTGTGCAAGTGTGTTTGTTTGTTCCCGGCATTTCGGTGAGGAATGTTTTATAAACAAGGCCCAGTTCGACGCTGGATTTGCAGATCGTTTGAAACTGAAAGATGGAACAGTCCCAGCAATAAAAGATCCGGGTCGGGATTTGGAATTGCAGGCGGTAAGTAACATCAAATGTCTGTGTTTTGTTGGCAATCGGCATGTAAGTGCATATGATGTAAACAACACGAATGTATAGTGAATCATAAGTTATCCAGGGATAATGCGATGATGTATTGTGTGTGACTCTTTAGCTCCACCCACGGCACGCCTGCAGCAGCTCGGCTGTTTTTGGAAAGAATCAGTACGGCGTATTTGTCTTTTATAAACCTAACTAGAGACTCTTTGGAGATATGAAGGATGGAAGTACTACTCTATAGGTACTCAAGATTAACATGAGATTGGCAGACACTGTGTGTAATGTGACCTTTAAGAGTGTGGACACTGTAGACCTCAGGGCAGGACAACGTGTGTGTCTACCAAACAATGGTAGACCATAGGCTACCAGTAGAGAATGAGTCTATATTTTTGCATTCTTTTAATTATTTTTTTGTTTATTCAGTTTGGTGCCGAAATTACACTTCAAGTAAATAAGTACATTCTTTTTTATAAGAACGGATGGGATGAGCTGAGCAACATTGCAGACTAATTCTTAGCAAGCTTCTGTTTGCTATTATTTTGCATCCCTTGCTTCTTGTCCTCTATTAGTTAACAGCTGTGGAGTGTTTTGAGTGGGGCGTAAGTGTTGGTTAGAGCACTGAGTAGAGAATAATAACCAGGTGTAGCAGCGCTTCAACAAGCCACCAGTCCCAGGACAAAGAGCTCACAATCCAATTAGCCAGAAAAGAAGATCCAGACATCTTCTCTGCATATGATTTAGTTGAGAGAGGACATGTCCTATCAGTCTGTCCCATCCCAGTTTAAATCACTCATGCACACACACACACACACACACACACACATGGGAGCAGCATTCTCATTAGAGCTAAAAGCATGGGGCAGCGAAGAGGTACAAGATACCTTGACACAGCTAACAATAAATCGAGCAGAGTGGGTTTTATAAGACAGGCACCCTATTATTTATGATTTCTGCATGATTCCTCCATTATGCTAATGCTTTTACAGGGAGCAGGGCTGGATGAAAGAGGTAGCGTGATTGGACTAAGTAGCCGAGTGGGCCGCTAGCCAGAGCGAGGTTGAAAAGGGAAGGACGGGCAGAGGACAGCTTGTAAAAGCAGCGCCATTGTGGCAAATGACAGCATCCACTTCACCAACCGGTGCGCTTACAAAAACATTCAAATGCTCTCTCTGAGAGCTGCGTATTACTGCTGAAGGAGGTCGCAAAAGCCTCAGCGGTGCACAAACTAATGTAAATTAAAGGGCACCTATTATGGCATTTAAAATGTTCCTAATACTGTTTTGGGAGTCCCTAACAACAGTTTTACAAGCATGCAATGAAAAAAAACACGTTTGTTGTTTTATAATATGCATTTATTTTTACCTGATTTGCTCAGTGACTCCCATATGAATCGTTCAACGACTCATTTTTCCAAACCCCGCCTTTGCGTGACGCTAATCTGCGGTGATTGGTCAGATGACCCAGTCAGTTGGTGAACACAGAGTACAGTGTACAATGCTTTTATCAATTACATTGTGTTATAATAATGATTATAGTGCACCGCTTTGTAGTAAAAAATTCTAAATAAGAGAAGGAATTTAAGTTGAGTTATGTTAGCGACCACAGCCCAAAGTTCAGTGGTAAAAGCACATTCAGTCTTTGTTTGCGTTAGCCCAACGCATAAACATATAGGGATGTTCGCCGGAGTCAAATGTGACGTCATGATATGGGCGTGGGCGCGAACTGGTTGGGTATAAATTTGTACCCTATTCTAGACGCCTAATTGCAGAAATCCACAGCTATATTTTTGATTCAAGCTGTTTAGGTACGCGGTAGAAGGTTACTCTTATCGAACCTGTTAACAGCCGATCACACAGCACGATACAAACATTTGTCTTCTGTGTTTGCGCTGCGCAGCAAGCCATTACTTTTCTTTTTGCCAACCAGAGCGCATGTAACCGCGTTGTGACGTCACGGCGAAGATCCCTATTGATAATGCAGTACTACGAGGTATTGCTCTATTCTTTATGACAACTCTAATAACAATGACAAACTCTTCACATATTTCAATACAATTGACATTGAAGACTATAGAAGCTGCGCTGTGCGTACACAACACACAAAATAATTATTGAGCATGCTAACGTTACATAAAACATAAAAGCAACAATTATTAATATTAATAACACTTACAGGTTGTGATTCGTAGGAGGAAGCTGATCCAAATAAACTTAACCTTCCTTCAAAATCAGCCAGCTCGCGATCGTGAATCCATAACGTTATTTGATAGCATTTATGTTAGTGAAGCAATCATCTTCAAAATGACGCGAACAAAGCACAAGGTTCGGGCTAACGTATACTTCTGTGGTATAGTTGTATATATGAACGGCTATACTTCTGTGGTATAGTTGTATATATGAACGGCTGTACTTCTGTGGTATAGTTGTGTATATGAACGGCTATACTTCTGTGGTATAGTTGTATATATGAACGGCTGTACTTCTGTGGTATAGTTGTGTATATGAACTGCTATACTTCTGTGGTATAGTTGTATATATGAACGGCTATACTTCTGTGGTATAGTTGTATATATGAACGGCTATACTTCTGTGGTGTAGTTGTATATATGAACGGCTGTACTTCTGTGGTATAGTTGAACGGCTATACTTCTGTGGTATAGTTGTATATATGAACGCCTATACTTCTGTGGTATAGTTGTATATATGAACGGCTATACTTCTGTGGTATAGTTGAACGGCTATACTTCTGTGGTATAGTTGTATATATGAACGGCTATACTTCTGTGGTATAGTTGAACGGCTATACTTCTGTGGTATAGTTGTATATATGAACGCCTATACTTCTGTGGTATAGTTGTATATATGAACGGCTATACTTCTGTGGTATAGTTGAACGGCTGTACTTCTGTGGTATAGTTGTATATATGAACGCCTATACTTCTGTGGTATAGTTGAACGGCTGTACTTCTGTGGTATAGTTGTATATATGAACGCCTATACTTCTGTGGTATAGTTGAACGGCTATACTTCTGTGGTATAGTTGTATATATGAACGCCTATACTTCTGTGGTATAGTTGTATATATGAACGGCTGTACTTCTGTGGTATAGTTGTATATATGAACTGTAGCTATACTTCTGTGGTATAGTTGAACGGCTGTACTTCTGTGGTATAGTTGTATATATGAACGCCTATACTTCTGTGGTATAGTTGTATATATGAACGGCTGTACTTCTGTGGTATAGTTGTATATATGAACGCCTATACTTCTGTGGTATAGTTGAACGGCTGTACTTCTGTGGTATAGTTGTATATATGAACGCCTATACTTCTGTGGTATAGTTGAACGGCTGTACTTCTGTGGTATAGTTGTATATATGAACAGCTATACTTCTGTGGTATAGTTGTATATATGAACGGCTATACTTCTGTGGTATAGTTGTATATATGAACGCCTATACTTCTGTGGTATAGTTGTGTATATGAACTGCTATACTTCTGTGGTATAGTTGTATATATGAACGGCTATACTTCTGTGGTATAGTTGTATATATGAACGGCTATACTTCTGTGGTATAGTTGAACGGCTATACTTCTGTGGTATAGTTGTATATATGAACGGCTATACGTACTTCTGTGGTATAGTTGAACGGCTATACTTCTGTGGTATAGTTGTATATATGAACGGCTATACTTCTGTGGTATAGTTGTATATATGAACGGCTATACTTCTGTGGTATAGTTGTATAAATGAACGGCTATACTTCTGTGGTATAGTTGAACGGCTATACTTCTGTGGTATAGTTGTATATATGAACGCCTATACTTCTGTGGTATAGTTGAACGGCTGTACTTCTGTGGTATAGTTGTATATATGAACGCCTATACTTCTGTGGTATAGTTGTATATATGAACGGCTATACTTCTGTGGTATAGTTGAACGGCTATACTTCTGTGGTATAGTTGTATATATGAACGGCTATACGTACTTCTGTGGTATAGTTGAATGGCTGTACTTCTGTGGTATAGTTGTATATATGAACGGCTATACTTCTGTGGTATAGTTGTATATATGAACTGTAGCTATACTTCTGTGGTATAGTTGTATATATGAACGGCTATACTTCTGTGGTATAGTTGAACGGCTGTACTTCTGTGGTATAGTTGTATATATGAACGCCTATACTTCTGTGGTATAGTTGTATATATGAACGCCTATACTTCTGTGGTATAGTTGTGTTTATGAACTGCTATACTTCTGTGGTATAGTTGTATATATGAACGGCTATACTTCTGTGGTATAGTTGAACGGCTATACTTCTGTGGTATAGTTGTATATATGAACGGCTGTACTTCTGTGGTATAGTTGTATATATGAACGCCTATACTTCTGTGGTATAGTTGAACGGCTGTACTTCTGTGGTATAGTTGTATATATGAACGGCTATACTTCTGTGGTATAGTTGTATATATGAACTGTAGCCATTTAGTCTTCAAATGCTCCTCCCTGGGCAGAAAAGTTCGCTTTTGCGTCGCAATTCAGAACACTCGTCGACATGATGTTTTCAAGGTTTCCCTGGCGTCTACTATTTAAAACTTTGCAGGATGTTTTTGTTCACTTAAATCTATGTTACACACTACATGAAAGGAGATTTTCAAAATTCCATAATAGGTGCCCTTTAAACTAATGTAAATGATACAGTACTTACAAAGGAATTCTAGTTTGGGACTGAAAGCATCATATAGAGTCAGTGGCAATTGCTTCAAGATTGCACGGAAGAACAGCGTCCTATTAATGTACATATAAATGGCAATGGCAAAGTTGTCATTGTGCAAATAATCTATATATAAGGTTGTGCACAACAACATATTTGAGGGAGAGACAGTATTTGAAAACCAGCACACATACACATTACTTCTAACCAAGGCTAAGTGGAAAAACGTACCTCTGGCTTGCCAAAATGACATTGCTTCTTGCATGTCTTGGAACACTTTCAAAGTAAAATGTTCAGTGAGTCGCTCCAAAAACATGTTCAGTTGTAAGCAAAGCACGAAAATAACGTTTTATTTACATTGATTTTTGTACAAAAAATTTGCAGCAGTTTGGAAAAGAAATGCTAAAAGGTTAGTGCTGTTTGGAAATAACATACCACCTACACAAAACCCTAGTCTAAACCTAACCGTTAGTGTTAACAAAAGCAAACGTAAAGGGATAAAAATGCATTTGCAGAAGCAACCATGCCATTTTAGCTTTGAGCTTGGACTCGTAACCGAATCGTAAGTGCAGTGCTGTACCACGTGAGCTACTGAGCAAGTTTACTATGTCAGAAAAGCCTTAAGTGGTTATGTGATGCAAATGTATTAGTTTACAAATCATGCACTATTGTAAGTGTTTTGAAGCCATAATAGTAGTGTGCAAGGAACAAATTTGTCTTTATTAATCGATAATCATGATTTGTCCAAAAAGGAATAAAAGCTGTTTTTCAACTGAAAACAGCTAGCCTGGCTAACGTCAGACCTAGTCTCATTGAGACGTGGATCTGGGAACCACATGTTCATTTTCTCGTATTTGAGGCGTGGTTTACGAATGCCCAGAGCCATTTATTGGGTGCTACGAATGTCTATCAAATGCGCCTGTACGTAGCTCATAGCCAGTCGTTTCAATTATACCAGATGACGTATGTAGAGCGACAGAAAAGTTGCTCTTTTTTCAAAATAAACTTGCGTTCTAAACTACTTAGAACAATATCTAAGGCTGCATCGAAAGGTAACTTCACGTCTGCTGCCATGTTGGATCTACAGATATAAACAAATTGCTTCGGTGTGTCGCATAGATGTCATCATCGTCTTGCTGCTCCCTCCCCGTTCTGTGATTGGTTCCCTATCTGAGGCGCAAATCTGGTCCATGGAATCCAGGCTGACTAGCAGCGAGAATAAAATTGCGCTGCACGCAAGGCAACATGGGGAAACCCAGACTAGAAAACAGCAGTTATTTGCATGTTTTTTAAGTTTTGAAAAAAAAAAAAATATATATATATATGTAGAGGCATGTTTTTCCTGAGCTTATGTTGATTACTTCACCTTTAGTAGTATTTAGAGCAAAATTTGAGACACCAAAAAGTACACATTCTTCCATTAACTATTTGTGCTTCTTCACTCTTATAAAGCACCAGCTGCCACTGGATTTAAAAATATATTTCATCCACACACATACGCACATAAAACAACACACACAAACAAACACAGTCCTACGCCCTGTACCTGTGTGTCCAGCAGAGTCCCCCTGTCCGGACGCATCTGTCTCCAGAACCACAGCCAGGCCTTGGGATGCGGTGGTCAGACGGGAGCTACTGAGGTCGAGTCGGGTCAAGCTCTCGGTCCCGTGGCCCAGCCTGCACTGCTGGACCAGCTGAGAGCGCCGGGTCGAGGACGGGGGCACAACCACGTGAACCGTACTCTGCTCGGGGAGATCGCAGCCCTGTCACAGAAGAGGACAAGCAGATAGTTACAGCTTCATCCATGTTTAATATCACTACACCTCAGGGATTCTCAAACTTCTTTCGGTCAGTAACCCATCATGCATCACTACACTCTAAAGAAACACCTAGGCTATGCGTTTGTCTGGGTTGGGTTCTGTTCTGAGTAGATTAATGTGGTCGCTGTCTTCATGTAAATTAGATTTCATGATGATCCACTTTGTAATAGTTCTCACTGGTCCACTTCTGCTAAGCAATTTATGGTGATTATTAATGGAAAAACTGAATGTAGTAACCCCATGTCAGATCAAAAATTGCTCAGAAAATGTTTTTTTTTTCTGAGACCATCCACAGTGTCAGTGATATGAATAGTAATTCTATGGTGCTGTAGTCTCAAAAGCGCATTGCGAGAGGATCTTTTCATCCTGTTGTCTTTCATTTCTGTCTCCAGCATGAGGAAAGAAAGGATCAAACTTTGCCGTCATAAGTACCTTCACAAATTCAAGTAATCAAGCTGGCACATACGCCGCAGACCGGTGGGATTGTAGCGCCGAAAAAACAGGTAGAGAGAATAAACATGCCAATCACTGTAAGACACTGACAAAAGCTTGTATCTCGCAGAGAATGAAGGGAAGATGAAGGTAAAAACAGCATTGTTTGGAGAAGGCAGAAAATGACAAAGATATCATACAGTATGAGAAGCACTTTAATACGGTACAATTCCCTTAAGTATTCGCTTGATTGTAGAAACATAGTTCCTTAATTTCCTTTCTGGATATGACAAAAAAAAAAGGTCTCTTTGAGTAGAGATGTGGATTGTAGATGTTCAGAACTTAATCATTTTCACCACATCTTCATATCTATCTTTAAGCGTGTATTTAAAAAGAAAACAAGAAAAGAAAAAGAAAGGGGAACAAATTATTATTAATAATATATATATATATTATAGTCATGGTCCGAATGATTGGCACCCCTGATAATATGAACAAAGAAGCTTGTAAAAATAAAACTGCATTGTTTATCATTCTGAAAATAATATTGACAAAAATCAAACCGTTCTTGAAGTAAAAAAACAAAAACTGTACATTATTTTTTTTTAATGAAAGATCAAAAGGATAAAAAAAATGCTGATTAATTTTCACAGCCATCTTTAATCATATTTACCAAGGGTGCCAATAATTCTGACCATGACTGTATAAATATTTTTATCTTTTAGTGGGTATAGGTGATAAAACTGATAAAAATGATAAAACCTTATGCTGTCTGTAACATACTGAGGAAAGCAGGCGAAGGCGAGGATCTAAGCGCAGGATTTTTTAATAAAGTAAAACATAAACAGATAAAACAAAACTCATGGAACAAAACCACGAGGATCACAGAAACAAAAGCCACCAATACATGTACAACAACTCACAAAGTAACAAGTGAAACACAAGGGCTATAAATACACAGGGGCAAACAAGCTTAACTAGGAAATGAGGAAACAAGATTCACCTGGGGAGACGAATCAACATGAAAAACTACATAAGACTACAAAACTTGACACAAGACAGGAAATGACAAATGTACACACAAGAATCATGATCCTGTCATTGTACATGTGCCATTTTTTAAATAGAATGGTTTAATATTGACCACATTTGTCAAGCATTTAAAAAAAAAAAGTCCATAAAATGTATGCTATATTCTTCTCTCCTTTTGAAAAACATCCAAAAACATGTGTTTAACAATACTTATTCATTCATGAAATTTTATCCAATTTATAGATCATGTCGAATCACACACCAATTATTAAACTGTGATGCTCTTCCATTTTTCTTTACGTCTTGTTGAGCAGAGAATCATTTCTACCTGAAAAATAGCAGAATGTTTGATGCAAATGAGACAAAAACATTCCTTCAAGAAGAGAAAACCTCTCTGACAGGGAAAATGGTTATTTTGTCTGAAACCGTTCTCAAACAAGTGTTCATTTCTTAGTGTTAGCAAAAACAACATAAAAGTGTGAATCTCGTCTAGGCCATTTTCTCCATGTCTCTGAGGGATGATTTTTTCAATGGCATAACATAAATTAAAGAAAGGAATCTCGCTCCAGGTTAACGGACACCCAGCAAAGCCTTATCACACTTTCCTGTGATAGAAGAGACTTCTGATACAGGCTGAAATAAATATGGGCCGCATGCTGGGAAACAAAGCGGCCATAGCAACACATTGCTCTCTATCGAGAAATGCAGGAATGGAAATTAGCATTGATCATTAGTTACATGATGGATGCTTTAAAGGCCACTGTGACATAAAATATGCCGGTCAATATCAATTTAGTCGCACGGCAGTGCAATTTTGACTTTGCATTTGTGTTCCATGACAAAATAACAGCGAGGTGATCCTTTTTATTCGAACGGTACGCCTACAGAACTCGCGATAACCTCTAATTCACATTAATTGAGCCAGCAGTTTTCCTGATAACTCCAGTTCTCAGAGTAAAGGGAAAAGCTTTGGACAAAAATAACACTACAAATGCACTCTGAGATAAAAAGCAATTTCCAGGATGTGAACTTGTGACATTTAGAAAAAGCATTGATCCAAACAAAACACACACACAGCCTGAAAACTGAGCATAAAACCAAAATCGTCCGTAAGAATAAAGTCTCCAAAGCAAATGCATTTGAGGCTGTCAGCCCGCCTCGAAGCTGACTTTTATTTATGCATATATATATATATATATTTATTGTTTTTATTTTTTTTACATCTTCAAATCCACTTACTTTGGGGACAGAGTGCACTTGTATTTCTGATGAGCAGAAAGTACCTTCATTTTACGCACATGTGACCTTTTTCAATTGAGACATTCTCTTGGGGGAGCCTGATCAACAAGTCAGTCTTTTAAAGACAGGGACACTGTGCATTAGCAACGACTTGGCTCTTAAAGATACGCAGCGAATGAATTTCAATGCGGAAAGCATTGAGACAATCAATTTATCTTTCATCCGGAATCATAAGCAGCCCCAGAGAGTCTGGACACTTTCTCAAGGTCATTTATGGCCATTGCTGGCATCAGTACTCAACTTATTCATCTATATTTCATCTTCAAGGGACACTGGATTAGCTTAGACTGTGAGCTGAATGTCAACTGAGCATGATTAGCAAATAGTTTGTCTTCGAATTAAAACTAAAAGTTGAAAAATGGATGTTCTACAAAACTTGGCCCTACTGAGGAAGTGACATTTTGATAATTTCCGTGTTCCTTTCAAAAAAGATATTTTACTTTTCAGAACGTTGAAAACAAAAGGAATGTCTGTTTTAAAGAATGTCGAAGCTTTAAACATAGTAAGGGGGTTCTCGAGTTCCAAAAAGGAAAAAAATGCTAATAAAAGTGGTCAATACCTCAAGACTCTTTGAAATATTACTATTATTATTATTTTGCAGTGATGCCATTAAAGAACCATTTTGGGTTCCCCAAATAACCTTTCAGTGAATTAAAAGAATCACTTATTGAAAAACTTTGGATTAATCTGAAGAACCTTTTTTCACTGTAAAGAACCTTTTGAAGCAATGGTAAGGAACAATAGATCCAATAAAGATTGTGTTTTAAGAGCGTACATATATTTTAGGCCTTCTTATAGATTTTTGTGAGGAAAATGCATGCAGTTAAACCATTATTTACTGAAAAACTCAAATCCCATTTGCACTTCCACGCATTCAAATTTGGTGCATGGCAAGAACCTACAGCAGAAGTACTCTGGTTTGTCTCAAGTCCGAGTCCAAGACCATATTTTCAGGGCCTTGTTTCTGTATTTGGACTCATCTAGATCAGATTAGACCCTCTTCAGGTCTTTGCAAGTAAACAGGTCAGGTCAGGTCGCGAAACCTGCTACTGGTACCATGTAACCCAGTACTACCTGTTTCATGGTCGAGTTTCCGGCGACTAATCCGGAACCCCCATGGCCCTGTATAGGGAATGAGGAGGGTGGGTGTACACCCTGGCAAGATTAAAAGCAAGACTTGCTTTCAAGGGTGGATGAACTCTTCGGAGTCAACGGCCGTACACAAAATGGAGCTGGGATCCCATCAAGGCAATTGTACTGAGCATCGCTTTCTACTTTTGGCATTCCCCTGCACCCGGGCACTCTCGCAGACGTATTGGCTATGCCTTTCCTCTGATTACGAGAGCTCCGGGCGAGAGAAGCCCCTGACAAGTGATAGGACCACCCAGGGTAGCTTTAAAGTCCTGGCGGCAAGTTCACAGTGTCCATAGTGACCAAACTTGAATCGTCGACACGCGCAGAGGAAACCTGCGCCTGTAACTCACTCTTACAGAAAACAATACCCAGAACGAGGTAGTTACCGGTTATAAGTCAAAATGATGGTGAGAACATTCAGGCGCCAGGGACCTTGTTCTAGAGTGGGAGGGGTTCTCAAACCTCATGGAAGCTACCGCCCGCTGAAGCTGGGCAGCCCCCGGCCAATAAGGTGCTCCACCCACCAACGAACAATCAGACAAGGTGGTCTGATTAGTTTGAAACAATCACCTCAAACAACAAAACTACTATTTTCTACCTGGAACGTTCGAACGATGATGACCGGAATGCCCACTGACAACGACCTTGACCCTGAGACAACATGCGCTAGGAAAACAGCTGTCATTGACACTGAACTTTCCAGGCGAAATGTGCATATTGCTGCCCTGCAGGAAACCCGACTTGCGGGTGCAGGTACCATCAAGGAGAGGAATTTCACTTTCTTCTGGTTTGGAAAGCCTGCTGATGAACCACGTCTCTATGGCACAGGTTTTGCTGTCAAAAATACCATAGTTAACAGCATACAGACACCAGTTGCTGTTAGTGACAGAATCTCAGTCATGAAGCTCAATACACGACAGGGCACCATCAAAATCATGTCTGCTTATGCTCCGACACTGGCTGCTGAACCTACTGTCAAGGATCACTTCTATTACGACCTTGAGAGTGTTTTGGGCCCCTCGTCCGACTCTGAACGTGTTGTGCTCTTAGGAGACTTAAATACTCGAGTTGGAGATGACCATCAAGCCTGGCCTGACTGTATCGGGAAGTTTGGTGTTGGTCGAATGAACGAAAATGGTCAACGTTTATTAGAGCTCTGCTGTAGAAATAATCTGTGCATCACAAATACCATCTTTCCAGCGAAGAGACATCGTAAAATGACATGGTGTCACCCAAGATCAAATTCATGGCATCAGCTGGACTTTATCATAGTAAGACAGAAGCAGAGAAAGGAGGTGCTCAACACACGCACCTACCATAGTGCAGACTGTGACACAGACCATAGTCTAGTTGTGTCTACAATGCAGCTGCAGCCAAGGCCCTACTATTGCCAGGTTAAACATTCCAAGAAAATTGATGTAACAAAAACTTGCATACCTGCTGTAAGAAGTACTGTAAGAAACTCGAGGATGGCCTGAAGTCCATAGATAAAGAATCTGACCCTGACTCATACTGGTACTCGCTGAGAAATACTGTGCATGACGCGACGGTTAAGACTTTCGGAAGAAGAAAACGTCAAGATCCAGATTGGTACAAATCCTCCATTGACACAATACAACCTGTGTTAGAGGAAAAGAGGGAAGCACTAGCTCGTTTGAAGTCAAGACCCACTCGTCAAGCTCAGGAAAACCATCGCGCAGCCAGATCAACTGCCCAGGCAACTGTCCGGAAGTGTGTCCAGGTATTCTGGAATTCCCTCTGCTCTAGAATAGAAACTGCTAGAGACTCCGGAAATCTCAAGGAAATGTTTGCAGCCATCAAGACTGCAACAGGACCCACATCTCAAACCTGTAGTGTGTTAAAGAAGAAAGACGGATCTACTATAGATGATCAGATGGAGAAGCTTAAAAGATGGATAGAGCACTACAACGAGCTATATGGAGCAGAGGGAAACGCTTGCCGTCAGACTCTCTTAAACCTCCCTCAATCTCAAATCCATAATCACCTTGATGATGAACCTGACATTGCTGAGGTGTTATCCACCATTGAAAGTATGAATAAAGGAAAGGCACCAGGTGCAGATGAAATAACAAGTGAGCTGCTACAAGCGGGTCTAATCCCATTAGCCAGTCATCTTCATCAACTCATTCTGAAATGCTGGCATGCCAAACAAGTACCACAAGATTTCAAAGATGCAACGATCACCACTCTTTATAAGAACAAAGGCGATCGTGGTGACTGTAACAATTATCGAGGTATTTCATTGCTGTCTGTCACTGGCAAAGTACTTGCTCGTGTTCTACTGAAACGTTTGCAGGAAATTGCTGAAGATGCATATCCAGAATCGCAGTGCGGGTTCCGACCACAGCGATCAACCACTGATATGATATTTGCTGTCCGACAACTACAAGAGAAGTCACGAGAGCAGCGGCAACCGCTTTACATGGCTTTTGTTGACCTAACAAAAGCTTTTGACTACGTGGACAGAAAATCTCTTTTCCAGGTCCTTGAGAAACCTGGCTGTCCACCTACTCTACTCTTACTGATTCAGTCATTTCATGACGGTATGCTGGGTAGGGTGAAGTTTGACGGTGAGCTGTCTGGTACGTTTCCCATCAAACGAGGTGTAAAACAGGGCTGTGTATTAGCGCCTACACTGTTTGGTATTTACTTCTCATATGTAGTCAAAAGAGCATACGAAGACCTGGACAACAACACTGGTGTCTCTCTATTGTCACGTAACGATGGTAATTTCTTCCATCTGTCTCGTTTTAAAGCTAAAACAAAGACCCAGCAATTTGTTGTGCGTGAACTACTCTACGCCGATGATGCTGCTTTATGCATCTCCAGATCAGCTTCAAATCCTGATAGATCGATTAGCCGAATCATGTGACAAATTTGGACTCACCATTAGCCTGAAAAAGACTGTTACAATGTCACATGGCCATGACTCTCATACATTTACAATCAATGAGACCCCACTTAAAGAAGTTGAAAAGTTCACTTATTTGGGTTCTACAATAACTCGAAATGCAACACTTGATCTTGAATTGGGTACCAGAATTGGTAAAGCAGCTTCTACATTCGGAAGACTCACTAAACGAGTTTGGCGGAATAAGTACCTGTCTGTCCGAACTAAAGTCAGAATCTATGAAGCCTGTGTCCTGAGCATTCTCCTCTACGGAGCAGAAAGCTGGCCAACCTATCGCCCACAAGAAAGTAGACTCAGTGCTTTTCACACCAGAAACCTGCGGTTCATCATAGGAAAAACCTGGGAAGACAAGATGACAAACAAGGAACTCTTTAAGATAACTAATTCAGGACCTCTATCATCTAGGCTCAAATTTATTCGTCTTAGATGGGCAGGACATGTAAACAGAATGCCACCTTCCCGCATCCCTCATTCTATCCTCCATGGCGTTCTGGAAGAGGGAACTCGTCACACTGGTAGACCAAAGCTTCGCTTTAAAGATGTACTCAAGCGAGATCTTGTGGACTTTGGCATTCAACCTGAATCATGGACCGTAGCATCAAGGAATCGGGATCAGTGGAGGGCTCAACTTCACAAAGGAAGACAACTAGACCACGCCAACAACCTTCTAAAGTTGAGGGAAAGACGGATGAAGTTAACCAACATGGACAAATGTGAACTACCCAAGCATTGTCATTCTTGACAGACGCATGGCTACTAGTAATTTATGTCTTAAGTGAATGTAATCAGTTGAGAAGTCCATGGTTGAGAAATAACAATGCACGAGTATAATGGATCCGTGCAGTCGATCTTAAAGTGACAATTTTAACGCAAAAACGAAAAACAAAACGTTCTCTCTTGACTGAATCACTTTTGTAACTGTAATAAATGTACATTTAATTTGCACAGTAAAGACTGCATTGTTTTTTGCATACATTTTATGTAGTATTTCTTATTTATAGCTCTTAAAGTTGTTGAGGTATAGGCCTAGGTCTATTTTATGTATCACTCTTTAAATAAATTTTTTATGATATAAAAAATGTTGATCCCATTGAAATGTCATAATTCTTATCAACATTTTCAATATCATTCAAACATCAAAACTATTCAAACTATATCATTCAAACATCAAACTAATACTAGCCTAAAAAAAAACTATCAAGCTTGTGAAACAGTGATAAACATTATCACTCATATCGTGAGTGACAAACTCATATCGTGACATAAAATTTTGGTCACATGCCCCTATCTGGCAGTCTTATATTTTCACAGTCATGGTCTTGTAATGGATTCTGGAGCATTTGGATTTGGCCAAGAATCAAACTTGACCTTCTTCAAGTCTTTGTTTTGACTGACTCAACTGTCTCTTACTTGAAGGATCTGGTTTCGACTACAACAATTGGCATCAGTGACTCCAAACATGGTGCTAGGCATCTACATAAGTATGAATACATAAAAGTTCCAAGAAATTTAAGAGCTATGGCAGAGATTGTTATTCACTAAACAATCCTTCAAATTTTTTCTCATACGGTTTCATAAGACTAATAGCTTATAACAATATTGCATATGGCTACTTTTATGAAAGACCAACCAGATCAACACTGTGTTCCACAGCAGAAAAGATACAGGTTTAGAGTAACATTAGTATCCTGTTAGCAATTTAAGCAACTGTCTTTGCTCGCATATCTGACAAAACTGGATATGACCATGAAAAATGTAGTGTAATACCATATAATATAATAAAAACCCACTTTTAAATGAGCATTTTATAAAATCCACTCTGTTAGTTCAATCAGAGATGACTAAGCATCTTCGGAAAACACTGACAATGTGAGTTGGGCTCATCTGAGACACACACCATGTAGACAGATGGTGTGGAGAGCTGGGCTTGAGACAACGGGCCTGAAAGGACACTGTGACTAATATGAGCCGGGACTTCCAACTGTGGAAGAGCGACACCAGACAAAGATGGAAAAACATGAGCATCTTGTTGGTTAAGCTGCTTAAGAAGTCAAGGGCGACACTAGAATCACATACTAACATCCGCTTTGAAACCACCATTAAATATTTACAAGGGGACTCCGTCCTTGCAATGCATTGTCCAAGCATTCACGTTTGCATACTAGCGTTGAGTATATCTTTGGCACAAGGAAACACGTGGCGCAAGCCTGAAATAAGATGGTGATTGGCTCCTTGGTGAGGCGAGAGGCAAGGGCGAGGATGACTCTCATTCAGGAAGAGTCCTTGAAGCTGAATGCATGTTGTAACCTTCAGAGCACTGGCGTTTATCTGTATTTCTCCTTCAGAGAGTGTGGAGAGTGTGAAAGGAGGAGGACGAGACAGAGAGAAAAATGGGGGAGATGAGCGCTTTGGAAAATAGAGGTAATAACAGTGAGCAAGCCAATAGGTCAGAGAGGAATATAAAAGAGTGAGAGAAGAAGACAAAGACAAAAAAAACAGCATAGAACAGAGCAAAGGAGGCACACGGGACGTAAAAGAGATAAATAATGACAAACAACTAGTCAAAGAAAGAAATAGTGCAGACAAAACACTGACGGCAACATGAACTCTCTTCAAGGAATTCATTAAGAATGAAATCCGGACACTAGTAACGCTGTTTATCTGCTCATGATGCCAGCGTTGCTTTAGCATCTGATTCACTAAAGGAATTATGCAAATAAGGTGATAACAACAAGTCAATGAAACCCATGCAGAATGCAGTTTACACAGTGCAGAACACCCCAGTGCTAAACTGTGAAGGATACAGCAGACTACCGCAATCTGACACACTTTACTGTTATTTATATATTTTAGCATTTGTAAATATTCAATATAAATAAATATCCACTTTTATTTTTATATTTACAGTTTTAGGTTTAATTGTATTTAAGTTTTAGTAATTGCAATTTCAATGATCTTTAATGATTCTATTTAGCTATAATTTATCTATTTATTATTTTGTTTTAGTTTCAGTAATTTTAGTACTTCAATTTATTTTATTTCAGTTAGTTGTCAAGGCAACATTTTTCATTTAAGGTCCCCCTGTGGTGAAAATTAAGTTTTTAATGTTGGTTATATGTCTATGTGGTGTTTTTAATATGCTTTAATACAAACCATGTGTAAATTCATAATTCATAAGAGTATTTTCTCCTTAAAACTGCAGTGAACCAAAAACACGGTTTGAAATCGCTGGTGTTTCTGACGTCGCAAACTACCTTGTAACCAATCAGATCAACATGTGATCATCAACGAGTGAGTGGAGGCGGGGATCATTTGCATATTCATAGAATCAATTATACTAAATGAGGTAAGGGTGTATAGTTACATTCAAGCTATTTTAAGGCTATTTTCAAGGAAAAAACACTTAATAAATTTTGTTGTGTAAAATAAAACACACACAGATACACAATAGTACTAAACTTAAATGGAAACTGCATTTATATGTCAGTGTCTGTATGTGTAACACGTATGACTGTCTGGAAAAGAGCAGGTGGAATTAAAGATGAGTTGATTACAGCATCACAGACTGTGACTGTGAGAAACACATATATAAAGTGAGACCCAGGAGCTATGAGCTGTGCAAATAAGCTATTAGACGGTTACATTCTCCAGAAACACTCAGAACAACACACTCACGCATACACAAGGCCAACTCTTTTTAATTAGTGCGAGTTTTATCTGTGCCCCAGTAAATTCACTGCACAATGTAGCTGTGGTAAATATGGATGAGAGACACGTAAATTAATTTTGAGAGAAGATGAGAGCTTATTAAAACAAATTGAGTAAATATACAGCATATTGATTCCACAGAGTAAGGTGACAACCTGCTGCTGGTGTCAACACTTAAGAGCCACTCGAGAATAGAGCCGAGGGAAAAGACAAGGATTTTCACGCATTTACTGACACACAAAATCGTTTGGGCTTGTTTTCTGCATGCTTCAATTTTGTGAAGAAATATGGCCACCAACAACCTAGAAGTCTGCAACCTGACCTGAGAATGACTAGACACTATAGACTGACTGGAAACAAGTCAAATGGCCATTACAAATCAGTCATTTCATTTATTTTTTAATTACAGATTGACCAATATATCAATTTTTCAGATTAATCGGCACAGAGACTGGCTCTTTGGAACTATCAGCTATCAGAAAAAAAAAATTGATAGTTCGCAATATTTTTTTATTTATCTGCATTCTTCGGTAACGGGCAATGGACGGTTCTGCCGTTTCAAGTCTTTGGTTCTACAGCACAAATGTGCAGTCACATTTATCATTGGTCGGCAAATTTTTGAAGGAGAAGTACAGTAATTTCAATAGGAATTAAACATTTTGAATGAAGACGAAGGATTTCCCTACATTTTGCAATGGGTTCAAGTTTGTCACGTGGATTCACTGCGTTGACCAACAGAAAACAAAAGTGGTTATGTTTAAAAAAGTGTACTTTATACATCACTACAATATTGACAATAGACACTGGATTTTTTACTCTGAGGTAAAATAAAAACAATTATAAAAGTTTTTTTATAAATTGATTTTAAAAACGGATCTGCCAATTACCTGTTTTTGGCCAAATTTTCCGATTTTAGTGGTAAATACACTATTGGTCAAACTATGAAAATTAAAATGCACGATTAAACTCTCTTTTTTCTTTGTGGATTCGTCTTGTGCAACATACTAGGGCTCAAGGGCTGGGTTGAAAATATTAATTTCTCGACTTTAATCGATTCTTATTTTGATGACCCAAAATTGATTCTTAAATCCCCCCAAAAAATTTAGTCTATGTTGTTTTCAGTTGATGCGTGAAAAAAACGTCACTAAATATTATTTGTAGCGTGCCTCCAATCCAATAAATCATAATAAGCTTGATGCTTTGTTATTTTTTATATGAAAAAGTCTTAACTTTCAAAGTTGGTCAATTATATTAATTCAAACATTAAATAATTAAACCGTTTTGCTACTCTTTAATGCCAGTTTCAGACTGCACAATATTTTTGTCTGTTATGATAGTTACTGTGTCAGATTATGCTATTTTGATTCTTAAATTCTTGTTGCGGCGTGGACTAGAAACATGCCAGACTACACGCTGCTCTCCGAACAATCATTGCTTGCCATCTTGAACCGCGTGAGTGATGTCATTGAGAAAACAGATCTAGCCAAATGACTTCCGGAAACAAGATCATAAACAAACAATGGCTACCAAAGTTGCATGTTATCTTAATGCCAATTCCAGCACTCGCTGGGTTGCTGAAGCGCCTCGGCTATTGTTCGCCAGCGGTTATCTTTTTCCACTCTGTTGTGGTTATCACTCGAGGAAACATCATAAAGGCAGGAGTATTGTTGCCATAGCTCTACAAACCTTTCTTCAATTGCATAATTCCACCTAGAAGCACCAATACCACATCTCTCTTTTGTTCCGCCATGTTTAAAAGCGTTGTACGGAAGAGCTTCTGTGCTCCTATTGGTCAACATCACAGATGTGACAGAACCCGTTGTGGAGGACAGAAAACAATTAAACATGCTAGTCTTTCTGTTGTGACGTCATGAAGCGCCGCAGATGCTGCGTCGGTTATCGTCCACTATGACACACTATACGAGATGAAACGATCGATTCCTGCATCCTGACGCCCATGGTCGTTCATGAATCACGACGACACCTTACGTCAAACAGATATTGTGTAGTCTGAATCCAGCATAATGAGATGTAACATATCAAATAAATTAAACATGAATGAACATCAGAAGGTATGTTGGAAGATACATTACAATTTACCAAAATCTGTATCATGTCTCATGTTATCACTCAATCAGTGTTTCAACCATGGAAAGACATCAGTAAAACAGATCGTGAACAATATGTCAACGTAATGTTACATTAACCTCAGGAAAGCGAGTCAATGACCATAACTCGTAAGTTAACACACTAGAGAATAACACTAGAGAGGAGCATTTTGCTGAATATATGCACACTATTATATATTCATTATATTATTACATAACCTGTGATTGTTATTATTATAAAAATTGCCTTCTAGAGAGAGAGAGAGAGAGAGAGATTTATATGAATATCCAGAGAACAACAGTAGAGAATTGGAATTCCTTCAAGTCACATTAAACTGATGATATTTACGAGATGAGTGGCATAAACGGCACCACAATGGCGTAATTACCAGTGAGAAATGTTCTTTTTGTACCCAAACCTTGCAAATTGGTATTGATCATAATTAAATTTTCTTTGTGAGTGCTCACTCTTCAGTTACAGTAGTTTGCACACATTTTGTTTACTAACAGTTTATGAGGCAGCAGGCTATTCACCATCCTAATACCTTTCCCATCATTCTCTTTGGCAGCACAAGAATTATAAACAGAAAGGGTAAAGCATTGACTTCACACTTATGAGGAATAATAAATAGATTGTGCTTCTCAGGAAGAGAAAGAGGGAAAAAGAAATATGAAATTGTCCAACATGTCTAATTTGTTCTAAATCACACTATATTGCTTTGTAATTAGGCTTCAGAACTTATTCTGTAAGTAGGAACTTCCTAGCAATGGCATGAAGGCAGTCTGTTCTATCAGTCAAAACCTCAAGTAAGGACTGGAAAATGACAGGGAATGTGTGAACAATCTAAGTCTGTACATTTAATGTTTCTCCACTTTAAAGGGGGGGGTGAAACACTCAGTTTCAGTCAATCTCATGTTAATCTTGAGTACCTATAGAGTAGTATTGCATCCTTCATATCTCCAAAAAGTCTTTAGTTTTATTATATTTATAAAAGAAAGGGTAACACTTTATTTGAAGGGGTGTGCATAAGACTGACATGACACTGTCATAAACATGACATAACACCTGTCATGAACATGAAGGAGTCTTTATGAATGTTTATGACTGTTGTCATTAAGTGTCATTTGGTAAATTATGACACTTTTAATGCAAAGTTGACATTGTTTAAAATGTCTTTGTTATGACAACTTGACATTACCCAAGACAAAAATGTCTTGATTATGACAACTTGACATTAACAAAGACAGAAATGTCTTTGTTATGACAACTTGACATTAACCAAGAAATCATAACCTGTCAACCTGTCACAACTTTGGCCGTCATGACACCATTATAACTGTGTCATGAATATTTTACTTGTCCTCAAGTAAAGTGGAACACATTGTACTAGTTATAAAGATGTCATTAAGGGTTATTACACTGTTAAATGCTTTAAGTTTGATAATTAGACCTGTTATGACATATTTGTGACAGGTTGACAGGTTATGATTTCTTGGGTAATGTCAAGTTGTCATAACAAAGACATTTCAGTCTTTGTTAATGTCAAGTTGTCATAATCAAGAGATTTTTGTCTTGGGTAATGTCAAGTTGTCATAACAAAGACATTTTAAACAATGTCAACTTTGCATTAATATTTACCGAATTATAATTTACCGAATTACACTTAATGACAACAGTCATAAACATTCATAAAGACTCCTTCATGTTCATGACAGGTGTTATGTCATGTTTATGACAGTGTCATGTCAGTCTTATGCACACCCCTTCAAATAAAGTGTTACCAAAGAGAGATAGGCTGTACCGAGTCTTTCCGGAAAAAAAATGAGCGGGTGGAGGCGTGCCGTGTGGGGGCGGAGCTAAATCACGAGCGCGCAAAGCTTTTGCATTGAGAGCGTCTGGAAGCTGTGACATCCAAAAACCTTAGACGATCTGCAAATCCGGCGTCGAACTGGGCCTTGTTTCTAAAACAATCATCGTCGAAATGCAGGGAACAAACAAGAACACTTGCACAACTCCGTTGATGCTCTGGAAAAACAAACTCCATCCACTGGTCCCTTAACGCTGGGTTCTTTGGGAATCTGTGCAGGGTTGTCTTGCCCTGGCAACCAAAAACACACTTCTTTGGTGACATTCTTTATTGCAGCGTAGCCGATGACTTCCATAAAGCCGAGCACATCGCTTTGATGGGCATACTGCTTCGCTCTCTCGCTCTAGGCTACAGGTGCGCGCACGCCCTTCCGGGAGAAGTGCTCTTAGGACCCGTATAAGGAAATTCCGGCGCATCTGACGTCACACACGCCCATACTCGGAAAAAAACTTTCCGAAACTTGTGACAAACCGGATGGAGTATTTTTGGCACAGAAATACTCCATCAAACGTACAACTTAATTTTTGAAACTTTGTCCATGTTTAGCATGGGAATCCAACTCTTTAACAGTGTAAAAAATCCACTATGCATGAAATAGCATTTCACCCCCCCTTTAATGTTTCTCCACAATGTATTCTGAGAGGTAGGCTACAATAGATAAAATCGAAATATATTTATATATAAGTGGTTTTCTTTACTGATAAAGTTGTTTCATTGGAATGTAAACAAGTGTTGAAATAAAAGGTTCTCAAATGTGCACTGTAAATTGGCCTAATTGCATTTCTGTGAATTGTATACATTTTAAAGGAAGACCTTAAGCTATGATTAGAACAATGCATATTTTTGCATGGGGATAATTATTTGGAAGCCATTTATTGAGGCAATATGAACTTGTCAGTTTCCACAATTTTGCTAAATGTATTTTTATTTTTTTTACAGTGTATGATTTTCAGCAGCTAAATAAATATCGAACTATGAAGAAAAAGAAAAATACAAAATCAGCCATTTTGAATGTCTTTTTGATTTCAAAATGCAAAATTCCTTCGGCACTGTTGCTATTATTACACTTGTATACACAACTTTGTACTTTATACTTGCCATAGTGTGTGACATCACGTGCACCTTATCGCCGGTGGCACGAATGACGAGTAGATGATTTTCAGTTGAGTTATGAGGTGAGACTCTGAGCTCCACACAGCATCTGCTACAGCTCTTACACACTGCAGTGAGTTTCATCAGTGAAAATGAGG
This sequence comes from Semotilus atromaculatus, assembly GCA_031834385.1. Lineage (NCBI taxonomy): Eukaryota > Metazoa > Chordata > Actinopteri > Cypriniformes > Leuciscidae > Semotilus > Semotilus atromaculatus. The sequence goes on from JAULUF010000025.1 coordinate 5,956,820, forward strand.
TACCGTGTATGTAATGTGCTTTGTTCAGACTTTAGTGGCAAAAACTAGACAAACCTTGTTGTTGGCATACACAAGAACTCAACCCCAAATTTACTCCCATATTTACCACTGGGAGACTCAAATTGTAAATATTTCCTTGCTGTGTGTGTTGTCTGCACATATGTCTTTGCCCATCATTTTGACCCACATAAAAGCAGAGATCCATGTTAAACTGGTTATATTCACGAGATGAGTGGCATAAACGCTGCCACAATGGCATTAGTATGGCACAACTCAAAATTTGAACTGCTTATGCAGTTTTAACCAATATATATCCATAAACTACCATTCAAAACGTTGGGGTTGGAGTATTACTGTGAAATATTTATAATTTAAAATACTTGTTTTGTAATTTAATGTTTTAAAATAAAATGTATTCCTGTGATCATTACTCCAGTCTTCAGTGTCACCTGATCCTTCAGAAATCATTCTAATATGATGATTTGCTGCTCAAGAGACATGTCTGCTTATTATCAGTGTTGAAATCAGTTGTGCTAATGAATGTTTTTGTGGAAACTTTTCAAAATTCTTTGATGCAAATTCACAGCTGTACGTGGACCGAACGCAGAGCTTCAGGACCTCAGACCAGCTCTTTGTTATGGAGGCCAGCAGAAGGGAAAGGCTGTCTCCAAGCAGAGGTAAGGGCACACTTTCCCAGTGTTATCCAATAGTCTCACTCAGTGGGCCATGCAGAACAGCAGTGATTGACGTTCTCTGCATAAGCCCTGTCCCATCTTCCACCCCAACAGGTGTGAGGGGAGTAGGAGGCTTATGCAGGGAGCTGTAAGGGCCAGCAAAAGCGGTGTGTTGGTAGATTTCCCCAATTTGTTGGATCAGTTCTGACATAATGTCAAATGTGACAGACTGAAAGGGAACGTCTCTGTTACATATGTAACCCTCATTCCCTGAAGAAGTTACGTTCCGTAATTGCAGTTGCTGTACCCCGCTGGGCGACCGGGTCACCTGCTCGGCTCCGAATCGGAAACCAAATATGCGATGCATCCGCTTCCATATTTATACCCGCGCTGCGGGGTGGTGAGTCAGATGCAAAACTTGCATGCCAATGTACATTGGCTCGTTTAGTTACACTCGAAGTGATGTCGAACGTGACTGAATGAAAACTGATTGTAACCGAGACGTTTGCATTTTCCTATCTTTATATATTTTGAGGAATACTGAAAACTGTTTTTGTGCAAGTGAGATGAGTAAATTCATGCTTGCATTTAGTCTAGAACTACATTAACCATCATGTTCACACAGCGCACACAACACCTCTGCACTTACTCCCGATTTCTCCGAACACAAGTACAGGAGAGCCGTCAGTCAATAAATGGGAAAACAAAGTAACTTGCGTTACTTATTTTAAAAAGTAACAATACAAAAAATACTTGGTTGTAAATTTAAGTAATGCATTACTTTACTAGTTAAAAAGTTATCGGTAACACTTTACTTGAAGGGGTGTGCATACGACTGACATGACACCTTAGGCAGATGTCATAAATATGAAGGAGGTCTTATATGACAACTGTCATTAAGTGTCATTCGCTCAATTATGACATTTTTTATGCAAACATGACATTGTTTGAGATGTCTTTGTCATGACAACTTGACATTACCAAGACAACATGAATTGTCATAAACATGACATAGTAGATTAATTATCAAACTTAAGAAACCACTTAGCTTTATGGGTTAACATTTCATTAAACTGTCAGGTTGTTGGTTTTGACATTGGCTGTCATGAGGCCATTATAACTGACCTCAACTACAGTGGTACAAATGTAATTTGTCATTAAAATGTCATAATGGCTTCATGACAGCCAATGTCAAAACCAACCACATGACAGTTTAATGACATGTTTACCCATAAAGCTAAGTGGTTTCTTAAGTTTGATAATTAATCTGCTATGTCATGTTTATGACATATTTATGACATGTTGTGTTGTCTTGGTAATGTAAAAGTTGTCATAACAAAGACATCTCACACAATGTCATATTTGCATTAAAAATGTCATAATTGAGCGAATGACACTTAATGACAGTTGTCATAATGCATGACGCCTCCTTCATATTCATGACATGTGTCATGTCATGATTATGACGGTGTCATGTCAGTCTTATGCACACCCCTTCAAGTAAAGTGTTACCAAGTTATCTAATTAGGTATCTTGCTTTACTTTTAATGTGTTACCCCCTAACACTGCACATGACAGTCAGGAAATCACTCACCAACTCAAGTAAGATGGCAGATTTAAAATGGTGTACTTCCAGGGATCCAGTGTCAGCCAAGCAACTGCCATTGAGATGCATGGTAAAGCAACAGATTGCTTTCTCCGGTTATTGTAGACCTCTTTAGCATGAATGTGTGTGGACAACGAAAAGTGCTTCTGAATGCTTCAGCATGTGTGTGTCTGGTTTAATGCATAATTAAGAAGGTCAGGATTAATGAAGCACTCCGGACTAAAGTTCAGGGGATACTTTGGCTCTGTTTACTCTGACAGAGACCCCACAGAGACCTCCTCATTCACAATGCTGACAAAGAATGAGAGAATGAAAGAGAGAGAGAGAGAGAGAGAGAGAGAGAGAGAGAGAGAGAGAGAGACTAAGCAAAAGCATGAGAAATAGAGGAAATTGATAAATGAAAAGCTTTGTAATAACAAGTTGTCTGCTCTGTCTAAAGCCGCTTTCCGACCAAGTAGTTACAGGAACTTAGTTATAGGAACTGTCCACTTCTAAACAGTTCTAAGAACTACTCTCCCCCAAACTCGGTTTTGCTGTTTGCGTTCGCACTGGCCAAGTGGCCATAGGAACTGGTGGGAGGGCTAAGGGAGTGACGCAAGCACGGCGACGGCGGCGGCGCCACAAACAACAACAACAAACCAGCACGGAGGAGGCTATCAGAATGTTCCTGTTCTGCCTTGCCGGGACCTTAATAACGGAGTACGAACGGCGCCGTTTAAAGACTATGCTTGAGTTCTGTACAGAGAAACACAGAAGACGAAGGCTTCAGCATAATATGATCTTAAGTGATATGATGGAAGAAGATAGAAGAGCAGAGCGCAGGAGGCAAACAAAATGACGGGTAAGTTTAGCTAGCATTAGCAATTAGCTGGTTGAATGCGTTATGTTTGTCTTAAGTTATGAGTTAGCATAGCCTACATAGGCGAATTGCAACAGACAGTGAAGAAAATGTGTTGACAGTGGGCGTGACTTATAAGTTAAAAAAATCAACGTAGACTTAGGGAAAGGGAACTAAAAAAGTCCTCACTCTAGACTAGGTACTGAAAGAGTTATAGGAACTACGGTCTGAGGAACTAAAAAATCCCCAATCCGGTCGGAACACGCGAAAAAAAGGGTTATAGGAACGTTAGGTTCTAGGAACTGCAAAAGTCCCTCCGGTCGGAAAGCGGCTTAATACAGGGTTTGACCCACACACTTTACAAGATGTTCTCTTACTTGCAAAGAGCAACCTAATTATCCAAACACAAATGCATATACTTGATATAATTATACTGTTTTACCTGAAGTGTGGATTCATTGCAGAGCTCTCTTCCAGCAAAGATGACCCGCAGTGTATCAGGCTGTACGCCCTGCAAACGCCCCACCGTCTCCTTCAGTTCAGCTACACTCGCACCCCTTTCCAATTCCACTGGGAACCCATGGCTGGAATTAAAGCGCACATACACTAAGAGAGCAGGAGACAAAGAGTAATTTTGTCAAACCCTGATTATTTTCAAAGACATAGAGAAAACAAAGAGAAAAAGGGACATTTAAGGATATAGAGCACACTTGGATGGAACAAGGAATAAGCTATATAAACCATATATACAGATGTGGTCAAAATGATTGGCACCCCAGGTAAATATGATCAAAGATAGCTGTAAAAATAAATCTGCATTGTTTATCCTTTTGATATTTAATAAAAAAAAAAAACTCACAAAATTCTAACCTTTCATTAAAGTAAAATAATTTAAAGTGGGGGGTAAAATATTGTGCGTTAGGACGATATAGACACACATCCTCTTCTAGGCAGATTCATGTCATCTTTAGTTGATTGGAACTTCTCAATTATTGCCCTGATGGTGGAAATGGGAATGTTCAATGTTTTAGCTGTTTTCTTACAGCCACTTTCTATTTTGTGATGCTCAACAATCTTTTGCTGCACATCAGAACTATATTCTTTGGTTTCACTCATTGTGATGGATGATTAAGGGAATTTGGCCTTGGTGTTTCCTCATATTTAAACTCCTGAAACAAAAGTGACAATGTCATGTTCCTAGTCAAAAAATTTATTTAACTTTTTTTTTATATTAAAGTTACAATCTGTAGCTTTTCTGGCCACAAGAGGGCGCAGTTTCCAAGAATAACAAAGGCGTATGTTTATGACGCAGTGACGAGCTGAATGATGGGACTTGCTGTCAAGCTGATGAATCTAATAATGTTTATGGATGAGTGAAAACACTCATGTTTTTTAACATTACAGTGGTATGAAGCAGGTCGCGAGTCGACTGCTAATAAGAGACAGATATCACACGCGAGTCCCGCAGATATAAAGGAATAAGGACATTTCATCCTATCGAACTACACGCAAGTGCTGGATTACTCACACAGGTCAGTTTATTAGACGAATTAAACTTGTGAGGTAACGCAGTGCTGTTTCACTTGGTATAACGTTACACTATCACACTAAACGGCGTTTAAATGTGTGTTGAAAGTTATAATGTTATTCTACGTGTTAGTTCGTTTGCTATACGAAACTAGCAGCTAGATCAACATTAGAATAACATACTGACCATATTCTAACATTTCATCATGTCGAGCTAACGTTATAACATTGATTTGTTTTATGTACATTTGCTCACCTGTCTAATGAAGCTGTCAAGTCGTGACTCGTGAAGCTCTGTCAAGTCCAAATTAGTCACGGACGCTAGCTCTCTGTCGAGTGGAAGTCAGTCTCTCATGGAGCTGTCGGCATCTCAAAAACGCCACGCTGGGTGCCGCTAAACGTTACTCACCACGCGGTTGTCCACGTCTGTCGCCATGGTTACGTCATGGCTATGGCAGTACAAGCGGAAACCGAGGATAGCGCGGATATTGCGTCATTGACAGGCGACATTTTTTTCCGATTCAAATGATCAATTTAAAATTGGAATTTCTCTGAAATAAAAAAAATTTGGAGACTTTTGGGATATTGTAAGTACACAACAGCAAATGATTTTTGGATATTTTATTAAAAAATTCTTACATATTGGACCTTTAATGGGAATATACTTCAGAGATATTTTACTGATAAAAATATTATAGGAGTGCCAATAATCGTGGCCAACGTGTTTTGGAGAAAAACATTATTTCATAATGTGGTTTCCCTCCCCTCCCCCTTCCTCCTTTCAATTATTTTACTTCAATGAAAGGTTCAACTTTTACGAATTTTTGGAATGACCGATCAAAAGGATAAACAATGTAGATTTATTTTTACAGCCATCTTTGTTCATATTTACCACGGGTGCCAATAATTCTGACCACAACTGTAGGTTAAGGCAAAGTGTCAGAGTCAAAAGCAGGTCACTATCAAATCAGCTTTAATGTCAAATAATTCATATCTTGCCTTTGATATCAAGTGCCTACGTTTTTGCAGAGGCAGTTGATACTGTTCGCTCTTTTTTTAAATGTGGATTAAAATGATGGTGCATTACACTCCGATGCAAGTCCTTATCAGTATTTCCACACCAGAGCACAGCTTGACATCTCAAAATAATTTGGCCTATGCAATACAGCCTTAGAAGAACAAAGCTGTATAAAGCTTGTAAATAAATAAATAAAATAAGCAAATAAATGTTTATTTTATTTATTTAATCAGAAACGTTTCTTGCCATGTACCACTTGTGGACATTCTGTGGACCACTAATGGTACATGTACTGTACCACAGTTTGAGAACCACTGGGGTAAATTGGGTATAGGATATAGAAAAGTGTAACAGGTATATAAAAAGGGATATAGAGTATAGAAAAGGCAAAATAAATGGTATAGACCAGGCAATAAACTATATAAAACCTGGAAATAGTAGGGGTGTAGCCATACACATATTCGTACCAAAGATTTGCTGTGCATTACACATTGCTGATGTGTACTGAATGAATGCAGACAGAGTTGTTTTAACCACTGAAAGTGTGGAACTTCTCTGTGCACAGACCTTTTGCGGATGCGAAAGAACTGTTGCCAAACATATAACATGCTAGAAACATAATAATCACTGCAATAATTATCCAATCATTGACTCTTAAGCATTTGCCATTTTAAATCCAAACACAGATTTTTTGTATAAAATCAAGTACCCATCCATGCAGTCAGCATATAGGGCAAATATCATAAACATATAATTAACACATGAACTTCTGGAGACACAGAACAGCTCAAAGAACACAGATACTCAAAGGTCTTCGTTACAACCTGGAAAAGTGAAAGTTCAGTTTATCTTGAAGATATTATGAAAGAAATACATACTTTTGCACAGTACAATGTACTTCTTAAAGTAATAATAATAATTATACAATTTATTTAAACAATATTAAGAATAATTTAAAAAAGTTGCCAAAATGTCAGTTTTATACATTTATGTACGTTTGAAATTTTAAAATGTATGTATTTTTGAAAGTAAATTTGTATTAGAGACAATAAAGTGAACAACATAAAGGCAGTGTGAAAGTGTGAAAGTAGCAGAAGAGACTAAAGACAGGAGTCGTAGATGGCAGCGGTCGGGGACAGAACAGGACACCGACAGAGACACAATAGAAACCCATGTTAACATTCAGGCTGTGCCGTCCCTCTAAAAAACACAACCCGCTTCATTAAGATGACGACGATTTGGTGCAAGAAGAACTTTTTCTTGTTATCGTGTGTGCTTATTATTATTAATTGAAATAAGTCAACCTTTTCAGAGCCCCCAGAGGCGTAGAGATAAACCGAAAATGGGAAAATGACTGATATTAAATAAAAAAATGACACTAAAATTCCACATTATGAAAATAAATGGAAAGGGTGAGAGGACAAGTGTGAAGGTGTTTGTTCTCCACACTGTTACAGATTTATGTCCGTATAATATGTTTTGATTCTGTATATTGTTTGTATTCTCTGTTATTGTTTTTTGTATTGCTGCTAGTTCTGAGCAGGACGCCCCGGGATGGCTCCGCCCCTTTGATTGACGCGGGTTTAAAACTAGCGCTTCTGCTCTCCGAAGTTTCCGGGCCGGGCGCACTTCTCCGGTCTCCTCTCCAGCCGTCAGACCATTATGTGCCTGATTTAGATTCAGTTCTGTCTTTTATTTTCAGTGATGGTGTTTTGTAGGGTTGACCTGCCATTTCTTTGAGATCACGTTCGTTCTGTTTTGTTAATGTATTTTGTGTAATTTGCTGGATCTTGATTTGGATACTTCTAGGGAAGTTAGATTGATATTTTGTTATTTTGGGCCTTGGGTCTTCCTGAAGATTATACACACACTGGTTTATGTTACTCTGGAAATACTCAATTTTACAAATTTTACATAAAAATTTTACATTTATCGTTTTTCTTGAATTTTGGACTCATTGGTATCTTTTGGTCTGACGACTAGGCGTTGGAGTCATGTCTATTTTCTTTTGTTACGATTTAACCTAGACGGATCATAATACAATTAGCTCAAATTAAACATACAGCATCATCATAAAGCAAATAGTAAGAAGTTGTAAAAACTGTGTGAACAAAATCGTATTTAGCTCTAAAATAGGACAGACAACCATATTATGCTTCTGTATGAACATAGCTATTTTATCTTTCTTAAGGGGTTCATGCGTCGGGTCAGAGGTCACTCTTCCGAAGGAACTCGACTCGCGTCGGGTCAGAGGTCACTTGTCCGAAGGAACTCGACTCGCGTCGGGTCAGAGGTCACTCGTCCGAAGGAACTCGACTCGCGTCGGGTCAGAGGTCACTCTTCCGAAGGAACTCGACTTGCGTCGGGTCAGAGGTCACTCGTCTGAAGGAACTCGCCTCGCGTCGGGTCAGAGGTCACTCTTCCGAAGGAACTCGACTCGCGTCGGGTCAGAGGTCCCTCTTCCGAAGGAACTCGACTCGCGTCGGGTCAGAGGTCACTCTTCCGAAGGAACTCGACTCGTGTCGGGTCAGAGGTCACTCGTCTGAAGGAACTCGACTCGCGTCGGGTCAGAGGTCACTCGTCTGAAGGAACTCGACTTGCGTCGGGTCAGAGGTCCCTCTTCCGAAGGAACTCGACTCGCGTCGGGTCAGAGGTCACTCTTCCGAAGGAACTCGACTCGTGTCGGGTCAGAGGTCACTCGTCTGAAGGAACTCGACTCGCGTCGGGTCAGAGGTCACTCGTCTGAAGGAACTCGACTTGCGTCGGGTCAGAGGTCACTCTTCCGAAGGAACTCGACTCGCGTCGGGTCAGAGGTCACTCGTCTGAAGGAACTCGCCTCGCGTCGGGTCAGAGGTCACTCTTCCGAAGGAACTCGACTTGCGTCGGGTCAGAGGTCACTCTTCCGAAGGAACTCGCCTCGCGTCGGGTCAGAGGTCACTCTTCCGAAAGAACTCGCCTTGCGTCGGGTCAGAGGTCACTCGTCCGAAGGAACTCGCCTCGCGTCGGGTCAGAGGTCACTCTTCCGAAGGAACTCGTGTCGGGTCAGAGGTCACTCGTCTGAAGGAACTCGCCTCGCGTCGGGTCAGAGGTCACTCGTCTGAAGGAACTCGCCTCGCGTCGGGTCAGAGGTCACTCGTCTGAAGGAACTCGACTCGCGTCGGGTCAGAGGTCACTCGTCCGAAGGAACTCGCCTCGCGTCGGGTCAGAGGTCACTCGTCTGAAGGAACTCGACTCGCGTCGGGTCAGAGGTCACTCGTCTGAAGGAACTCGACTCGCGTCGGGTCAGAGGTCACTCTTCCGAAGGAACTCGACTCGCGTCGGGTCAGAGGTCACTCGTCTGAAGGAACTCGCCTCGGGTCAGAGGTCACTCTTCCGAAGGAACTCGACTCATGTCGGGTCAGAGGTCACTCGTCTGAAGGAACTCGACTCGCGTCGGGTCAGAGGTCACTCGTCTGAAGGAACTCGACTCGCGTCGGGTCAGAGGTCACTCGTCTGAAGGAACTCGACTCGCGTCGGGTCAGAGGTCACTCGTCTGAAGGAACTCGACTCGCGTCGGGTCAGAGGTCACTCGTCTGAAGGAACTCGACTCGCGTCGGGTCAGAGGTCACTCTTCTGAAGGAACTCGACTCACGTATGGCCAATACCGTAAGCCAGTGATTATAGTTTATAAAAGTTATAAATATGGATATTTTTCTTACAAAAACACATCGCTTAGCTTCAGAAGGCCTTTATTAATCCCCTGGAGCCGTATGGATTACTTTTATGATGAATGGATGTGCTTTTTGGGCTTCAAAATCAAGGGTACCATTCTCTCCCATTATAAAGCTTGGAATATTTTTTATATAAATCTGATTGTGTTTGGCTGAAAGAAAAAGTTACCTAGGATGGCTTGAGCATCTTGAGTAAATGATGGGATAATTTTAATTTTTGGGTGAACTAACCCTTTACGCCTTTTCCGGAAATACACAAACACTCAGACAGGGAGAGAGAGGGATTTGGTCATCTAGACTCAATATCACTCAGCCATAGCTCTTCCAGGAAATTGCATTTAGTGATATTGTTGACTTAAGAACAGAAGGGGCAACGCTTGCACTGATTGCTACTAAACGACAAAAGCTGAGGGTCTTGCAACGCTGTTTAAGAGGGGTTTGAGTGATTGCTTGTTGTTAAAGCGTGACATTCTCTAATAAAGGCATTCTGTCGACCATATTTGAAGACAAATGACACTTGAGCCAACACCAGGCCAAAAATACAACAAATCATATCAGAGAGAGCAAACAGAGGAAGAAACCTGCACATGGATGGTTTGGAAGAGCAGTCTTCGATTAAAAGAATGATTATAAGGATAGGTCACTTACATTTTTTTTTTTTTTTGTCAATTACTCCCCCTCATGCCATCCCAAACCTGAAACTCAAAACCCGTGACTCACTGATTAACTACTATAGTATGGTGCATCATTGGACAGATTAACTAGTTAGTCATGACTGTTTCCTGAAACCTTAGTAACTTGGTCACACATCTGTTGTTCCAACCACATTGATTCAGAAACCTTGTTAATGACATCACACAGGTCATGGAGTAATAACGTATGCTAATTAATCGATTTTAGCTCGAATTCATGCAAGATTATAGTTGAAAAATAATGAACATGGCATCTTAGGACCAGCGCCGCCGCTCCCACCACGCGCTGTGCGTAGGGCACCAAGTGCTGAGGGGGCACCAAAGATAGCCTAATGAAAAATCAATCATCATATCATAGTCATAATCAGGGGCCCACTAGGCCCTTTTTTTTTAGGGGCTAAACCTCTTTAAACCCCTAAACTTCTGCAACAAAATTAGGCAACACAAATTCGTGTTCGCTTCAGTCTTGTTATAATCAGATTCAGCGCGTTCTTCATCTTCAATCCGCAGCGCCGAGCAGAGAGCACGTCAGAAACAGAGGACAGGGTGTGTGTGTGTGTGTGTTCATCTGAGCCTCATTGGTCTGTCACTGCTCGTCAATGTCAGAATATTTGAGATGACCAATCAAATCAAAGTAGGTGGGCTTTATGTTCACAGACGCTGCTGAGGGCAAATTTTAAGAGATAAGATGTAAGTAGCTAAACTTAGCGTTTTATATTTGACAGGTTTTTTTAGGTCATAAATGTTAAACGAATGACAAAAAAATAATCAGGCAAACTAATATAGTTTTGTCTAATTTCGCCATGTTGAACTGAAAACAGGCCTATGTAACGTCCTCATGTAGTCTAGTGTAATAGTTTACTGCCATTGTGAGGGGACAAGAAACATGAACAAAGCCGTTTTCATCATGTTAGGCACAGGATTAATAATGAATGTGTACATATTGAGAATAAAATACAAATTGTAGCCTTTAGTAAATTAAAAAAGCCAACTTCAGGAGGGGAAGAGACAGGGCAAGATAAAAACAAAGAGAAAAAGAGTGTGATGCTGATGAGGAGAGAAAAATAATCAGCTGCCCACTGACATGGTTTTAAAGCTGTTGTTATCCAAATTTTTTTTGGCCTTCAAAACATCTTAAAATGCACATCTGTAGTTCAGAGAAATTAAAATTTTCTCAGGGAAAGGCCGAACCCCCCCCTAACTAACCTGCCTCAAATCCGGGACCACAGTGATTATAAAAACCATGCCATTGCATGGTAATGAAACTAGTTAATAGTGAGCATTAGACCCTAAACTAAAGGTGTTACTTTTTTATTTTTTATAAATCATACCCTCATTGGGTGCTTAGCCACCCTAAATGAAAATCCTAAATGAATTTTTTTTTCTGTGTGGGGGGGGGGGCATCATAAAGGAATTATGCTTATAGGGCACCAAAATGGCTAGCAGCGGCACTGCTTAATTAGGACTAGTTTTCCCTATGTTTGTCCTCAGATGTTTGATTTACAGATGTTTGATTTAATCTAGGGCTGCAACTAATGATTATTTTGATAATCGATTAATCTGTCGATTCTTTTTTCAATTAATCGGATGAAATATCTAAACAATTATTATACATGAATTTTAATCCATTATTTTAAACAAAGTTATTCCACATTCTGCCCAGTGTTGTCCTCCAAACAATGTGTAATATAAATCAAAACAAATTAAATTAAATTAATATGACTAAAATCAAAATTAGAATAAACAAAAACACCAAATGTTAACTTGAACGAGGTATGAAGAACACACATTCTCACACTTTATTCTCATTATCATGAGATTATTTTCATTATCAATAATAATAGATTTTATTGATTAGTTATTGCACTCCTAATTCAACCGCACATTCCCTCTTACGTCATACTCCGTGGTCATTTTCATTTTCTTGACAAACTAAAAGTTGTAGAATGAAATTATGTATACATATAATAAACGATAAAGATTGAACTGCATGCTAACTAATGTTAACGTTTTGGGAACACCCGAATCGTTGAAGTACGTTGGTAACAACAGAACTTCTGACCATAGTTGACAAAAGATGCTTTTGGGAAACACCGTTTCCATCACAAATAATGCATTTTGTCTGTATAATGAAAGTCAGAGGAATCCAATGTTGTTTGGAAACCATTATCTTGTTTTATTTTCCAAAGAAGAAATAAAGTCATACAGGCTTGGAAAAACATGAAGGTGATTTCCATTTATGGGTGAACTACCTATCAATATCACAATGCAGTTCATTGCCTTCGTAAAATACGCCTCTTCCTCCTTTATTATTACACATATCACTGCTATATTTCTTTATGCTGTAACACCAAGCGGGCTTTAATGTCGGGGCAACTGGTCTATTTCCATTCAGACTATTTCTACTGATTACACCAGGAATAGCAATGACTGAGCTGACAGTTGAGATAAGATAAGCCCGTGCCGAGCGCACAGCCACAGTCAGGGCAGGTCGGGGGTGACGTGTGCTGTCGTGCTGATTTCCATAATGTCTCTCATTGTTTTGTCTGCCTTCCAGGAGGATAACAAATGAGTAAATTCCCCCTTTGTCATGTTTCATCACAGCAGGACTCAGTTTTGCGAGTGCATCTCGACGTGCCTTGACTGTCAGAGTTTTTCGTCAGTCGGCGAGAGTGACAGAAAGCAATCATCACCGCGCCACTGGCAATGCACTTTAAGAAGAGATACACCATATCTACTCAATAAAAATGAGGCAACAGATTACAAGCAATATTATTAATTAAATTTCACAAGGTTTGGTATCGAGTAAATATTAATTAAATGAGACCCTTAATAGTTATTAATTTAATATGAGTAGATTCGAATAGAAAAACAGTACAGAATTAATTAAAACCTAAACAAAAATATTGAGTTGATTTGAAAAAGTTAAACTCCCTAATGTGTAAATAGTACTTATAGAAATTAATTAAATTCTACATATCAATGAAACATAATTGAGTAATAATCATCTACATTAATCCACACATTGATTTGAATTTAATCAATGCAATAATTAATTATTATAAGAATAATACACTGTAACAAGAGTCAGTCTGTAGCTCTTGAATAAGCACAAGAGTAGTAATATCTGGTAACGCAATCTGATTTTAAGTCTGACTTTTTAAGTTAATCGCCAGATAGTGATGCATTCTTTATGAATCATTAAAATAATGTTGTCCGTAAGCGTGGAGACTGTAGTATACAGAGTGAGATTTTAAAAGGTTAGCTTAAATGTGTGCTACAAATTAAAAGTGCTCAAAATTGGCTGCTAGGATAGCATTTTTACTTTAATTGGAGTGAAGGCTTGGACCGGGAAACAGTATTCAATAAGTCACAACTTAACAAGCAGATGTTCTTTGCAAAATATGCAGTAGGATCCAAAAGTCCATTATAGTTAAAATGCTTCTGCATTGCATTTTTCAAAATGAATGCTTTTGTTCCCAATACAAATTAGCATCATAACAATTAGAATGATAAGTTGAACTAACTTAACATGAATTCCAGAATGTCTTAGTATTTTGCATAAAGGCACTATGAAACTGAAGTAGCAACAGATATTTTCTTTTGTATTGTGATGCATAGATGAGTGAGTGTAACAAATGATCAAAAAGCTTTTTGATTGGATATTGAGATGTTGGTGTTGCACTCCCAAATGAACATAAGCTCACTGTCAAATGTGGAGTGATGGGGTTTAAGCGGATATAATGATTGGAGAAATCTGGCATACGTCATCAGAGACAAGTCTGACGTTTTCCCTGGAAGATCGAGTTGAGACTTTGAATAAAAATTAGGAGGTCAGAAACAAATGTTACCATTTAAAATGCATAGATGATCTAACATGTTTTTACAAAATAGACAAGGTGAATTTTCCTTTCATGCTTTAAAAGGGACCTATTATTTTATAAGATGAAATATAAGTGTCTCTAGTTGCGCTCACGCCATGGTGGACTGCTATTTACATGGTGGAATTTGCAATAGAGCATTTATTATACCATACTGTAAATGCCCCTTTTTGGCTGGAAGCAAAAACATGCTGTTTTTTTAATGAAAATAAAATTGAAATGGATGGATTTTTAGCATAATAGGGTGGTTGTGTACACACACTGCGGATTATGTTCAAAAAGTTAAGTCTTAAAACTTTCTGCTAAAACATTCTGCTTATTTCCAGGATTTAAATACATTTTTGGAATGCCAGATTTCTGATGTGGACTCAGACTTTTAGGCCTTGTTTACACTTAAGGGGCCCTATCTTGCACTCAGCGCAATTGACTTTGTACACTGACGCATGTATCATTCCTATTTTGCACCCGCGCAAAGCGGACTTTTCCCTCCACAGACTCACGTCGGTTAACTAGGAAATTAACTTGCGCTCTCTGGGCGGGTCGGCGCAAAAAAAGAGGCGTGTTTCGGCGCAAACATTCCCTGGTGCTATTTTGCAGTTCCAGAAAACAATTGCGCCGTTGCGCGTTGTTCATAATGCTATTTTAAGCGCGCATGCTTGGCCATAATGTAGCGGGTGCACAACGCGCATACACTTTGATTCTCTCGTCAACACAGATGCAGCAGTTTTTATTTTTGCAAATCATACATTATAACAAGGAAAAATATTAGCCTAACACATGAGGGAAATCATTGTGGTGTCCATGAAGATGTAAGAAATATGTAGTAAGCCTAAATCTAGCTTACATTTACCCAATTTTTTCAGGCTAATTGTAGTACATCTTGGCAGACATGGCTGATGACACCATTTTTGATGCCAGCAACAATGAGTGAAATACGGTTTAATCGAAAACACACAAACACGCTGTGTAATTGAACGAACGTTCGGCATACTGAAACTGCGTTTCAGGTGTTTGGATAGGTCAGGAGGCACTTTACAGTACAGTCCTCAAAAAGTTGTAGCATTCTTTGTGGCATGTTGTGTTTTACACAACATTTCCATAAATCAAGGTTGTGTTGTTGACATAGATGAGGAAACATTAGAGGACTTAAGGAGACGTGATGGTGAACTGCATGTGCCGATGCCACTTAACCCAAATGCCCCAGCAGCAGCACGGGACAGGAGAGCGTATTTGGCAGAAGAGCTGCTGCGTCGCAGTGGTTCTCAACCGGTGGGGCGCGCCCCCCTGGGGGGGCGCCGACACTCTCCCGGGGGGGCGCGAGTAGGCTACAGGATGGGAGGGGGAAAAAAACTGGGAAAAAAATGTTTTACTTTTTTTTTTTATCACTAAACTACTGTCATAAAAGTTAAAGTTTTGTATATACGTTACTCCTGAATAAAAATTTAAATGTGTTTGGACTGATTTAAAAAAAAAAAATTGAACAAATTTGATTGGTTTGCCATAGTGAGCGCAAATGCTGTGATAAGCGGTTTTATTAAGCGAGTCATTGAGTCGTTCATTCAAACGATTCGTTCAAACGGCCGATTCATCAAGAATGAGACAGATGTTTGTGAATGGGTCATTGAATCTTTGACTCAACCGATTCGTTCAAAACACTGAATCATTCAAAACACGATTGAGTGTTGCTGTTGCTGTGAGATGCGCTGTGATCTTTGTTTGGATTCATCGGATCTATTTTCGCTGCTAAAATATACCAAAACAGTCATTATTTCGTCTAAAATGTAAGTGACTTAATATTATTAACTTGCTTGTTGAGCTGTCATATGAAATCAGTGTCACATTTTCAATCGTGAGGTGATGGTAAATTAAGTGATGGTCAATTGTCAGCTCTCGGTCGTCAGATCGTGTGATGTATGTTGCTGAAGTGTATTCATTTAACTGCAAAATTTAACTGCAGTATGTCAATTTAGTTTATTTGTGTGTGCTGCGCTCGAGTCATAGACTTTAGAAAACGGCGCTCATTTGTTTTTATTTCTCCTCGAGAAGCTGCGCAAGCCTCAAAAGTTTAAGGTGCTTGCACCTTAGTCCGAAACTGTCCTATTCGTTTTTCCATATTCGTCATTTGGTGGCTCTCAATTGTCAAAACTCCTCAAAATATTTGCTACGGATGGCAAAAATCGAACCATCCGCATTTATTTTTATGACGGAGACAGGCTTAAGCCTGTCGAGCACTGCGTCCGTCATAAAAATAAAGCGATCGCTTGTCCGGGACACGTGGATTTTTTTGTAGGACAAGTGGAAGAGAAAATTAGTTGTCCCACTGGACAAGTTAAATTTCAGACAAAATAAAATGCTATGTTACTTCACGTTATGTGCCACTCATTACGTCTATTTTACAGATTTAATTTTACCGATTTGAAACGCACACATTTTTCGCGCTGCCTGTGAATGTCCTGAATGTGACTCACAGAAAGACGCGCGCCCGTATAATGCGCATGCACAGATTGCGCGCCAGAATACAGTTCTCTTTCGCGCTTGAACGAACAATTATGCCAAAATGTTGTTTGCCGAGTGTCTTAATAACATAAGAGCAGTCTGTTATGAGGGACATAAAGAGTTGTGACACGTGTGAGATCTGCGTCTCTCAGCAACGCTGATCTTAAAGAGCCAGCTGCCAATAAAGCGTTCTGTCAGTAAAGTTAATCAAAGAACAAAGAAAACAGAGAAAATGACTCACTGCTCTTGAACTTGTGTGGCTTTAATAAGGATTAGTCTATATATAACTTAAATTATAAATTATATGCAGCGCAGACTTTTTGATAACTTTATTCAATTTCTGTATATGTCCTACCTGTTACACAGTTAATTTTCATCCAGACATCAATGGCTTATTGATCATTATAGGTGTTATCAATCATTTAGTTGTTATTGCTAATTTCAGAATTATTTGAGGCTATGTTTATCAAACATTGAGCCAAGAATTGAGGGCAAAGCAGGCAAAGGCAAAGCAGGCTCAGGTCTCACATTAACATCACCTACCTGCAAGCTTCTGTAAAAAATGCAGATGATGCCTACTATTAGGCCTACTAATAATAACAATAATAAAGCATAAATTAATATCAGAGGTCTGGTGCCAATTCCCAATTATAGCAATAGTCTAGTAATGATAACAGGCCTACTGATGATGATAATAATAACAACAACAACACTAAAGCATGGGGGGGCAGGGGGGGCACTGGGGCCCCAACTGCAATGAACCAGCTTTGGGGGGGCCCGGCTTGCAAAAGGTTGAGAACCCCTGATCTACAGTATAGTGAGGTAAAGCTAATTAATATCGGTCTAATGTTCGGTCTAAATGCAAGAATATCGGTCTAAATGCAAGAGGCATTTATCCTGCTGGGAAAATAGCAACAGCGCCGAGACCCGCCCACAAAGGTACTTGCGCTTTGCGCTTTGACACTTGCGTTTCAGATCGTGCGCTGGGTGCAAGATAGGGCCCTAGATGCGTTTTGGTCGATCGGATCACAAGTGGACGACGCAGGGTCTAAAACGTTTTGAGCTTTTCCACTTTCAACCACTTCCAGAGGTAGTCGAAAACGCATTTGACCGGATTGCATTCATAGTGTAAACGCTCATGTGATCGAATGTGTTCAAACAGCCACAAAAGACGCCTGATCTCCACCTACAGATCTAATGCTTAAAAACATTATGGGAAGCCCGCTAGCCAGACGGGATTTCAACTTTGTTGGCCGGATACCAACATTAGGTTTAAGATGAAAAACGTAGCTTATTTTTTTGTCCATTAGATCAAAAGGTTTGGGGGGAAAAAAACATATATTTACTCATGAATTTTGAGACAACATAGGACTCGGACAAGGCTGAAAAGTATGTGTATTTCTGTTTGTGGGGTGCTTTTGTGGAATGGTCTGAGCAGTTCGATTAAACAAAGTGTAAACATGTTTCAGTTTAAAAAAAGGTACAAAAGTTTTATTTTTGATAAGTACAAAAGTGGTGAGGACGACAGATAACTCATAACTGCGAAAGCATGCTTGATAATGGTTTCCGTTTTCTGTTTCTTCATCTTAATATGATAAAGCATCAGTTAATTTAGTAGTTTCTGTATTATCTTAATCTTATGTTGATTTAGCTTGTTTGATTGTGATTTGGTTGTTTAGTTACTGGGGGTAGGTCCTGATAAGCCTAGGGCTTCTACTTATCCCCTTTCGAACAGGTTATTATGATATAAATTATGTTTTTTTTTTGGTGTTTTTTCATTTTAATGATGGAAATTTCATATGTATTGCTGTCTTTTCTATTTTATTGTTTTTATTTGTTATTTGTTCGAAAGAAAGCATTCATTCATTCATTCATTCATTCATTCAATCATTACTCGCTCATAGACCCTCCCCTCGAAGTGGTTGAAAGTGGACAACAGAGACGGATTAAAACACCAGGAGTAAACCGGAATGTGTCTCCCTCGTCAACTTGTGATCCGATCGACTAAAATGCATCTTAAACATGGTCTTAGACTCGACGATACATTGAAAATTTTAGTTGGGGTATTCTGATTTCTTTATTCAAATAGCATCACGCAAGATCTTTTCATTCAAAGAAACGACAAAATTCATATGACTTGCACTCAAATGAATCAGCCAGGCCAATGTTGAAGCTGCTGAGGAAAGTTTTAAACAGGTATCCAGGTGCTCATCAGTTCAGGTTGAGCGGTATTTGGATTTGGTTATCTTCATGTGGGAAAATGCTGTCTCACACAAGTATGTTAAGCCAAACAGCAAGGCTGTCATGGTTCAGCGCACATCTTCTGATGTTGGGATATTTTCTCTCATCGAAGTTCCAAAACTGCCTTCATCTGAATGTCAGGCTGCAGAAATCAGATTTCATCCTCTAGGGCAGATGTGTTTATTTGGAAAGCTGACTCAATGTTTGACGTCTGTGTAAAGCTGCTGGAAAATGTGGAGTTCTGGTCATAAAACTGAATCTGATCTGAACTAAGTCGCAAAAATAGACTAATGCAGTCTGCTAAAACAAACAGGTCTGCATGAGTATTGTGATAAATGTGGTGAACATCATTTCTAGAAATTCACGTCTACTCAACACAGGGTTCAAATAATTACACTGCAAAGTGAAAAACTGGTTAACTGGGTGAAAATCAAACCCATACCGTGACCTTGATGTTGTTGGTCCCTAAATGCAACCAACAAGAACATTAACCCCCAGTTTCGCAGCTCCCATTACGTCTGCTATCTGAGACCTCGTGTCTTGGTTTCACTGGACCATGACAGTGGAAATTGATTGAACCATCTAAAATAAATTTGTGTTAGTAAACTGTGAAAAAATAAAGTGGAGAGATGCATATAGAGTGTGTCTACCTGAAGACTAACGTGCAGGAAAGGGAGAGTCTTATTGAATCTCACAGAATTTGTTCCTGCAGTTTTAAAAGGATCTCTCTGGAAATTGAATCTTTAAAATGTTTGCCTTGAGTGCACTGATTAAACACTTATTTACAGAACATGATAAACCCTCAATTCATTTTGTTTTACTGCAAAATGTCATCCTTACATCTAAAAGAAAAGAGCCAATGTGTGAAAACAAGACTTGAAAATGCTGATGCAGAAGACTGTAATTTTCACTTGATTTACAAAAATCCTAGGCTTTCTACTGGTCAATCTCTTCAATAAAACCAGGAATTCAGCATGAAGTGAAAAGTAACACAGTAGTTACTTTATGAACTTAAAACTCCTGGCTTTAAGGCCAATTCACATCAAGAGCTTAACTATAACAATTACTATAAACTTTTAATATGGATTCTAATTATAAGAGAATAGGGAAGGACACACCACAACTATAAAGATAATGACACAGAGGAAAAATATCGTTGAAATCAATTTCAGAGCATTTTTTTTCCAGCTTATGAACACTAAAAACATTGACAGCCAATTAGAATCCTCCTGACTTTAAATAGCTAGAGGATTTAAAGCAGGAGACAGCATAACAAAAGTATGTGTTTATAATAAAATGGACAATATTGTTTGTTGGTATGGATGCTAGTTATCATTCTTGGTGTTAACTGGCCTTTAGAGCAGTGATTCTCAACCTTTTATATGCTAAGACCCTCCTTTGTCTGAGACAATATTCAATGGCCATTCTAAGCTGATATTCACCTCTGGGAAATAAACCGCGTCATGATCCGTCCCAGGTAATAAAACAAATTAACTAAAAAATATGATGCCAGTTTAACTTTGAACATCTTTATTTTTTAAATGATTTTAATCAAGATTATGTTAATATAACTAAGTTTAAATAATTGTAAGACGTAATGGGGTAGTGCACATGCACCGGACACATCCATCAGAGCTCACGGTCAATGAAGCGTACTTTGAATGGCTTTTGCGCTCATCTGTGTGCTAGACAGAGCAGAATGTGGAAAATAAACTATGCTCGAGCCTTAGCACTGTCTGAAACACAGACTTGATCCTGTTCTAGTCTTGCTTAATGTAAATGTACTGACTAAACTGTTGAAAGTCAGTGGAATCCAATGTTGTTTTGAATCAATTATCATGTTTTATTTTCTAAAGAAGAAATAAAAGTCATACAGAGCTTGGAAGTAAATAAAGGTCTCGACCTGGACTTGGATTTAAATGAGCTGGCTTCGACCATAGACTGTAAAAAAAAAAAATGGACGTAGGGTCCGTGACGACACCCGTAGGTTTGAGCGTGACGCTAACAGACAGCTAGTCTCGCGTAGCCAGACCTTCAGACTGACGGCTGAAGGTCTGGAATTCATAGCAGCTTTCTTTGGCCAAGGCCCGCCCATAAGGCCGTTTGACCGACATGTCAAACAACCAATTACAGTTCGTTTCGTTCAGCGTCACGTTTCGGGGCGTGGAAATGTTCCCACAACAACAGACCGGCGTGCAACAAGTCAGTCAGCATAGAAAATCAAAGAAGGAGAAGAAAACAAGCAGTAAGTCATTGATCTGTTCGTACGATACTGAATCGGCCAGCTGCAATGTCAGCGTCTGTTGTTTCATGTTTGCCCGCAAACGCGGCTGATATCCCCTTCGCAGTTAGGTACTTCACTTGATCTTCCATAATAGATAGGAGGGGACACACAACTAGTAAAATTGGATCTGCTGGGAATCCTTCTAAATACTGACAAAGGGTCGGCCAGGCTTGGAAAATAATACTCTTAAATCCTGTCGGCAAACAGGCTAAAATATCTCTTTTTGTCTCCACTAAGTGCCTCAAACAAAACTCCTGGACATCTCTTAAAGAGTCTATGCCGTGAACCTCGCATACTTTTGAGAATCCTAAGTTTAGCTGATCTTGATAAATGCTCATTGTCACTCATGTAAACACAACAGTTTTTCTTCCGCAATCACACGTCTGCGCTTTGTTTCCCGGCGGACCGAAAATAAACGCGACACTCGCGCCCCCCGGAAATCCGATAAAATTCAACCAATCAGATGACGACTTCGACATTCCTGAAGTGTTTCCAGTTAAGTACCATATGTATCAGACGTTTAGCCAACGTTCCGTGGGCGTGACGTCTGAGGCTGAGACTAACAGACAGCAGACAAACGGCTAGTAGTGACAGCAGCGGCAATCCACCTGTCACACAAGTGGCCACACCCTTAATAACTTTTAGGCTTAATATAATATATTTGTCGCTTGGTCTCGACTACAACACTGGTTATAGGCTTCTTCTGGTTAAAGGTGCAGTAAGCAATTTCTGAGAATTATTGTTGAACACTGTTGATATTTGAAATTAACACAAACAAACACACCCCTCCCTTCATTGCTCCACCCCCAAATGCATGCAATGCAAGAGTGGATGATCCAAAATCACATACTTCTCTACTAGATAGTAGGCAAAAAACAGTATGTGATAAAAGTATGTCCTTATTCACAGTCCTCATAAAAGAGTAGACAAAACTAACCCAGATGACCTACTATTTCTGGTGAGATTCTGAAGTGTGCATACGTTGTACACTTTACTTTCCCATGAAGCCACAGGAGAGGATTTGTGAATGGCAGTGAAGCGATGTAATTGATGCTCTAGGTCACATGATAATGACAACATGGCGAATGTAGTACGTCCGGATTACATTCATTCTATATAGAACATACTTTTTTAGCGGTCGTGAAGTAATTACTTATTCAAAATAAGTACCTACTCAAGAGAGTATGCGATCAAAGCAGAACGAAGAAAAATAAAGCTTTTCAGAAAAATAAAGCAAAGAT
Source organism: Semotilus atromaculatus (assembly GCA_031834385.1). Taxonomy (NCBI): domain Eukaryota; kingdom Metazoa; phylum Chordata; class Actinopteri; order Cypriniformes; family Leuciscidae; genus Semotilus; species Semotilus atromaculatus. Next base: position 5,979,028 of record JAULUF010000025.1, read on the forward strand.
AAAATGTAAACACAGAAACACAGAATGATAATATGGGAGAATGGATAATAAATATAATGAACCTGTAATCCAGCAAATTTGCAATCAAATTGTCTGTGCACAAAAACATCAGTTCAGTTCAGACCACAATTGTCGTAGGGAATAACTCACTTTAACAAAAATAGTAATCCCCAAAAGGAAAAGTTTTTTTGTTTTTTTTTAAAGAAAGAGAAAAAATATATCAAACAAACCAGGGCAATCCAAACAAAGGAAGGTTGATGCTAGTGTAAAGTCTGTGGTGAATGCAGAGATTCCGGGTAGCACATCAAACAAATACAGTCGATGAAATATATGAAATGTACGGCCTACAATGAGCATTACTAAACACTGTTCTTCAATTAGAGACCACAAGAAGGCTTAAAAGTTATGGATTAACTCAAATCCCTTTAAAAAAAATAAATAATTGTAAGCGATCCGCCGAGTTGAACTACCTTACATCACTAGCTCTTCCTTATATGGGTGTTCTAATGCCCTCGCCTGAGGCTGTCGCCCCCTGGTGATCAGGAAGATAATTGCAAAATAACTATATTCTGCCAGTAACAGTGAAAACACACTGGAACTGTTACAACCTTTAAGTTAGGTGTAAGGTTAGGGATGGATTTTGGCCTATTCTTTGTTTTCATGGAATGTTGTTCCAGGACCAACAAAGGTTATTGAACCAGGAACATGTACTCATGACTAAATCACTTGGTTAAAAAATGCTTTATGTTAGCATGTCATGCCCACCTGCTCATTTTGTCATGAATCAGAAAGACCACACCATTTGATAGTGGAGTAACATGAATTTGAATGAAACTGTCTTTTCTTCAAAGCATTAGGGCTGGGACAATAAATTGTGATCGTAATTGCATCGTGAATCGAGAACTTATACTGGATCGATTCTGAGATTTTCCGAATGCTTCGCGATTCTGTCTCGAATCGATTCTGAGCTTAGTTTTTAACAGCAGATGGCACTGTATGCTTTAGAAACAGCCGTACTCTGCTGGCTTCCAATGCGTTAGACACACCACTTGAACCTTCTATGAAATAATCATTCATAAAGTTCGAAAAGGTTAAAGGGTGAGGGTGTTTGCAGTGGGCTGTTTACATTAATCTCGCATCATAAAAGCATTCGGTGCAAGTACATTCTCAGACTCAGCAGAACGCACAAGCGCTCTTCTTCGTGAGCATTTGAGCGTGCGGTTAAAAACTAGTCTAGATCGCTATCTACTCTTAAAAACTAAGCCAAGAGAGAATGGCGATGCATTCGGAAAATATTGGAATCGATCCACGAATTGCGATGAATTGATTTATTGTCCCAGCTCTACAAAGCATGTCTTATTATCTGTGTATGTGTGGTCACAATATAAGGAAATCTGCAACCGACCGCCAGTAGCGAGCACATTCCCTGAATGACTAAAGAAAACGACTCTACTTAGCAGCTTAGGAAGAAGAAAATCTACCTGCCAGCCATCTTATAATGAAATGTGTGTTATTTACAGATAACATGCCGAGACTTTAATACAGAGAAAGCAGAGAGAATAAAAGAGTGCAAGATAGACGAGGCAGAGTGCTGTCAATCAAAAGAGGGGTGACCGGGGTTTCATGACCAGCCAATGATTTGTGTCCGCCTGGAGTGGCAGACGGCCAGATCAATCTAGGCCGCACACAGCCAGTAATATGAAGACAGATTGGCTTAATTCTGTACTGCAGCATCTGAGAGAAAGAGTCTGGAGACTCTTTAGCGCATTTTGCCAGAGAGAGTGAAGGAGGAGAAGAAAGGAGACAGAAAAGAGGCAGGGTCAGAAGAATGTTTTACGAAGGGAAAGATGTAAATGTGAAACCCAAGAGAATGGGGAAGACTTGAGAGTTTGGACAGAGATGGCTCCTCATGTTCTAGGGATAAATCAGCAGGGTCAACTAGTCGATTAGTCATCTAACCCCTGATTAGCTCATCTCAAGGATGTCTTCAATACATTAAAGTGATAGTTCACTCAAAAAATTTAATTCTGTCATTTACTCACCCTCATGTCCTTCGAAACCAATAAGACTTTTGTTTGTTTTCAAAACACATTTGAAGACAGTTTTAAAGAAATCTGAGAAATTTCTGTCTCTACTGAAACCCCAAGCAATCAAAACTTTGACTCTTTAAAAGGGAAACTAAACCCCTGGTCAGAGCCTGACTGGCAATATTCGAAAAATGCTGGAAAAGTGGGCAGATCCCAGTGGAGGGGGGCGTGCACCTGAGACACGTCTCTCTGTAGGCAAGAGCGTGGTGAGCTGGTACCCTCTTACATCACAGGGCACCACAACTTCCAATAGGAAAATTCAACTGCAGTAGCCACCGTTCAACCTGAAGAGGGCAGCAATAAGACGTTTTTACATCATATATTGTAGAATTAAAACACTTTATACCCAAATGTCAAAAAATACTTGAATCAATAAACAGCATTAATAAAGCCCCAGTCTTACAGATCATTAACTAAAAAAATGTTTTAGGGTTTAGTTACCCTTTAAAAGGCTTGTAAAGAGTAAAAGGACATTAAATATGGTAAACGAATGCGTTTCTGTAACGCAAAAGAACAAAGCTCTTTTGTGTGAAATGCAAGAACAAACCTCATTAGTTTTTGTGTTTTGTTGAGCAATGTTTATCATTAAAAAATGCCTAAATTAAATAACATAAACAAACAGAACACTTGGATTCATATGAATTACTTTTATCATGTCTTTCTGAACTTTTTCATCCATCAAAGTTATGATGGAATGGACTTTCACTAAAGGTTCAGAAATCTCTCAGGTTTCATTAAATATATCTTAACTTGTGTTTCAAATATGAACAAAAGTCTTATTTTGGGGTGAACTAACTCAGACAGCTATCCTCAACTGCAGTCACTCAGCTGGTGCAGGGACCCCAAAATAAAAAAAATTTAGCCAATAAGAAAATCATGACAAATTTATGTTATGGCAAATTAATTGACTAAAGGCACAAAAAGAACAGATTTTGATTGTTTGTACCTTTTTAGCAGTGGTGTATTAAAGTGGATACATTAAGAAGCACAATGTCTTGGATATGGTTTTAGCGTGCTGACAGCGAGCTGAACGTTCAGTTTGCTAACAGTCTCCCATGCTGTCAGCACAGTAAAACCCTTTCAGAAGTTGCATCTCTAAATTCATTCACTTTAAAGCACAGCTGCTACAGCAATGAACACACTGCTTTTGTAACAGACCCACCATCTTCAACAATAAATGTCAGGACACTAACTGTTAGACTTTAAAACGCCTGCTGCTAGCAATGTTCCTGTTACTATGCACAATTTCAGGATTTTGGGATATTCAGGATTTTTCAGGATAAAGAATTTCAGGATAATTTTCAGGAGGATTGTGATAGTTTTCACTTCATTCCTGCATTAAAATGTAATTTATTTTGGGGGACGTATAAAAGTCAGTGTGATGCTCCGTCCAGGTGTTTTTTTTTTTTTTCCTTTTTTGTATACAAGAATTTGAGCTGTGTGCACACTCTCTAAGAAACACATCTGATCGGGGTCTGATGGACCCTAATTAACAAGACTCCCTTAAAACAGACTAATGGACTACTTCATTGACTAACCCACTGCCCTAGTCGATTTAGAAAATATGTCGTTTTGCACATCCCTATAATGTTCATGGAAATAAGAAGGTGATTACTGTAAAAACACCTTAGGAACAACAGCTGACATTGCAGGCCACTTTCCCTGGGCTCGGGTCGGTCTACTTGCCATTGATTAGCAATAAAGCACCGCTACAGCGCTGACAAAAGCACCATAAAATACTGCCAACTCCATTGCCTTTAATTTCCCCTACCATAACAATAAAGAAGATTGATTCTTCCATTCCAGAACTCCGTTTGAGCAATTAAGAGAACAAATACTACTGTAAGGCTTTTTCATTCCCTGCCTCTCGACTTTTAGTGATATGACTGGAAGGACAAAAATAGACAGCGTTGTTTGGGCCACAACTCAGTGGTAGTGACACAGAACTACCTATAGTGCTATCTATCCATCCAAATGGAAGGGAAGGAGGAGGGTGGAGGAGAAATGGGGAAAGGGAGAGAGTACAGGAGCAAAAGACGAGAGGCCCGCGGCACTGTCTAGAGGAGAGTTATCCGCAGACCAATGGCCAAATTGATTTCGCCGAGCGCTGTTCATCAGGCGCACAGTGGCACTAGGAAATATTCCCTCCTCCATCCGTCCTCTCCTATTAGCACAGTGGACGAGTTATTTTTCTCTGGAAAGAGCTAATGGAAACATGCAGTAAATCACCACTTAAAGGTGCATACAAATTTACAACTTCAGCTATAATAAAATGAAATAAATATATATATATAGGGAAAGTATTGAAACAATTGATCATTTAATTACAAATGACACTGTAGATTTTTTTATTTATTATTAATTATAGTTATTGTTAAAGTTATCAGTGAATCTGTGTCACACCAAGGATGATTAACATGTAGTTCAGTCATGAAACTCTAGAGGGCACTGGCTGATGTTCTTTTTTTACATGCAATCTGCAAGCAATTACATCATTATCGCATGAAGCAATCTGATTGGCCTCTGCTGATCCTGCAGCCAATGATATTGTTTGCTCAACATTTAAATAGTCTGGTTCTGTGTTTGCTGTAAGCTGGTCCTGCAGCGTGCTCAGAGTTCCTCTAAACCCCTCCACCTCCCCCAGCTCCACCTGCTTAGATCTGCAACGGGATTTATGTGTGTCTATGGAGCGGTAGCAGTGTTGGGGAAAGTTTCTTTTAAAAGTAATGTGTTAGAATATTGCGTTACTCGCTGTGTTAGTTACTTTTTATGAAAAGTAATGTGTTGCGTTACTTTTTCTAATCTGGACTGGGTTTGCTTGTTTGTTTGTTTTTTGGCAAATGTAAAGATGCTTTCACACCAAAAGTGAAATGAATAAGCTTCAGGCTGAAGGAAATGCAAGTACACGTCTGTACTGTAGAGGGCGCCGCTCAAACAAACCTTTCAGCTGCACTGCCATTCTGGATTGCAGAATAATAGGACACAGGAGGAGAAAGTTCAACACTCTTACTTCAGCAATAAAAAACTAGTCATTTTTGCTTTGTCGTATGGTTGAACTGGATCATCAAAGGCAGCAAAGACATTGGTTAATAAACTGAGATTATATGTGTTATTTAACATTCTTGCAGGTTTACATAATATTCTGAGTTTGCATATCTCTCATGGACAGAAGATGTCAGTCTATAAACTTGTGTTACCTATTTAAATATGTAACTCAGATATTTTGTTATAAATTTAAAAGTAATGCGTTACTTTACTAGTTACTTAAAGGTGCCCTAGAATGCTTTTTATTTTTATTGTATAATGTTTTCTGGGTTGTTCTTATAATGTTAGTATGTTTTTTTTAGATAAAAAATAGTCATAATTTAGAAATAAAAGGCATTTTTCCTAGCCTGATTTTAGCCCTGAGCCCAAACGCTCTGTTTGAAGGGGCGTGTCTGCTGTGTGTAACCGGCCTCTGCTGTGATTGGCTGACAGGCTTGCATATGAAATAGCTACGCATTACATGTGAAACTCTCTCGAATACTTTTACTACAGATATTAAAAGTTTTTACTATTACAGCTATCGAGATTAACAAATCGTGAGATGTTTTTAAAGTATTTAGATCTATTCCCATCACATAAAATGTTGCCGTGATGAGCATTGAGCAAACAGATGACAGTGTGTTGATCGCAAGAATAAAGATCGGTAACACTTTATTTGAAGGGGTGTGCATAAGACTGACATGACACTGTCATAAACATGAAGGAGTCTTTATGAATGTTTATGACTGTTGTCATTAAGTGTCATTCAGTAAATTATGACACTTTTAATGCAAAGTTGACATTGTTTAAAATGTCTTTGTTATGACAACTTGACATTACCCAAGACAAAAAGTTTCTTTGTTATGACAACTTGACATTACCCAAGACAAAAATGTCTTTGGTATGACAACTTGACATTAACCAAGAAATCATAACCTGTCAACCTGTCACAAATATGTCATAACAGGTCTAATTATCAAACTTAAAGCATTTTACAGTGTAATAACCCTTAATGACATCTTTATAACTAGTACAATGTGTTCCACTTTACTTGAGGACAAGTAAAATATTCATGACACAGTTATAATGGTGTCATGACGGCCAAAGTTGTGACAGGTTGACAGGTTATGATTTCTTGGTTAATGTCAAGTTGTCATAACAAAGACATTTCTGTCTTTGTTAATGTCAAGTTGTCATAATCAAGACATTTTTGTCTTGGGTAATGTCAAGTTGTCATAACAAAGACATTTTAAACAATGTCAACTTTGCATTAAAAGTGTCATAATTTACCGAATGACACTTAATGACAACAGTCATAAACATTCATAAAGACTCCTTCATGTTCATGACAGGTGTTATGTCATGTTTATGACAGTGTCATGTCAGTCTTATGCACACCCCTTCAAATAAAGTGTTACCTAAAGATCTTATCATTGCAACGCAGTTTCTGCACTCTCTCTAATGCTTTCACCAATGCAAACACGATGATGTAAATACAGTATTGAACGATTTTGAGAGAAAGATTACCTGTCTGAACTTGAACAATTACACATTCAGAAAGTGTTGCTTGGCTCAATCGATCGAGGCCAGCTCTGTATTGGCCCAAGTTGAGGAAACAATCTCGTCGGTGAAATGTTTGGAAATTTCCAGAGAAAATAAAATTAACCCATTGTTTCTTCAGAGGCTCGGATGAAGAAACTAAATACCTTTGTGTTCATTTGTACATCCAAACACTGATCGACTGCCATGCTTCGGCTGCAGTTCCGCCTGTCATTGAACATGGGCTGGCATATGCACATTTTTGGAGTCGTACATATTAATGATACCGACTGTTGCGTCACAGTCGGTATTATGTGGAGATTCGCCTGTTTTTCAGGGGTGTTTTTCAAAAACAAGATTTAAGTAAGAAGGAGAAAACAATGGTGTTTGAGACTCACTGTATGTCATGTCCATGTACTGAACTCTTGTTATTTAACTATGCCAAAATAATTTCAAATAATTTCACATTCTACGGCACCTTTAAAGTAATCAGATTACATAACTTGCGTTACTTGTATATGTGTTACCCCAACACTGAGCGTCATGTCGGAATCTGCACTAGCGAATCACAACATGAATCCCATTTACCAAACTACTATTTTATACTGCTTTAAAGACTGATTGGAAAAGTAGTGTAGTTTACTGTAGTTTTTATTTCATTTAATATATTTTTCTGAATATATTTTTCCATAGAGCCCCTAGCATCCCTCAAGGGTCCACAGGCCATTCGGCTGAGATCTGTGTCCCCGGCTGGTCCCTCAAATCAGATTATGAACATCCTTGATTCGCCTTGACATCTACTGACATCATCTCTGTGAAGATAAATTCATATACTGCTGTTGGAGGCAATAAACTGACAGGCGGACCAAATGGTGTTAATGATTCTGGACACAAGAGCGTGACTGTCTGTCTGTCATGGCCCGTCACTGAGGCACAGGTTGAGCAGAAAGGCATTCATTAACAATGGTAATTAAGCAGTGAGACTCGACCTGTGCCGGTGGCACCGGGGCCAGCACACCTGAGGGACACTGGCTTCAGCCCACCAGACACTTATAAACCAGCTGATAGATGCAAAACGATGACGCACTTAAAACAAGAAGGATGAGGCAACATAAAAAAGGAAAAGCTAGGATGAAATTGAAAATGCTAGATTTAGTTCAAGAGCTCTACATGAAAAATGTATTGTTTATTTAGCATTAAGCTGCAGTCTCTTTAAAGTAAGTGTTCTGTTTGCCTGAATCCAAGAGGTCCAAGAGTTAAACGCACTGCACAAGTGCTCTTATAAAGAACCAGCCTACTGAAATAAATACAAAACTCTCCGTCAGTCTATCCATCTGTCTTATTTATCTATCTACACATACACTACCATTCAAAGGGTATTTTATACTATATATTTTTACAGAAAATTATGATTATAATGTTTTTGAAAGTTTCTTATGCTCACCCAAGGCTCATTAAAATACAGCAAAAACAATATTTTACAATATAAATGTTATATTTCTATAAATTAATTTGTTATAAAAAAATTATAGGAATACATTTAACATGTAATTTATTCCTGTGATCAAAGATTAATTTTCAGCATCATTACTCAAGTCTTCAGTGTCACATGATCCTTCAGAAATTGTAATATGCTGATTCTTATTTTTATCAATTTTAAAAACAGAAAACCTTATTATCAGAATTCTTTAATGAACAGACAGTTCATCAAATAATTTATTTGCAATAGAAATTTGTAACATTGTAAATGTCTTGCCTGTCATGTTTGATCCATTGAATGCATCCTTGATAAATAAAACTAGCCTTCATTTCTTCGTAAGAAAATCTTACTGACCCAAAACTTTTCCACCGTAGTGTGTCTGATGTTTTTTTGTTTTTTTTTGCATCTACAGCATCTATATAAATACTGAAAATGTCATATAAGAATGTAGGGAAAAATATTTTCCTAGGTGTATTTATATAACCTGTTTTATAAGTATGAAATGATTCCCATTTATCAATCATTTGTTATGAATAATTGGTTAAAAGTTTAAATAAGTATTTAATTCATTTGATAATTTGATTGTATATAATCCATTTTTTTTATTTTGTACTAACATACTTCTAATCTTTTCTAGTAGTTTTTCCCATTTTGTGATTTATTTCCAGTGAGAAATGTTTCACCTGCGTCCTTCACGTCAGGCCTGGGGCGGCTGCCGCCATCTCACATTTGCATGAGTCTGTGTAACCAATTCCAATTTCAGGCAGAATTTGTTTTCCAGACCCCATCCTCAAGTTTTAATTATAAAGTGAGGTATTCAGAGAAGGAGCCCAGCGTGTTTCAGGTGGCTATTCACACACCGGCACAACTGAACCATGAAATTATTCCTAGGTCTAATCATTGACTAAACAATAAAACATTAATTCAGGGAAAATGGATCAAAGTGAGGTGTTTCAAGATTGGGATTGGGGTAGGAGCAAGAGAGGGAAAACGCATTAGTCCTGCATGTAAGTAAGACTAGGCTATACATACACAAATTTGAGGTATTTTAGAGAGGTTTTGTGCTTGGTTGAAAAACCAAAGATTGCATACTTTGTCAGTTACTTTGTCAGTTAACACTTACAATGTCAGTCACTTAGCGTTTCAATGTCACAGTGGAATATGTGACCAAAAATACATATCTCATGTCTCAATCACCCTCATGTCGTTCTAAACATGCATGACTTCTGAGAAACATAAAGTCCACATTGTGAACACAGTCAAAATGCTTCATCGGAGAAGAAATGAAACATCTGTTTCCGTCACTAATTTCGGCCCTCCAAAACCATTTCGGTGCATCTCTAACAGAAATTTTAAAGAATGTCCTGGTTGCTCCTTTCCATACAATTACGATTAAGCTTTCCATTTGATAATCGTCCCCTTTTACCTATTTTTGGAGCTTGACAGACAGCCCAGTCCTCATTTTCATTCATATCAGTGAAAATAGTGACCAATAACACACGGCATTTTTTTATTATTATTAATACTTTATCTAAAAATAATTATATAATAGAAAATCATTTCGGAGACATATAATGGATCAATACACCTCTTCTACAATGAACATGTTTTTAATTTCAGAATTATAATTAGTTTTGACATTTTTTGGGAGTCAAAAAAGGTCAGGGTGATATTGTCCTGATATTATAATAAAGATAAAAGCCTCCTCAAAAGAATGAAATTTCTCTTATAAAGAAATCTTCGCAGCTCATTAATTTGTGAAAAACTTTCAGTCTCCCCAGTCACAGTGGAAACCAACATGCACTGTATTTTGTTCACGCGCAAGGGTTTAAGCTGTCCTTTTATGCTGTTATTTACCGCAGACATTCAGTCACGATGCACGCATTCCATTATCTGGAAACCGCTGCAATGAATGACAGCATTCAGAACATAAACGACCTTGTAGACCCTTAAAAGTGGCCTAATGATAGACTTTAAACTCAGGCGACAAACATATCTGTGCAAATCCACTGACCCTGTACTAGTATTGACTGACAGCAGTGCAGTCATTATCCTGTTCAATTTCAGCAATAGCTCTGCAATGTGCGGGGGTAATTAGATAGCAGCACTTGCACTCTGCTGTTGTGGTATCTACCCCTTTACTCACTTTCTCCAACCTATGCTATTTATTGCCACTCTTTGCTTTCAGCGTCTCCATCCATTTCTCTGATTCTCATGACAGCTCGCTTGGAGATATGAAAACCTGTGATTGACACACCAATTTCCTTTCTGCCAGCACACGCCAAAGCTACAATTTCTCAAAGTCTCTTCTTTTTCTGAGCCTCGGGTGGAACCAATAAGCGGAAATATGACTGAAAAGACATATCAGGCTTCAGATAAAGAGCTAAAAGTGCTACCGAATGTTAATATGTGATTAAAATACGCTATTTGAATTCCCTCTTGGCAGCCTGAAAAGTAAATAGTCTGGCCTTAAATCTCAAATTTGTTCTCTTAAAAGGTCATCGGGTTATAAAAAGCTCTGAAATGTTGAAAGATGTAAATGGAAAATTAGTAATTTCCATGTTCAGCGGGAAATGAACTGGCTTTCTATGAAAGGAATATAAAGAGTTCTGCCCCAGAGAGAAATAGCTCGCGTTTGAAAATGAAGATTGTCTATCACCCTTGGATTTTAACCTTTAACCCAAAACCTCACTTGATAATTACACTCTCTCCTGATGCACATACCATCAGTCCTAAACAGCATGAGATTAAGAATACCTTTTCAAAGAACGAACTCATGCTTGTTAATCACAGCTAATTAGATGTCAACCAATAGTGACATTTACCGACAACGATAACTAGGTTGGCCCGCGCTGGCTGGTAACCGATTAATCAACAGATAGTTTTTAAAATAGATACTTAAAGCAACAATAAAGAAGTTTTTTTACCTTAAAATAATGTTTCAGCGGTTCTGCAAGTCGTAACAGGGTGAAAGGCACTTCTGCCTTCGCTTTGCGGTCCTATTTCTGCTATAACCACACTATGTAAGTTTGCCAGATCAGGTCGCGTTTCTGTAGTTCGAATGAGACATAAGAAAACTACAAATTTGACTTGCTTTACGGCGAGCGTTACAATTGGACATCGTTCACTCTAAAAGCCGGTGCTGGATAAACAGCGAGCGTGCGTGCGACAGTAGGCTAAATTATTTACGACAGCAGTAATGGACAATTCCGCTTCCAACCTGTAGGGGGACCGCAGAGGAAAAGTTCCTTTAATGAAAACAAACATTACTATGGAAGTAGTGTTCCCACCACAGAATAAAACATTTTAAAAGATAATTGCAACTTTTTATCTCACAATTGCGGGTTTACATCTCGCAATTCTGACTTTATATCTTGCAATTCTGAGATATAAAGTCAGAATTTCATGTGATAAAGTCAGAATTGCGAGATATAAACTCGAAATTGCGAGATAAAAAACACAATTGCAAGAAACAAACTGACTTTTTTTCCTCGCAATTGCGTAACTTATATCTCGTATTATTGTCACTGTATATCATACCATTTTATTGTCTGTTTTAAATCTGCATATAAAGTGTCATGCTCTGTGCAGCGCAGTCTCGCGTGTCAAAACAAACTCCAAGAGGCGTCAGTGATAGTTTGTTATTTCGCCTCTAGAGGTCACTCTCGTATTGGATAATGCCAGCAGAGCCTTCTCAGCCGCTCAAACAACTGATGCGACCCGGAAAGATATCAGTATGGATTTTTGCTGATAACCGATTGTTCCAGAAATCGGATATCGGTGCCAATTAATCGGCAAAACGATCAATCACTCGACCTCTCCTGCTAATACTGCCAACAGTCTCTTATGCAATGGAGGAGTTTGTGGTTCCCTTTCGAGGAACTCGAACTGCGTAGATGACGACACTAGGGGGAAAGCCCTTCAGCGTAGCGCGTCTGAATTTATGAACGAAACTGAATCCAATCCTATTGGCGTTGCGTGATGACGTAGCGTGTGACAGCATACGCGGATGTGTATAAAAGCACGCCGGCACAAGCAAAGTCAGCTTTTTGCTATTCGGCAAGCTCTCTGTGTAGTGTGAACAATATGCCCTGTTAACTGCATTGCAATCTAGGGTGCGAGGCATAAACAGTCAGCTCCTGAGGGTGCTGGCTGTGTTCATTAAAAAATAAAAAATAATAAATAAATAAAAAAAATCGCAGCACACGTGCATTTCGGGTGTCTCAGCCTCGCGCCTGTTGACTTTCTTCTCGAGAGATGAAAGCCAAATATATTGGGTATGACTCGGATCTCACGTTTGCTGAGGCAGCGCTTAGATTACGAGTATAATTTGCAATGCGATTCTGTGGCTGGGATCTCGCGTTCGTCGAGGCAGCATGTAGGTTACGAGTCTACTTTGCAGTTTGCTGTGTGGGTGCGAGGCTTGAACAGTCAGCTCCTGAGGGTGCTGGCTGTGTTCATTGAAAAACTCGCCACACAGTACGTGCATTTCGGGTGTCTAAGCCTCGCGCGGCGCCTGTTGACTTTCTTCTCGAGAGATGAAAGGATATAAATAAAAGGAAAAGTATGCAATAAAAGGACACACGGGATCTGATAAATAATACTGTTTAGGTGCGAGGCATTCACAGTCAGCTCCTGAGGGTGCTAGCTGTGTTCATTGAGAAATATCTTGACGCGTGCAGGCGTGCGCCGTGCGCTGTCTCGCGCCTGTTGACTTTCTTCTCGTGGGATGAAAGACAAATTATAACGGCTCGAATCTCGCGTTTGCCGAGGCAGCGTGTAGGTTACGAGATCATATAATTAAAAATAAAACAGTATTCTGGTGTTTATGGCTGCCTTTATTTCCTACAGCCTACCATTAAGATCGTGTTTCACTTATCCAGTGTTATGGCTACATTTAATTCCAAGTAATTTAATATTGTATCTGACTTTAAAACTTGGTTAGATATTTTAATTCAGCCTACCATCTGAAGGAGAGTATCGCTCTAGAGGTCCCCCTTAGAAGAAAATATATATACTGTATATATAAAAAAATATATATAAAAAAAAAAAATTATATCTGAGCTTGGGACTCTAGGCGGCGCTGTTGCCCAGAGCCTCCTGAGAAGACGGATCTGAGGACCGTCCTTCAGGCCAAGAAGGTGTCGGGAGAAAGGTCCTAACTTGTGTGAGACCTTGGAGAGCTGTCCTCCCCAAAAGAAAGTGATCAAGATCCCCTCTCTCACCGGGCCCTCAGGAAACTGGTGTCATCATCCTGCCGCTAGTTGCGCTTCAGGACACATCAGTTTCCAGTGAATGGACGCTGCCCTGTCTGCCCCAAGAGCTTGTGGCCAGGCAGCGCTGGCGTCCGCACACAGAGAGTCGTTTTCGATTATTCCCTGCCGGCCTTCTGCTTCAGGGTATCGTGAAGGGCTCTCACAAGACACTTGATACCAGCCCTGAGGGGCTGGTTCCCTTGCTAAATTTTGTTGAGGCATGGCAACGTCTCCCCAATATTTCTCCATGGGTCCTGTGCACTGTAGAAATAGGATACAGACTGCAGTTCCGGACTCGCCCACCAAGGTAAGTATCAACGGGGTGGTTTGGACTGCAGTAGATCCACAGCAGGGTCAGGTGTTAGAACAAGAAGTTTTCTCCCTGTTGGTAAAGGAGACCCTATAACATGTTCCTCCACCAGACAGGGAAGTCCGGGTTCTACAGCCGGTACTTCATAGTTCTAAAGAAGGACGGAGTGTTGTATCCTATATTAGATATAAGACATCTGATCCGGTCTCTGAGGAGATTCAGGTTCAAGATGCTCACTATTCCCATCATTGTGAGTCAAATCCAATCCGAGGATTGGTTTGTCACGATAGATCTAAAGGACGCCTACTTTCACATCTCCATCCTTCCATCTCACAGGAAGTTCCTGAGGTTTGCTTTCGGGGGGGAAGCATACCAATATCTGTTCTTCCATTTGGCCTAGCACTCTCCCTTCGCACATTTACCAAGTGTATGGATGCAGCTCTGGCCCCTCTGAGGCTCCAGGGCATCTGCGTGCTGAATTACATAGACGACTGGCTTATTCTGGCCCAGTCTCGGGGGATGGCAGTTCGGCATCGAGATGTTGTCCTTGGCCATATTCAGCGCTTGGGGTTGAGGCTCAACGCGAAGAAGAGCGTGTTAACACCCTTCCAACGGACCACGTTCTTGGGGGTGGTATGGGACTCGACGATGATGCAGACACTGACGAACTGTCTCCTGCACACATTGAGTCCATATCAACCACAATATCCAGGGTTAAGCTAGGCCACACCATCACAGTGAAACACTTCCACAGAATGTTGGGCATCATGACTTCTGGCCTGCTGCACACGAGAGCCTTGCAGTGGTGGTTGAAGACCAAGGGGTTTTCCCCGAGGGAAAATCCGTTCCACTTGATAAGGGTTACGCACAGATGCCTTTGTTCCCTATCAATATGGAAGAAGCCTTGGTTTCTGTCCAAAGGTCCCAAGTTGGGAGTGTCATGTCGCCGAATAATTATTTCGACAGACGCCTCCCTTATGGGCTGGGGCGCGGTCATGGACAGTAATGCTGGGCGGTTTGACCAAAATTGTATATCACGTTTTTTTTCAAAATTATGCCGGTTTTCCGGTTTATGACGTTTTTTTTATTTTTTATTCATGCATAATCAGGTGTTCAAAGCATTTTCTACTGGTTGAGAGAGGAATTACTGCAGTAAATTGACTTGTAAATTGTCTATTTTACTGTCATTAGTGAATATTGTAGAATAATTCCACACTAGTAATACAGGTTTGCATGGCCCTAGAAAATGATGCTGTTGTTTACAAATAAGAGCCAATCATGATTCTAATGAAGTGAGGAATCAGAATCCAAAGACAATTGCAATCAAAAATATTCCAGACTCGCTCCAGGGTTCCCTCATGGGACCTGGCAGTGGTTCTCAAAGGGCTGGCCGAGGCCCCCTTCGAACCACTGGAGTTGGCTGAGGCACAAGAACCTTACGTTGAAGGTGGTCTTTTTGTTGGCCATTACTTCTCTGAGGAGGGTAGGAGATCTCCAGGCGCTCTCTATTTCCAATGGGTGCTTGGAGTTTGCTCCAGGCAACATTAAGGCCATCTTACATCCCAGCCTGGCTATTCGGCTGGCTGGGCCACTCCGCACACATTCATGAAGTTTTACAGTCTGGACCTTCCCTCTACACCCGGTGCACGAGTGCTTTCATCCTAGTTGGGCCTGAAGACGGCTTCACACTGGGATAGGCGGGTTCGTTGTGGTATAGTAGGTATCTCGTTCCCCTAGTGTTGTCATCTACGCAGTTCGAGTTCCTCGAAAGAGAACGTCTTGGGTTATGTATGTAACCCTTGTTCCCTGAGAAGGGAACGAGACACTGCGTCGATTCGCCACGCCTCACCCTGCCTGGAGCACTTGCTTCATAGCAAAGATGTGACTTTGCTTGTGCCGGCGTGCTTTTATACACATCCGCATATGCCGTCACACGCTACGTCATCACACAACGGCAACGCCAATAGGATTGGATTCGGTTTCATTCATAAATTCAGACGCGCTACGCTGAAGGGCTTTCCCCCTAGTGTCGTCATCGATGCAGTGTCTCGTTCCCTTCTCAGGGAACAAGGGTTACATGCGTAACCCGAGACGTTTTCTTGTGACTTTATTCAGTTACTGACAAATGTACAAACCTCAAAGTTGAGTACAAATTAATTTTATGGTAATGAATTTAGGTAGATGCTTGCATTTAAATGCAAATTGAAACAGAATGTGACTAGGGGCCCTGTGGCATATATATGCTCAGATTGTGCATTAGAAACTGTTGCTAATTAACGCAATGATCATTTTGTGTAAAGTCCAGCCTGATTACTTGAGGCTTATTACTGGAGGCTAATTAAAGCAGTGGGACTAGTGATCATAAACGGAACAGGCCGAATCTCTGCAATCCGAAAATGTTCAAAATATAATGTAGAGCAATGCAAACATCTGCACATCTGACACCTGGTTAATACTTATAAATAACACCCTAATAACCTCAGATAACCGCCTGAAAATAAAACCTTATAGGCAAATAATGCTTCAGATTGCTATTTTTGTTTCTCTTCATGCAAATACATAGAAAAAAAGGTTGTGTTCACACAGCACATGTTCTTGCATTCTGTGTGTGTGTTTTTTTTCTGTTCTGGCATGGCATTTATGAAATGGAAAATGAAAGTCCTTTTTATTCCATCTAAAAATGGACATTGTAATTATGATTTCTGAACAAGTAGAACTTCTTATTAAATTTACTAGGGTCATGCAGATGTTGCCCGGACACCTTATGGAAGAGTCCATTTAGGTAACATCATTAAAAAAATCACGAGCCACAATTTCACCAGATTCCTTAAATATCTGCCTGTCAGCAAATAAGTTATTTAATGTCAAGCAATGTCATTAATATTCATGAGCAAAGCAGACACCTTAGTAGGACATCTCCAATTAAAAATAATGTGAGGTAGTTTATGTGCACCTCATTGAACGTTAGTTATGAAGTTTGATTAAAGTATTTCCATATTTGAATGTTCATTGTAACAAGGTTAGATGTTGCAGGAAGGAGGCGGGACCTGGCGAACATTTAAAGACTTTAATAAATAAACACGTACAAAATGGAAATAAAGGCAGCAGTCCCTCACGGATGACTGCTGTCACATGAAACAAAACATCAAATAAAATCCAGGCCTGGCCAGATCTTCACGATCGTCGCTCCTCCTTTTATGCGTCCGCTCCTCCGTGAGAGACACGAGACCGGTGCGTCTCGCAGGTGTTGCTCATCAGCACTCACGCCACCGGCCTCGCCCTCGCACCGTTCTCCCACGGCCCTCTGGCTCTTAATGCTCGCCACAAACCCCCATCGCCCCTCGCAGGCCGGGGGGAACTCCCTTACTCTTTTGTAACATTATAAATGTCTTTACTGTCAATTGTGATAAATTTTTACTGTCAATTGTTATCAATTTAATGCATCTTTGCTGAGTAAAAGTATTAATTTCTTTAGGCCCTGTTTACACGAGAACGCTCGCGGGTGAAAACGTCCAAATATTTTACCAGATGTGCCTTTCGTTTACACGGCGACAGCGTTTTTGGGGCTTAAAAACACAAAAAAGTGAAACCACCCTCCAGAGTGGAAATCTTAAAAACGCTCCACCGTCGCGTTCCCGTCTAAACAGTGAAAACGCAAATCTGCTCACGGTGGCTCTCGTCGCGTACGCGTTTACGTCACAGGCGTGCGCCAGTACAGGAAAATAACAACCAACATGTCAGATTATTTCCATACTTCAGACCTTTAAGTTGCCCTCGCAGCGCTGATAAACATACAAGAGTCTTTTCAGCAGTTGTACAAAATATTCTCAGATATTGCTGTTGTTGTGTGGCAGTCAAGTCAAGTCAAGTCAAGTATATTTATATAGCGCTTTTCACAATACAGATTGTATCAAAGCAGCTTCACAGTATCAATCAAAACAACATAACAATGTTTGTTTATTAGTGGAAAACAATAAAATAAAAAAAGACATCCAAGTTTGGAAGGGCTGATTAATGTTATTAATGATTGGTTAATTAATTTGAATATCCCCAACTGAGCAAGCCAAAGGCAACAGTGGCAAGGAACCGAAAAACTCCATCAAGTGACCCAGTGGTGTCCTGAAACTCCATCAAGTAACCCAATGGAGAAAAAAAAAACCTTGGGAGAACCCAGGCTCAGTCGGGGGCCAGTTCTCCTCTGGCTTTTATGAACTAGAGGCCGGATTTACAGTAACTGTAAGTTTTAAAATTTTATATGAATGAATGCCTGGCTGAAGAGATGCGTCTTTAGTCTAGTTTTAAACTGGGAGAGCGAGTCTGAGCAACGAACAATATCAGGAAGGCTATTCCAGAGCTTCGGAGCTAAATGTGAAAATGCTCTCCCTCCTTTGGTGGATCTGGATATCCTAGGTATGACCAGAAGCCTCGAATTTAGTGATCTTAAAGAGCGCGATGGATTATAGGGCGATAGAAGGTCCGTTAAATAGACTGGAGCTAAACCATTTAGGGCTTTATAGGTCAGTAGCAATACCTTGTAATTAATACGGAACTTTATAGGTAACCAATGAAGTGATGATAAAATCGGTGTTATATGATCATATTTTCTTGATCTAGTAAGAACTCTAGCGGCTGCATTTTGGACTAACTGTAGCTTGTTTATTGAGGATGCAGGACAACCAGCTAATAAAGCATTACAATAATCTAGTCTCGAGGTCATGAATGCATGAACTAACTTTTCTGCATCAGAGACTGATAGCATATTACGTAGTTTAGCAATGTTTCTAAGGTGGAAAAAGGCTGTTTTTGTAACATATGAAATATGCTTTTCAAAAGACAGGTTGCAGTCTAATATAACACCCAGGTCTTTTACAGTAGAGGATAAAGTAACAGGGCATCCTACTATGTTAAAGTAGTGTTGTGAGAGGTTTTGTGGACGGTTTTTAGAACCGATAAGTATTACTTCTGTCTTGTCTGGATTTAATAAAAGAAAATTACGCGTCATCCAATCTTTTATATCTTTAACACAGTCTGTGAATTTGGATAATTTAGCGTATTCATCTGGCCGTGATGAAATATATATTTGAGTGTCATCGGCGTAACAATGGAAACTAATTCCATGTTTCCTTATAATATTACCAAGTGGCAGCATATATATTGAGAATAATAAAGGGCCTAACACAGATCCCTGTGGCACTCCATAGTTTGCCGAAGTTATGATAGATTTTTCTCCATTTAAATAGACAAAATGGTAGCGGTCGGATAAGTATGACCTGAACCAGCTTAATGCTTGTCCTTGAATACCAGTATAATTTTGTAGTCGATCTAGGAGTATTGTGTGATCTATAGTATCGAACGCTGCACTAAGATCAAGTAAAACTAGTATTGAGATACAGCCTTGGTCCGAAGCTAAAAGTAAATCATTTGTTATTCTAACCAGCGCAGTTTCAGTGCTATGATGCGGTCTGAATCCAGACTGAAACTTTTCATAGATGTCGTTTTCTTGTAAGAAAGAGCCGAGTTGAGCGGACACAACTTTTTCTAATATTTTAGACATAAATGGAAGATTTGAAATGGGTCTGTAATTTACTAGGTTATTTGGATCTAATTGTGGTTTCTTAATAAGAGGTTTTATAACTGCCAGCTTGAACGTTCTTGGAACATGACCTAAAGATAAAGATGAGTTAATAATATTGAGAAGAGGCTCTTCCACTATAGGTAACACTTCTTTCAGTAGTTTAGTTGGTATAGGATCTAATAAACATGTTGTTGTTTTAGATGAAGTGATAAGTTTGTTTAACTCTTTTTGTTCTATAGTTGTAAAGCATTGTAATTGCTCTTGCGGAGCGACAATTGTGGCCGAATCATAAGGCGGGAGCAAGGATTGAACATTTACAATTGTGGTTCTGATGCTTTCAATTTTCTCGTTGAAGAAGTTCATGAAATCATTACTACTAAACTGTAACGAGGTATTTTGTTCAGACGACGTCTGTTTATTTGTTAGTCTAGCCACGGTGTTAAATAAAAACCTTGGATTGTTTTGGTTGTTTTCTATTAGTTTGCGGAGGTGCTCAGCCCTGGCCGCTTTTAGGGCCTTTTTATAACGTGACATACTGTCTTTCCACGCGATTCTAAAGACCACTAAATTAGTTTGTTTCCATTTACGCTCTAAATTACGGGTTTCTCTCTTTAGAGCATGCGTAGTATTATTGTACCATGGTGCTATACTTTTCTCTCGGACCTTTTTTAATCTAATGGGTGCAACAATATCCAATGTTCTAGAGAGAATGGTGCTCATAGTGCTAGTTAGTTCGTCTAGTTCATCTGTTCGTTTGGGTTCAGGCCGCAGCTGAGACAGATCAGATAAGCTATTTGAGAAATTATCTATGGTGGATGGAAGGATTGTTCTGCCTGGTCGATAACATGGCGCAGCATGACATATTACAGACGTACGTAATATGCAAGTTACCATGTAATGGTCAGTGACATCATCACTTTGTGGAATGATATCTATATCGGTTGGATCGGTTCCATATGATATAATTAAATCGAGTGTATGATTAAGACGATGAGTTGGTCTGGTGACGTTTTGCTTGACCCCGAAGGAGTTTAATAAATCTGTAAACGCAGCCCCTAACGCATCATTTGAATTATCGATGTGTATGTTAAAATCTCCAACAATTAATGCTTTATTGACATTGACCAATAGATCTGAGAGAAAATCTGCAAACTCTTTTAGGAAAACAGTGTAAGGCCCTGGAGGTCTATATACGGTAGCCAAGGCTAGAGATAATAGGGATTTTTTTCTTACATCTAAGAGCGTAACATTTAGCACAAGTACTTCAAACGAATTAAACCTATGACGAGTTTTCTGAGTAACATTAAGGATATCCCTGTAGATTGTTGCAACACCGCCGCCACGACCGATTAGACGGGGCTCATGCTTATAACAGTATCCTGGCGGAGTAGACTCATTTAGACCGAAATAATCATTTGGTTTAAGCCAGGTTTCAGTAAGGCACAGTACATCGAAATTATTATCTGTGACCATTTCATTTACAATAACCGCCTTAGGTGTGAGCGATCTAATGTTAAGAAGACCTAGCTTTAGAAATTGTTTTTGTTCACTAATAGCGTGTTTTTTTGTTTTAATAACAATTAGATTTTTTCTAGATCCCGCAGTAGATTTATTATTTGATCTCATTAAACGAGGAATAGACACAGTTTCTATGCAATGTTCTACACTAGTATTAATATAAATTAAATTGGTGCAGCAGAGACTGTGATTTGGATTTTTGGTTACTAGTCAAACGGTGTTTAACATCTTAGAGATGTTATCCGACAGAAGATCTGCCCCGATTCTACTTGGGTGTAAGCCATCAGCGCCATCGGCGCATCAGGCAGTGCTTCACATCGCCACCTAGCCGCCTGGAGTGCACACTACATCCAATTTCACACACTTTTGCGTCACCATATGCACGCAGATTTCACCCCCATAACGCTTGTCTAAACGCAGAATAAAAAGTGATAACGCAACGCCACTTTTGCGTTTTCTCTTCAGATCGTTTCCGTGTAAACATAGCCTTAGAAACTTTAACTCTGAGTCTGTCCCTACATTTTTGACTGTACACCATGAACATAAATGTTACTGTAACTGTAGAGCCCTATATTTGCTTATTCACGTAACAATGTCACTCATAAATTGTTCCTTAATTCCAAATTGTATGTTGATAATCTGATATTTGAATAGACAATTCATTATATGCACTAACTGGTCTCACTGTATTATCGCTACAATACAGGCACATTGTCTTCCTACATATTCCAACATATACTTTCAACTCCCCAGTGAAGTAGAAAGTTTGGATAAGATAAAAGCATGCAAATCGAGACGCATGCATCTCGAGTCCACTGCTGTTCTGTGGCCCTCACTTCCGAAAATAGCATTCCTAATACATGCCAACTTCAAGATCTAAAATTCAAATTCAAGTTATGAGCAGCAGCCTCAACAGATCTACACAAAGGCTCTGAGTTTAATGCAATGTACGATTTTACGCCTGCAGCATTCGTCCATCCCTATGTTCTGCATTCAGGATTCTTAAAAATCACTTTTCATCTTTCATGCACACAGTGGGTCTGAGTGCTGACAGCGAGAAAAAATGCTGCGTCAAAAAACTTTCCACTTTGGACATGGAGAAAAAGAGGTAAGACGAATGTGGATACATATTAAAGCAAATTATTCTTTGCCCACAGTCAGTCTGGAGGCAGGAAAGACACTTAACTGCAAAAATCAATAGCAATTTATTCTCTCCTTGGACTCCAAACACAGCGAGTAAATAATCCTGTCCCTTTGCACTGCCGTCCCGAGAGAGCACCAACACGTCTCTCTCTCTCTCTCTCTCTCTCTCTCTCTCTCTCTCCTGTCTCTCTCTCTCTCTCTGGCTGAGTTTATAAGCAGACCCTTCTGACCCCCTGATCACTTCCACTTTGGACAGATATCCACTGTCAATCTGTCTCTATCCGTCTCCACCAGAGGACAGCACAGGAAAAACATTAGCGCTGAACCCAATATACAATCCCCAAATCTGATAGCCCACCCTGATCCGACCTTTACTTTACTAGTTTTTCTGCTCAGGGTCTATAGTGGGGTTAATTTTGCCCTGATAGAATCTGCTTTGGGGATGGTACTGCAAACCTCAAATGTCTTTTACAACAAAATATGATTGTTATGAGAAGTGCACATGGTATTATCCCACCTTAAAAATGCAGCAAGCAATATTTTTTGGTATAATGCACATTACACGTCCCTACTGCCTGACAGATATCACTGAAATAGCTGTCCTGAGACATCGGTCTCTATAACAGTCCTGTAAACAGCAAAGAAGAGTCAGGGAGTAGCTAGCTTTCTTTTTTCTTTTTTTTCTTTTTTTTGTGTATTAATCATCCAAAATTAATAAGTTTCTCTATTTTGATCAAAAAACAAACCGGAATTATTAATCTAAGTGCAATTTAGTGTTGTTAAAAACATAAATTTTTCAAAATATTAAGTGCCATGGTCATGGATGTATATTTACTGAGTAATCCACTTTTTTTCAGATTAGGGTCAAAATGACAATTTTCAGATTACAGGGGGTAAAAATGACTGTAGGAAAATGGCAGTCTCTTTATTTTAGTTTTACACAGAGATTGGTAGGTCTATTAGTTAAATATTTAGAAATATTGCATTAAATGCCAACAGTGACAGTTCAAAAATAGCAAAAAAAAGCTTCTTGTGTGTTTTGCCCGTGCCTGTAACTCAAGAAGTATTAAATGATATCCTTTTAGATTCTAATTCTTAACAAATATTTATTTTGGCATCTTCATTTTGATGGCCCAATATGGTTCATTTCCAGAGATATGTGGATCTCAATGTGGCTCCATCATGCAGAGTTTCACTTGTGTGGTTTTTGTGTGAAATTGTTGAATTTTACCTACACCAACACATTTAAATATTCACTTAAACGTTTCAATTTGTTTTTGTTTTGTTTTTGTCAGGGAGGTACATATACATATGGCATAACATTTTAAAGCATAACAACTGAACGTCTTTGAAATTTCAGTCAATAGCCTATCATTTTTTAACAATGGCACTTAAAAATTTGAACTAAATGTTGTTGCAACCATGCATGAAGGAATGAAAATGCATATTTTTCTATTAAAGGGAACTTAGAGAATTATCATGGGCTGCTTTTGGTGCTTGTGCTAAAGGCGTGAATGATACTTCAACTCTACGGCTGGTCAAGGAGAGTTGAGTTGTTGTTTTACTGTGCGATCATCATACTATCTAGAGAGAACTGAATCAAGTTTTCTCTTGAACACCCAAAACAACCAAACAAGGCCCAACACAGTCAAACACCTTAGCAAGTGCACAACAACAGCCTGGTAACAGCTGAGGTCTAGTATATTGTAGTGGACGCGGTGAGGTTTGAATGGTCAAGCACCACTCACATTTCTTCAGAAAATGTTCAAACCTTTCCATTCATTTTTGTCAGAGTGACCAATAAACATGAACGATTTCAAGCATGAAAGCTGTTCTTTTATCTTGGCCTATGTGCAGAGTAAGAGCAATACAGCAACATACTGTAGGATGCTATGACGAATCAGACCAGATAGTGTCTCTCAGCTTCCATAAGAAACTTCATGCAGACCGTAGAAAGACAGGACAGGACAAAATGTAAAATGAAGTGTTGTATTTATTTAGAAACTTTAAAAAAAGAAGAGATAAAACTACAGTGGGGAAATGTCTCAAATATGGTTTTCAAGACCACAGAAACTGTGGCTCCTTCATGTTAGTGTTAATGCTCCTAAATGATGGAATTCACTCCCCCTTACACTTCGTAATATCTCATCTGTGGCTACAGTCACTCAGCTAAAAACATATCTATTTAACATGCATTTTGGATAATGTGACTACATGTGTCCTTATGTAATTGTAATGTGTGTGCGGGTGTGTAAATGTATTGTAATGTACAATGTAAAGCGACCCTGAGCTACGGAAAGGCGATATATAAATAAAACTACTTATTCTTCTTCTTCTTCTTCCTTCAACTTTTTGTAACACCTGCTCTGTTCTCAGAGACATCAGAAGAGGACCTGACAGAAGACAGCGAGACATTTCTGAATTCTGAGACAGCACAAACACAAATCCCTCTTACACAAAGTTGTCTGACAGCTCAGGAATAAAACACTTTATTTTATAACAAGGTTGGTTGACATTTAAAAAAAAAAAATTATGTAAAAAAAAAAGCAGGTCATGAAAATTATATTATGCCAAATCATCATTCGGTTTCAGAAAATCTATGGCTTTTTATAAGAAAAATATCCAACAATTCTTCCCCATCAGAGGCTTCATATGACCTTTCTCCACACATAATTTATTTTCTTCTGTGAAGCACAAAATAAAAAGTGCTGATATTTACACTGGCACGCTAAAGAACACATAAACACATTTACACTGTCTAAGCACCACAAAAGTCTTCCAAATCACCAAATCAGTTCTCAAGACATATCGAGACACAACACTATAGTTTCACTAAAACTCGAACTAAAACTATTAAGGATCGATTTCATTAATTGAAATGAAATATAAATGGTTAACAAAAACCTTAAACTTAAAAAAAACGAACTAATATTAGAAATAAAGTAAGCTGATAATGAAGTACAGACGACACTAAATTAACAGTGTGAAAAACAACTTAAATTTATAGGTCTGTTTCCAGTACAAAGCTATTGTATTTCTTCAGAAGAGTTATAGACTATTACGTACAAGTCGTAGGCTATTTTTATGATACTTTTATGGTGCTTTTTTTGTCATTTATGACAGTATAAACCACCATCAACTTTCCTCGCATGGACAAAAGCAGCTCAGACATTGAACATTTCGTTTTGCATTTCACAGATAGAGTTGAGTAAATGATCACGACATGTTCTATAACCATGTGCTCTTGAGAGACACCTAACCCTAAACTAGGCTAATTGCTTGAGTAAAAGCTAAATGTCAAATATGTCAAAAGTAATTCATTATGTTGCAGACGAGCTTTAGATGTCCGGCTCTGTATTCTGAATAGAAGCATTTGTATGGAGTGCATGATGGAGAACATTAAAATGATGCATGATATTTTATGCTCACTATATGATTATTGCATCCAATTCAAGCCATTTTATATCTTTTCTACTTAAAAAAACATATCCAGATCCATTCATGCAAGGCAGACAGGTTTTGGTGCTGCTGAGCATGCTCTACCCTGGCGGGACGAGAGTCAGTTCTCCTCACAGCTCAGTCAATATAAAAACAAGCTTACGTGACATGACTATTGGCACAGATATTGTTCCAATAGCAGGAGATGCTGTGCCTGAGGCTGGAGGCGTGCTGCTTGATTCAAGCTCATTCTGCCAGACAAGCGCCAGTCAGTTCACTCAAACCAAATCCCTGTCTCGCGGGGATCAGCGAGCCCCGTACCGAGACACTCGAAAAGACACAATCAATACGTCTTCTTCAGAGACCAGCAGTCCAAAGGCAGACTCAGGCTGAGCGGCTCTAACGATTTATTTCAGATTCAACATTGATATCATTTTTCACAAATAATCTAGGCAGGCACAGGGAAGTGGAATGATGGCTCGGAAAATTATGCGAGACACCTAAAAAGGACAAAAGAATTTTGCTTCGGGAAAACATCTGCTGAAAGATGCATGAGAGAAAGTTTTACCGGAAAATATAGTTCAACTGAATTCTATATAGGCCAGGTTTCACAGACAGGGTTTAGATTAAGGGATACCGGTAGTTCGCCCCAAAAATGTAAATTCTGTCATCATTTACTCACACTCATGTCGTTCCAGACCCGTAAGACTTTCGTTCATCTTCAGAACAACAAATGAAGATCTTTTTGATGAAATCAGAGCTTTCTTACCCTCCATTGACAGCTACGCAACTACCGCTTTGACACTTCAAAAGTTCATAAAGAGATCGTAAAACTAATTCATATAAATTGTGCATATAATACTTGAGCTACCGTATACCACAACCGATGTGTGAGTTGATGAATGTTTATGTGAATAAAAGCCTAAAGTCAATCTGTTCATCATATGAGGCAATCGAGTCTCTTCAGAAAATTTGGACTAAACCGGTCAATTTATATGGATTAGTTTTACAATCTCTCTCAACAAAATGTCAGTTGCGTAGAGGAACAGAAAGCGCTTAGATTTCATCAAAAAGATCTTCATTTGTGTTCAAAATGGCTGTTCACAAAATTGCTTTGATTTCTATAAAGAACTGATAAAATAGTATGCTAAGTAAAAAAAAGAAAGCTTGCTTATTGACACAATAAAATAATTATTTAAAAAACTATAGCCTAGGCCTTTAGATGAAAAACAAACATGAATCTCAGATAAGTAAATAATGCAATTCTATCTGAGAAGACTCTGCAAATATGATTTCCTCCAAACAAGTATTAAATGCATTCATATGAGCATTCATGTCTTCATGTCACACAGGAACGTTTTCTTAAAGGTCGTACAGCTCTCTGGGTCTCAATGGGTCGACACTAATTCTTGTATTCTCTTTGTATGTGGGTTTCAAACATCTAGCCTACTTAAAGCTCTTTTTTTAAATGATGTCCTCTAAATCCAAATTTTAGTATCATCAATTTTAACAGCTGTTGGGAAAACAGGTGCACACAATACAATCACACCGACATACTCTCAGTCACCAACACAAGGTGGATTTTTAGGTGGAGTGGAGTGGCTGAACTGTGTTCTTTTATAAATATCAGGTAAGTTATACTGTCACATTTGTATTGGAGCATTGTATTTAAATGCTATAAATGTATAAAAAATTATTAATCATATTATAGATGAAAACAAATATTGGATATGTATGTATGTTACCTTATCATTTTTGCTGTTTCTTGAATTGTTTTGTAGCCTATATCATAAATATTTTAAGGTGTCTGCAAATAAATGTAGACTTCCAAAACTCTATAATATATATATATAATATAATTCCAAAAATATGAACTCTACAATTCCAAATATATATATATATATAAGTCAACTAGCCTCATATTAGTAGGCTAGTAGTAGATCTTGTTGGTGAAAAAGTTCAAATGTCCATGTCTTCAACACTCTCCTTTACATTTCTTTGAATTCGCGTAATTTGAAGTACAACCTACTGCTTTACACTGAGATGCATTTTACAGCATTTTATATGATTGTGCCTCACATTTCTTATTAAACAATTATGTTGTGTTATGTTATGTTGATTATTTTAAGAGCGCAGTGAGCTGTCATGTGCAAGTAGCCTACTGTCAAATGACACAACATCACCGGTCTGAAATCTGTTTCAAATGGAAATAAAGGCATAGCTATTATAGCCTACGGACAGCAATAGGTAACTGTTAATAAACATGGGCTTACCGATCATGCTGTGATATCTGTTGCAGCCCAGATTCACTCCAGTGGGTGACTTTGGTGTTTGTTGACATGTCGCGTGCGCTAACAGCAAAACGGCACGGGATCATGGGAAATGTAGTCCGTGAGATCCCGCTGTCTAGCGGAGGGGAAATAGTTAGTGTAGGAGATGACGAATGACACGTTCTCTGAATTTCTCAAAATTTAATTCAGCTACAACATGATTAGTTCAAATTCAGGTAGATATGACAGGTAACAGTGCTAAAGACGTGAGCGGTGGAAAAACTACATTTCCTGGTTCGATAAACGTCATAGGAAGTTATTGGAAGCAGCGTGTTCTTTGGTTTATTGGAGGTTATTCCACAGTTTGATGGTGAGGATCAGAGCAGGTGCATATACAATCAGGTAACAAACATATATGGAACGATTCTGTCCATAAAATCATAAATTGCCAGTAGCCTGATCTGAGCAGATTCGTTTTTTTCTTATTTTTGACAAACTGTTGTTTATTCACCTCATAGGCTACTAAAAATATATATGAGCTTTAGTTTATTTTATTAACAAGGTTCCCAATCTTTGCCAAAATGTGTCTACATACAGTTTAAAACCAAGCTGCTAACAAAAAAATTATATACACATTTACAAAGTAAATACATTTTAAATACTGATAACAGTGTTCTAGATTTTGCCTACACTACATAATTTTTCCCATAAATTAAAGCAAAGAGAAGTTTGACAATATTGTGTTAAAATATGAGAATAGATAGATATGGATAGATATGTTACTTGTCTTCCGGCCAAGGTGATGACCGACTCCAAATTGTGTCACTTCTTAGGTTTTATTATGAAATGTTTAATTAATGAGCGGGAATTGTGCAATAACACAGTTGCAGGCAGAATGTGGGACAGAGATAAATATTATATTTTTATTATTATTTACACATTATTTATTTATTGAATTCTAACAAAATAATTTTCTGTAGGTATAGCATTTACTGCAGGTATTTCATCAGGCCTTAAATTAGTTATATATGTTATACCAGTGCCTGATTGTTTTTTGGAGGGCTTATAAAAGTTTGAAATGGACTTCTGTTTCGTTCTTTCACCTGTTTCCCGTCACTAGGCAATACTGACCTGGGAATAATCCTGTTTCTTCACCTTTTGACTATTTGTAACTTAACAGTCAATAAAATAATTTGTTGGTCTGAAGAGTTTTAATAACTAAAATACTGAGTGGTTCTTCTCAAACAATTGTGAGTTATGAAATAAATGTACCTCTACTAGTATGTTATCTTGTGGTCTTACTTTTTAGATGTTTACAATTTACATAATATTAAAAAGCCAGCTGAATTGGGTGCACAATCCCAAATTGATGCACCATCACAAAAGTTCAAATATTTTTTTCTGCAAACTTACATGACAGTGTCTTCAACTGTATACCAATATTGTTTAGCAGTTACCCATGTGGATCAATATCCAAGAAAATCTGTACAGTTTAGTGGTTCATTTTCATGGGAATTGTGAAGTTCAATATTGACCTTTTGAGGATCTCATATTATAACATTGTTGCGTATTTGCTGAACTTGTACAAGTGGCTTTTGGTTTACTTGGTCTTTCACTCTAAATTTCAGTGCATATTTTGATTTGCACTGTCAATGCATTATTCAGTTCAAAGACAGAGCCATTTAACTCTTCCAAATAGGATTTGGTCTGTCCCAGAATTGCTTGCCCTGTTTGAAGATCTATCTTACAAAGATGTTTGTTGTGTACACTTTAATAAATGCAAGAACCTGTTAAATCTGGAAGAGCAGCAAATGATTTAAACCTCATTAATATTCAAATTGAAAAGGCATCAATGTTATGTTTTCTGCATCTCTACAAATATGATGTGGCATATAACAACCTTACTCGCATGGTAAAATGACTGACTAAACAGGATTCAATTTGCATATTAATGAGCTAGATGACAGATTATAATATTTTTTCCTTTTCCCTCAAGGGACATACTCCTTTTTAGATGTTTCATTTTCCAGGAATAGCTGATTACTTTAAAAAAAAAAAAAAAAAAAAAAACTGATAACTTAAAGAACAATAGAAGTTAATTTGATCTTGTGTTCATCAGGTAAACATTTTAGTATATGCGAGATAGCTAACAGTTGCACTTCTGAGGAAACAATCATAAATCGTTTCAGTTTGTAGCCTATCGCATGAGAATGATTATTGCTACCTTCAAGTCATGTTGGATTAATTATTTATAATTGAGACTGTACAATTTGTACAACTAATTGCTGCGATTTGTGATCTTTTCTCAACAAAACCACATTTCTCACAATTTTGGGTGCATAAAATTATAAAATACATTGATAGACCATCAATTACACCTAAAGGACATAGGTTTTATTTTTGCACTAGCGCAAAAAAAAAACCTTTCTTTGTCGGTAAGTATAAGAGAAAATGGCCAACAAATTATTTTTTTCTGGACCAAATCACTAGCACAGCATGATGTAGGCTAATTGCAATATCTGAACTCGGAAATAACTTCCCAAAAGTATTTGAATGCAGTATTTTTCAGGTTCAAGTCCTGTTTAAATAAAAGCAATTTCTTCTAAATGTTGGCTTTGTGTGGAACAATTGCCCTTCTCAGAACTGTTATTTTCTATGCCTGTCAATTAAAAAGGTGACATACATTTGCACGATGAGGACTGTTGCTAGGAAGCTGTGAATGTCAAATCTTATTTTATCTACAGAGTTTAGGAAAGAGATTTTTTTTTTTATTATAATAATAAATAAGACATGAAAATGCAAAATGCCGGAAACATTTAACTGTGTTTCACAGAGCAACTTTTTTGTTTTGTTTTATTGCTCTCTTTTGTACCTCCTTTGGCCATGATTTCTCACAACTGCCAGTAGCTTGTTTAGCTCCAGTTCTCATAGTGACACTACGATATAAAACAGATTAGAATCTTTATTTATTGCCTCACGGCCAGAGCCTGCAGAATTTGTTTCCGTCACTTTCACGCAATGTCACCATAGAACAGCACATGAACTTATTACAGGGACAATTCCCCTGGAGCAACCTGGGGTTAAGTGCCTTTCTCAAGGGCACAATAGTGATGGCTCATGGCTCACTCGTTGCAGGGATTGAAGCGGCCTTAACCACTACTACACACCACATACACACTTACATGTGCTGCAAGACCTTAATCAAGATTCATTTACAATGTAATGGCACTTTCACACTAACCCCCTTTTCCATCAGACCACGTGAGATGGTCTATATGATCTTCCTCTCTCACCGAAGAACACCTATGCCTGACCAGAGAGTTGACTCAGTATTTCAGTTCATTGATGGGAGGCAGCCTAGGATGGTTGTTGTAGGTTTTTGAGAATTTTACCAAATGTTAGACTTGACCTTAAAGCCTGAAGCCTCATTTAACAACACTACTAGCTTCAGTTCTTCTGGTTTCAGGTTCAGTTACTGGCAAGAGAGAAGAAGGGTACAGAAAATCAATGGCTCAAAGTTATATTAGTAAGGATAGAATTATCAGTTATTTTCTGTTGCTGTCAAAACGTCTCGGTCACGTATGTAACCCTCGTTCCCTGAGTAGGCAACGAAGACGTTACGTCAAATGACGGCGAAATGGGGTTTCGCTTAGAAGCCTATCACCTTTGAGTATTACAAAATGAGCCAATGGCAAAGAAATGCCATGGGTCTGCGGAATTTGCATAGCGTAACTCCGCCCCACCTTGTGGGTATATAAAGAAGTAAGCTGGCCACATGCAGATATGTTTCCTGCTGAGGAGTCGAGACTAAACTCAGGCGTTCACTCAAGTGGCAGGGAGACGTAACGTCTCCGTTCCCTACTCCGGGAACCAGGGTTACATACGAAACCGAGACGTTCCCTTACGTTGTCGCTTCGAATTTCGTTGAATGACGACGAAATGGGGTTCCCAGTCTAATCACACCAACTTCTCAGCTGTCTTCCAGTGCCCTGCGTAATTGTGAGCTCCCTGTCGTGTGACTACCACAGACGAAGGACTCCTACTTAACACATCATGACTTTGCGTAAACATACACGCCACTTTCAAATCAAGTGGCGTGTTATCTATACGCATTTTCAGCTATCCGCGTGTATGTCCACGCCGCGTGTATGTCCACGCCGCGTGTATGTGTACGCCGCGTGTATGTCCACGCCGCGTGTATGTGTACGCCGTTAAATTTCCGAGCGAAACTAAGCTAAATGAATATCTACATCTGGGGAGCGATATTTTTTTCCCTAGGATGGTAGGGGAACAGTCATAAATGCTAATAACCCAAGTGACGGGTAGGTTTAGGGACGTCGTTGGGGTAGGTAATATATTTATATATAGTAATGTAACGTTAAGTCAATGGCGTTGATAAACACGCTGAAAAGCGATTATGCGTGTTGATAGCACGCCAAAAATGGAAATACGAATTGGCGTGTCATACATACGCTATTTCATGAGATCAGTCTGGGAATGCCAAGGTACACTGGGAAGCATATCTCAGTGGAAATATGCAACATAATGCCCACCCGAAGGGAGGTCTTACAAAATACACATATGACCCAGAAGGATGCATATGGAAGAACACTGTCCAACTGAGTGTCCAACCCGCAGGGTGGAATCTTACAACCCCAGGGGAGGTAAGGTGGCTTGCCAAGGGAAAGAAATATGCTCAAAGAGTCTTACAGTGGAAATACACATGTTGGGGTCACCAGGGGTGAACCATGCACATGGAGGCACCTAGCCAATGCGAAAGCTGCCGAAAGCATAGACTCTGGCGTTGATGTCAACAGTGCTGGAGGAACTCAGGGTTTCTTGGGGAAACTCACCTGAGGAGAATATCGCACTGATCCAGTCCGTGGAGTGGAATGACGAGCAAGTGAAGACACCTGAGCGGATCCTAGTTACCGGCTAGTTGAAGTGAGTACACGGGAGGATACTGGCTCCACTCGGAGATTATAGAATCTCGCGAATGTGTTGGGTGTCGCCCCGGCCTGCAGCTCTGCAGATGTCTGTTAGCGAGGCGCTATGCGGTTCTGAAACACTGCATCCTGTCTACGTAAGCGTGGAGAGCGTGTACTGGACAGAGCAATGCCAAGGCTGGGTCTGCCTCCTCCAGGAGCAGCGCTTGCAGGTTCACCACCTGATCTCAAAAGGGAGTGGTAGGAACCTTGGGCACATATCTAGGCTGGGGTCTCAGGATCACGTGAGTTAGCCGGCCCAAAATCCAGCCACGTTTCATCTACGGAAAATGCCTGCAGGTCCCCTACCCTCTTGATGACCTGCTTCATCCCTACGTTCAGTCAAGGTCACTTAGATCCGCTAACTCTGGATTATTGCAAGTTCCCAGGACAAGACTAAAGAATAGAGGTGATCGTGCCTTTTCCGTCATCGGTCCGAAACTATGGAATACTCTCCCGGCTCATATCAGAACTGCCCCTACTTTATTTACCTAAAAGTCCGCCCTCAAAACATATTTATTTTCTTTGGCGTTTAATATACCTTGACTGACTGTACCAAGATTTTACTTTCATGTGTTACACCTACTTTACAGCTCGTGTTTTGTTTTATTTTTGTCCAGCACCGGCCCAGTCAACTTCGGTCGTTTTTAAATTGTGCTTTATAAATAAACATTGTATTGTATTGTATTGTATTGTATTGATGGAGGTCAGTGCAATAAGGAGCGCTGTCTTAAGTGACAGGAACTTAAACTCGACTGATTGCAGAGGCTCAAAGGGAGCACTCCTCAGGGCAGTTAAGACCACTGAGAGGTCCCAAGAGGGTACGAGAGGAGGGCGAGGAGGATTCAGTCTCCTGGCTCCTCTCAAGAACCTGATGATCAGGTCGTGCTTCCCAATTGACTTACCCTCAACTGCGACATGATGTGCGGCGATAGCGGCAACATAAACTTTGAGGGTGGAGGAAGACAGCCTTCACTCCAACTGCCCTTGCAGGAAGGAAAGCACAACTCTGATGGAGTTTGAAAGGTGGTCTGAAAGGAGCTCCTTCCTCAGAGGGATTGGCCCGGGAGGGGCTGTAACGAGGAGCATGAGTTCAGAGAACCAGGTGGGCCAAAGAGGCGCAACCAGAAGGACCTGCTCCTCGTCCTCCCTGATCTTGCACAAGGTCTGTGCGAGAAGGCTCAATGGGGGAAATGCATACTTGCGGAGGCCCCGCGGTCAGCTGTGCACCAGTGCATCCGTGCCGAGTGTACCCTCAGACAGGGAGTAAAACAGGCTGCAGTGGGAAGAGTCGAGGGAGGCAAACAGATCTACCTGTGCGTCGCCAAACTGTTCCCAAATCAGCTGAACCGTCTGGGGATGGAGTCGCCATTCTCCAGAGAGTGGCTGAATCCGTGAGAGCTCGTCAGCTGCACGGTTCGGGTCTCCGGGAATGTACATAGCACGAAGTGACCTCAGATGCTTCTGACTCCATAGAAGGAGGTGGTGTGCGAGTTGTGACATACGGCGAGAGTGTAGACTACCTTGACGGTTGATGTACGCTACTGTCGTGGTATTGTCCAAATGGACCAGTACGTGTTGATTCTTGAGCAAGGCTCGAAAGCGGTGCAGAGACAAATGTACTGCCAGCAAGTGAATCGGTCAAAACTAACTTTAGCTGGAAAATAACGTTGTTCAAGAACTGCTATAAAGCCAAAACAATCTCCTTAAATTATGTTTATCTCTGTAAAGCTGCTTTGAAACAATCTGCATTGTTAAAAGTGCTATATAAATGAAGATGACTTGGCTTGACTTGACATGCCAAAGGCACTGGGGTCCTGTCCAGGAGCCCGCGGCAGCATGTCCATTGCACATGGCGCCCCAACCCGTGGCGGAGGCATCTGTTGAGACAACAACTTGCCTGGAAACTCGAACAAGGGGCACACCGGCCCGAAGAAAGCTGAGGTTCGACCACGGGAAGAAGGTTTGACAGCAGGTCGGAGTAACTGGTACTCGGAGCGTGCCCAGATGCCATGCCCACCTCCAGGACTCGGTCGCGAATCCAGTGCTGAAGCTCATATGAAGCAGTCCAAGCGGAGTGGCTGCCGCTGCGGAAGCCTCTGAAAAAGTTTCAGTGGAACTGCACTCTTGCTCTGGACTTGACACAGGCAAGTCAGCAGTGACTGCACATGTTGCTCGAAAGCTGCGCGGACATGGCGACTGAGTCGATTTCCATACCGAGAGATTCAAGGAGCTTGCGGGTTGCTGAGCTGCAGAGGGGGGTGTGGCCCGAGGAAGCATCGTTGGGGCAGAATTCCACACTGTAACCCTCAGATCACCCTGGCCACCAGCCAAAGTGTCGCCTCTTGTGGACACATATTGGGGTGTGGCAGAGGGGACTCTACGTCTATTGAGGTCACGGAGTCTCGATCTCAGCTCAGCGATGGTCATTTTCCCCCAGTAAGAACATGACTCATCCATAAAGGCTGCCTTAGCGTGTTGTAAGCCCAAACAGACCACCGCACAGATCTGCAGGCAGGAATGTGAAACTCGCTGGAAATCACCTTTGCACCAACACAGACTGGAGAGCTGCTCGTCTCGAAGAATACTCTGTGACACTCAGAGAGAATTCGGGCTGCTGGTGTGAAGAGGGCAGCTTGGCTCTGAAGCAAAAACATATCTGCATGTTGCCAGCGTACTTCCTTATATACCCACGAGGTGGGGTGGAGTTCCGCTATGCAAATTCCACAGACCTATGGCATTTCTTTGCCATTGGCTCGTTTTGTAATACTCGAAGGTGATAGGCTTCTAAGTGAACCCCCATTTCGTCATAATATACGTAACTCGAAGTGACAATGAAAGGGATCTAAAAATACAACACTTCTTCTCAATGATCAGAACCAGGTTTTGGAAATTATCCAAGTTCTTTTGTGTGGAAAAATGCAGCTCGGTTACAAATTAGGCACTGGCTCTGGCTCCAACCCCTGTGGATAAGCAGTATCAGGCCAATAGAGAAATAGATAGTTGTTTTTTTAACCAGATTTAGTGTTGACATGTGATTTCACTCCAATGAGAATGATTATAAGAAAATTATTAGAAGTTTATAGGCTATTTGCACTAAATTGTGCACATGTAAAGGACCTTTTACATGACTCATGTGTTCAACTCTGCTCCTCATGTAGAGTTTAGCTCCAAACATCATTACACTTAAATCAACTAATCTATAGAGCGGAGAATGGATGCATTCGGAGGATGCATTCCAAGGCAAATTCAATGTTAGCTTCACTTCCTGAAGATACCTTCATCTGATGAATGTTTGAAGGCAGCATAGATATATCCTTCACTCCCTTTGAAATTCCACAATGCTGTGCGTTCCATTCCGTGACAGCTAAAAAATAAACATGGCATCTAAAAGTTGCAGATGGTGGTCAGTTTGTGTGTAAATGTATGTTTTTGGCCAACTTTATCCACTTTTGATGTTATTTCTAGCACGCAATTACTATTGTAGGAATTTCTCCCATCTAGTGGTGAAATTGTATTTTGCATTCAAACGAATAGTGCTCTACAGAGCCTCGCTTTTTCAAATGCGCGTTGCTTCTACGGTAGCCGTTATGTACCAAAAATCCATGACAGGATGTCTTCTAATCTATAGTACTTCATCGAGTTTTCCTTCGGGGTGAACAGGTTTGTTATTTCAAACAAACTGCAACTTGACACAACGAACAAACGGATATTTGATAGAATTTAAAGTTTCCAAAGGCAGAGAAGCGACCAAGCAATGAAAAAAAGCTTGTAATTTAGACCGTAACAATGACTTACCTGTTGATAAGAACGCAGGCAAGTTCAGCGTCTATTTTGAAAGCTTTCTCCTGCATCAACTCTTTCCACCTGGAAAAAGCTATCCCGACATTAAACCTTGTTTTTTTTGCAATCTCAGGTCCTGTGGCTCCACATAAGTATGGTCCTCCATTATAAATAACCGTGCAGTGCAGCATTTTAAACTTGCCGGGGCCGTGACAAGCATCTCTCAAATCTTCTTGTCCGGTTCAGCTGCTTCCAGTCGCGTGACGCTGGCTCTGAACGAAAGCAAGTTGTGGAAACGCATTGGCCAAGTATTTTTTGTCCCTCTCTGCTATTATAGTTTTTCAAGATGGTGGAACGACATGGAAGCCTCTGTGGACTTACCCGTCCCATGTATATAAAAATAATAAATTCTTTGTTTATGAGGATAAGTCAGATCATTGGCTGAGGTATTTGTACACCATTGAGGACATATTTATGAATAAAATGATTGATTTTAGATAATAAAATACTTAAAAAGCTACACATTGTCCCTTTAAGTTGTAGATCACTAAACTGTTACGCTGCCTGTGAAGTCATTGCTTGATAAGGCAACAAGTCAACTGCCTAAGCTTTCGGACAGTCTTCAGGATCACTTGAAAATCACAGCCAGGTGTGTTGAAGCAGGTTGGTAATAAACTGCTTGACGTCGGGTCTCCAGGAACAGGGCTGAAGACCTCTGGTCCAGTTGACAACCACTGTTTTAGAGTAATGTCTAATTTCTAATCGCAGTTCACCAAGACCATCCAAAGACAGTAACATTTCATGAACTCACGTTCAGTGAGTCCTGATTTTCACTTTGCAGTGTATTAAAGCTTTTGCCAGCTCAAAAACGGTGAGTCTTTACTGTGTGTTCCCCCCTTCCTATATCGACTATAGTAAACTTGTAAAATTGCCCATCCGTGGTACTATCCGCAAAGCTTTTCATGTGGAGATCAAATCAAAAGCCTTGATGCGATTCATGTGAAAGAGCCTTGAGAATCCTCATCTCTGTTCAGCTTCATCTAGTCAAAACCGGCACAAGGATCTTGCATAATTCAACTCAAATTCTAGACACAAAAGCCATATTTGTTCACCTACCTATCTGAAAATGACAAAGGAATATATCTTTTGCAGCAAGTGTCATCTGTATAGAGAGTCAAAGACTAAATGTCAAGAGCATCGACGGTGATATGTGATGAATAACGGGAGACTTGTTCTTCCTGCCGTACACTCTTTGTCCTCTCGCTGGTCACTCTTCCTCTAGGAGCCTTGCTGAGCTGTAGTAAGATAAAGGCAGGTGCGAGGGGATTCGGTCAATACGTGGATCGATGTCTCCACAGGCGAAGCTGCTCTCGCTCACAGTTGGGGCTGCCACACCATGACTGTGTGTGTTTCTAACATCTGTCCAGTCTTTCCCTCTCTGGTATCTTTTATACTGCACTTATCTGATCCTGACCTTTTCCAAATGTTTTGTTTTCTCAATGTGTTTCTTTTCTTTTCTTTCCTTTTTTTATTTTATTGTTTCTCTTTCCATGGGTACTTTTCCCATGCTTTGTCACTCAACAATTCTGTTTTGTAGCTGTGTATTATTTATTAAATTCATCAAGTGGAGGCTCAAGTGATTACTGTGTTTACTGCACACTTTGGCTAAAGGCCAGAACATCAGAGCAGGACATATAAGAGACAAGCCACGAGTTAAAAAAATAATGGGAATCCGCTATATGCATGGAACGTTCTTACAAACTTCCTCAATAATTTAAGCCAGCTGGAAACCTTCCGGGGAAAAGTATCTTGTTGGTGTGGTGGTATATTACATTTTCTGAAGGTAGCTTCAACAGTGCTTGAATGACAGCAATCTACCATGCCACAAGAATCGATATTGGTTCATCAAAATATGAATCGATTAAAATGTTGACCCGACGCAGATCTTGAAAGCAGCGAGTATAGAAGAACATCTTGACAGCTGACAGTTCACCGGAAATGCCCGAGCTGGCTTATCAAGAACCAGGAAATAACTGTGCTTCTAGCGAACTGCATTGTGTACGAAAGTCTCGTCGTTCAATTAAAAAACCTAATTGGCTTATAGATAAAATTGCTGTTTACAAACAAGCACCTTGGAAAAGTGCTATATGTGAAACCCTGTATGTGAAAAGGATTTGCAAATATATTTATATGTATTTTGAAAAAGTATATATTTTGAAAGTATTAAAGTGCCCCTATTGTGCTTTTTCAGATTATCTTTCATGCAGTGTTTAATATAGCTGCTTGTGAATGTAAAAGGTCAACAAAGTTTTAAAGGTCAACATAAATGACTAATAAAGTTATTGTCTCCTAAAATAAAGAAGTGATTCTGAACTGCTGAAACTGTGTGATATTAAACATGATAAACTTTACTAAAGCCAAAAGAAAATAAAGTATTATTTTAATTAAAATGATTAATTTTCCATGAGATTCTTCTCTTTACTTTTACACAATTGTTGAACAGCCTGTTACATGTATGGCAAATTCAAACACTTAAAACTGTCGATATCATATAATGTTTGTTGGCTATATTATTTTAATACAGCACACCATTCATTCGTGGCGTCATGTTATGTTTTCCTGTACTTAAAAACTATTTTCGATTTCCACAATCCAATATATCTGTGATGGATAAAATCTTTGCAACGTGTGCTTGTTTTCATGTCGTTAGCTTAGCAAAATGCTACTGTCAAACTATTCAAATCATTGCAAGTCGAGCCTCTCTTGTTGAGTTTCTGCCTGTGTAAAGCACTTCAAATCAATCGCTTATGAGGTTTGTCTATGTGTGGCTGCTTGCTAGGTTTTGGAACGGAGCCGGTTTGCTCCCCTGAATCTCTTCTAACTCAGAGTTATTTACAACAAATATCTCTACTAGATTTGGCACCACTCTGGTTCAAAACAGCTATACAAATTCTCTTAGCTTTTCATCACGATTTAATCTCAGCTTGCTCTTAGACTCCTGCCGCTGTGAAGTTCCACTCGTAGGTGGATGCTCTTATCCATTTACTGTCTTTGATTTACAGTTCCCATCCACTTCCATAAGCCCACTCTATTCATTCAATATCTCTTCTGCTATTTTACGTCCCAATAGATAGAAGCACGGGAAAATTCTTTTCTGTGACTGTTATCACCGTATGCAATAATTCAATTTCTGACACCAAATCATCAACACGATCAGCGTGTATCTCGGAGGTGTGTCGGGGATCGGGATGCATCGGGATGTGAATGATTTGAAAGGAAAAACCCTTCAAAAGTGGAATGAGGATTGAGAGTGGGGTAGCTGGCTGATGACAGCCAGGGGGGCTTTTTCCGACAGGCTGATCTCTCTCATTCATCATCATTTGGCTTTTTAATGGTCTGACAGCTCTGGCAATGCTGAGGAACTGCTGTGTCGCTTTCTCCGTCCCTCTATCTCACTCATGAGCCTCCAACTGTTGTCGCGGTGTCGCTCGATCCCCCTCCGCAGATGCCATGCTGGCATGTTTCCCGTTGGCACGGAGAGGCCAGATTGGTACCGGGATCAACTCCAAGCTGTCAGAGATCTGCCTCAGATCCAGGAAACAGTAGCAGGGCGGTAGCAACTGACAAATATACTGTGTGAGTCGGAGAAGAGGGACTAATGTCAGAAAGTTATTTTGTTTCAAATGCGTGTGATTGTGAGCATTTTTCCGATCTGTGATTGTTAGGATAAAGATGTTCTCTAAGAGGGTGCAGCAGATTTGCTGTGTTTGGTCAAGTCAAGTCACCTTTATTTATACAGTGCTTTAATACAGATTGTTTCAAAGCAGCTTTACAGCGGCAGCAGGAAATATGTATTCCGGCAGTCAGTTCAGTGTTGATTCAGTTCCATTGTAAAGATCATCAATCGTTAAATTAGTTTATTTAATCTATAAAGTAGTTTTGCGTCGTCCAGCTCAGTTCAGGTCTCATTCAACAGCGTCAGTGCATTCAGATCAGTAATACTGTTGAATATTAAGAGTCCCCAACTAAGCAAGCCAGAGGCGGCAGGAACCCAAACTCCATCAGGGACAGAATGGAGAAAAAAACCTTGGGAGAAACCAGGGTGGCCTCTGGGTGTTTGGTGGTAATTAATAAAGCAACATTCCCACCTAAATGCACTTAAGGACTGCTTAAGTAGAAGTAGATTACTGAGAGAGATGCTAGCTGTCTTCTAGTAATTTTTGTTACAATGCAAAAAAAGTTTTTACACAGATTGCCTCATCATCAGGATCCAGATCGAATCTACAACTACAGTATATCAGGAGATATTCACATCTTATTGATTCATTCTATTTTGTTGCAAAGAATGCTTAAAGCATTTTTACATTTAGAATTTCTGAATAATTGTACACAGTATTACACATATATTACACACATACTTCAGTAATCTTGACAGATCGCACACTGACTACAGTATGTTAACAATGTTCATCTCTGTTGATATGAATCCACTTGTGTACAACCTGTACTAAAATAAAAATGAAAAATTAGATTCCTTGACAACAATGTAATTATGTAGAGAAAGATAAAGTCTTTTGCCTCAAGATGTCTCACCCTCGCAAGTTTGGTAGTTCTCACCTAACAAACTGTGTTCAGGTTTGAAAGAAGAGAAACATTTGAGACAAAGACGATACTGAAATGCAACTCTTGAGCTATGATCGAACAGCATTTAAGCATCTTGGGTGGAATCTTGGGATGGAGTTACAGAAAATGAATCCACAAAACCCATTCATACTGTGAAAATAAAAAATATAATATAATATAATAATTTTTTTCTCCAAACCTATCATTCCCTTGCATGCCTTGGAGGTCCCTATGCCCCAGTTTGAAAACCCCTGCATTAAAGAACTTACGTTGTTGCCTTTTGCTGAGCTTTTTTGACTAAAATGGAAGCTGTCCAGACAACAATCTTTCTGGTACTTTAGTTTCTGCCTCTTTAGAAAAAGGACAGCACTTCTGAGAAAGGCCAACATTAAGTCATATTTTGTGTTTGCTTGAAGCCATGTAGCTTCAAACACTTTCACCTGAAAGCAAAGTGCTCTATTCAGCAAAAAACACATAAATCCAAACACTGAGGTACCATCGTTCCTATCATCAAGTATTGGTTGAGGCAGCATCATTGAAGGCATGATTTGTAGAATATAATCTGCACTGAACCCACGAACAGTATTTGTGCTCAGGTTTGTTACTGCTTGTACACCTGAAGAGAGGAAATGTGATATTTCTCCATTGATTTCTCTGCAGGGGTTTTGTAATAAACCCTTTAAGTGTGTAATTAAAAAAGTGTTATTTATATGTTGAATTATGTTTTTAAAACATGCGTGCAGAGTGACATCATATTTTGACAGTTACGGTGAGAAAGATCCTGAGCGCAAAACCACCATCGGTGTTGTGTAAGGTAGGCACTACAGGCAGGTTTTTTGTGTCCATTTCTATTTACTGTCGCTATGCATGTTCTTTTATTGTATATGACAGTGTAAACAGTTCAATAACCCTTTCATTAAAAGGCTTAATGTATGTCCCGTAGACCGGTCCATTACATTACGATTGCAAGCAGTATCAATAATGTCAACTAACTAGGGATGCACCAAATCCAGATTTGTGGGGTTCGGCCGAATACCGAATCCACTGGTTAAGATTCTGCCGAATTTGAAACCGAATACCGAATCCTACTCCAATCCTCAGTCCAATAAAAACAGTAAACACATTAATGA
Organism: Semotilus atromaculatus; assembly: GCA_031834385.1. NCBI lineage: Eukaryota > Metazoa > Chordata > Actinopteri > Cypriniformes > Leuciscidae > Semotilus > Semotilus atromaculatus. Next base: position 6,021,188 of record JAULUF010000025.1, read on the forward strand.
AGTAAACAACGTCCACAGCAGTGGATTTATTACATTTTATTTTATAACCTTGCCACCATGAGACAAATTGGCATTGCAAATTGAACATGTAGCTCGACTTGAATTGCGTTCTTTAGACTGAAAGTACTGCCAAACAACACTTTTTCTGCTCACTACTACCATTTTCACTTTCTCACAGCTACTGCATTCGAACGGTCCACCTACCTACTGTAACGAGTGGAAATAAGGCCTTACTCAGGGAACAAGGGTTAAAGTCATAAACTTGGAGTTTTGTTATGTTTATTTTGTTATTAAACTCTTTTGGTTTTAGATCCAGCTCTCTTTTTGTTTTTGAGTTATCTATCTGTCTGTCTGTCCAACTATCTCCGTCCATCCATTTATTGTATATTATGCTCAAAACATTTTTTTGGTTCTTTAATTTTAAGCATGTTTCAACATTGTAAGCATGATGATCCAACCAACAAAAAGAGGTAGCAATTTATTTTACAGTGTCCTTTTTACACGTAACTTGTAGTCTCTAAAGTAATAACTATAAATGATGCATAATTACATGCAACTAACTCTAAACCAAACTCTAATTCTAACCCTAAGCCTGTAGGGTAATACTTTTTTTTTTTTACAGTGTCCTTGTTATATATGTTACATGTACTTACCATAATAATAACAGTAAATTAGGCATAATTACCTGCAACGAACCCTCAACCAAATCATAATCCTTCCCTACCCCTATAATAAATATATGTAGACACTTAGAATTACTCAGTACTTAAATATATAATTATACTGTAACAAGGACACCTTGAAATAAAGTGTAACCCGAAAAAGATATTGAAAAACTAATTTCCAACTACCACCTGAGAGCTGAGGATTATTTGCATTCAGATTTTTAAAGCATCTCTCTGCTTGACTACACATCCATCCTGTAATATCCTGTCAGCTGAGCTTGGGATGATTGTGACCTCACAAAGTCAAAATGCCTTTTTGATGCATTTTGATGACTACGTTTTTACCTGGTCTCGAGAGAATAAAGGAACAGAATGGAGGAGGAATATTGCAAGCACAGTCTGGCATTCACTGCCATGCAGCTGTGATTTAAATGTCACCCTGGTGAAAACTCTATACATTTAAATTTCATTTCTTTTCATTTTGACTCTCATTAACGCATTAAAGATTTTGAAGGTCGGCAATGAAACATTTGATGTTCAATTGGATCTTTAAGGCGTTGTAACAGGTCGGATGATTAAAGCTGACATTAAAAAACATTCCTCTGTTCAGCAGCGGAGAGCAAAATGTAATTTGGCAATTCAGCATCCAGGGCCAGGCCGCAGTCAACTGATGTCTGCTTAAACAGATGATGCTGACCAGTTTAAAACAACACTACTCTTTTATAATGGAAGTTCTGTCACTTTCATCTCACTTTCATGTTGTTCCAAACCTGTAGGCTGTTCTTTATTCTTTTTTTCGGAATGCAAAATGAGAATTGTTGATGTTTTTATTTAACATTCAAAACTGTTTCAATTCATAGGATAGGTGTGTTGCACACAGAATTACTTGTAAATTTTTTGTTACTTTTTCTGGAGTTTCAAAATATAAAGTTTCATGGTGTGTAATAGCTTTTCCATCTCTGAGGCAAATTGTGTGTATTGGAGGGAGTTGATAAATGCGTCTCTATAGCACGCAGTGTGTTTTATCGTGTTATTTATACGCGAAAATGAGTTTTTACGTGCATATGTTACGCAGTTTTAGCGTGCATTTGATACGCACTTCATTGCGGGTAATACACACGCACTAGTTCTACCAAACGTATAATACACACGCACCCCACACCACTCCTAAACCTACCCTTAAAAACCCATGCGTATCATATGCACGTAAAAACTCATTTTCGCGTATAAATAACACGATAAACACACTGCGTGCTATAGAGACGCATTTAGTGTGATCGGGTTGTTCAAACTATTCCTGGTGAACAGACTGAGACTGACTAGAGCTGTGGTGCAGTTCTGTCCTCAAGGGTTACTTACTCACCGTTTACCACCTCTTCTTCCGTCAGCAAAACCAGGACCTGCCAGGACCGCAGCGCAGTGCTTACAGTCATTGATAAACCAGGCGAATTATAACCTTTGTGGCAAAATAAATCATTATAGAACCTTTTTAGCATAAAAGGTTCTTTGGAGTTGAGTAAAGAACCCTATGGTTCTATATAGAACCCCAATGAACCCTTTTTTCTAAGAGTGTAGTCACCACACTCTTCACTACACTTCCCAGCATCCATCCTGGTTCCCACCTGCCCATCATTCCTGATCACACTCATCTGCATCTCATCAACACCCTCATTACCTCTTCTATAAAGGCACACTCCTCACCACAGTTCCTTGTCCAACGTTGTTTGTTAGTTTGTGTTATGTGGACTCATCTCCCAGTCTCCAGCGATCTCTTTTTTTTAATTTTTTTTATTTTTTTTTAATAGTTTTCTAAAAATTTATTAATTTACATGTATGTGTGCATTAAAAAGAACCATTTCCACAACAAGAACATTTCTGAGCCAAATGAAGATATGTTCTGGCGTGATTGTTGAACCAATCAGATAAGAGTAAAACGAGAGTCAACGAGAGGCTCGTTTGATTGGCTACATGATGAAGGTGGACCCGCCCTCCTCTTCGCGCTTGCAACACTCAATGAGTGAGAGCGCCAAAACTGGAAGCGCAGCTAAAAGAAAGACACAACTGTACAAATCAGGTTATTTCGGGAACTTTTTTGTCCCGTGCACACAAGTCATTCAGACATTTGCAACAGGTTATTTTTTTCCACAAAGGTTGTTTTTTTTTTTCAAAAAAAGTGCCAAATGTGTAAGCGTGGAAAAATGGAAGTCTGAAGAATACAGATCCTATATTTTTGCGTACACATGAAGATGCAGCTTCACAATACATGAATTACACTTACGAATAACAGTAAAATGCTGCAAAGGCGATTTACATCTTTACAAATCTTCTCTTGCGCATGCAAATGTAACTTACGCTTGCACACTTATGTACACTTTCATGAATCTTACCCTGCACATTCGATTCTTTATGGCATCATATTACCTTCTAGTTATCTCTCAACTAAAAGGTGATTAGGCCTATTATTGCCTGGTTTCAAGTGTCTGGTAAATTTTTCTGGTTCATTTGTTTAGTATTCCGAGGCTCGCTCGTGATAACTGGTGCTGGAGCTCAAACTACGTGGTGGCTTCATGCGAGCCCTTTCTCATTTGTTGTTTGAATTGTTTATTTGGTTTTCCTACTGTTTTGAATATTAGTATATTGTTTATTGTGATTTATTTTTATGATTTACCCATCACTGTTTTCTGTCTCGTGACTAAATTGCGATATTAAACTGTGCTTTAATTTCATTTGTTTTATTTATCTATCTTTGATTTTCTTTCAGTAGCTGAGGTCCCATGGGTGAAGGATCTTTTGTGGTGGTGGTGCTGCTTCAACATTTCCCGTTTGACACTTTTGAAGTGTTTGGAAGTGTGGTTTTGGATAACTACTGTAGCTCTGCTGATCACTCCTGTGGGGAATCTCAGCCTTGTAAGTTGGTGTAGTTTGTTTTTATGTTTTTCTTTTAGTGAATTGTGTGCATATGAGTCTCTATGTAAAGTGTATGCATTTGTTTCTTTCTTATTTGATTATTTGAAACAGTTTCAGCCACGAACCTTTAACAGTGAGTGTATTTAGTTGATTTTCTGTCTTTAAGTCTCTGTGAACTGTAAAGTTTAGTCTTTATGTAATTTTCTTTTTGTGTATTATTTCTTTCTTTTTGGTACTGTTGTTGGAGAGAGCTGTGAGACGTTACAGTATCACTGAGGTGATTTCTTCCTCCTTTTTTAAATTAACTTTTGTACCAATAAAATCTTTGTATTTTTATACATTACCCACGTTTCCTGCCTACCAGAGTAGAAGACTAAAAAAGAGATGAACCTGTGTGACCTAATAATACCTCCAGGTGTTTTTAATATTTCCTTGGGTCAAATTCCCAAGGTGGCGTAGTCAAATTTTCTACAAGTAAAAGAACTTGGACTTGTGTTTTAAACCTGTACCGCTCTGTCACAATTAGCTGATCCGTTACTCCAGGGGCCCATTTCAATAAGGAGGTTCAACCAACTCTGAGTTAAAACTTGAACTCTGAGTTGACTTACCCTGAGATGGGAAACTCTGAGTTTTCGGTTACAGAACAGCTGAAATTAGTTGGTTCAATCAACTCTGAGTTGACTGACTCTGAGTTAAGCGCGTGCACCACAACTATAAAAAGCCATTATCAATGGAGCGCAGATATTACGAGTCACCATGGCAACAGCGCCAGACAAAAAGAGGAATTACTGTTATACAGTGTTGGGTGTAATTAATTACCAAGTAATCTAAATATTGTAATTTAATTAAAGGGATTACTCTTAATTCTGTAATTTAAAATAAAATCTGATTACATTAAATACTGTAGAGACAATAGAACAATTCAGTATAAAACAATAATGGATTTAAAATACATTTTTAAAATACAAGGTATATTTTTAATGTAACCTTCTCCCTCTACACACTTTGGTCAATTCAAGAATAATTCATGCAATTGTATATTGTTAATTTGAAAGCATTAAAAGTGCAGTTTCTTGTCTCTCCTTGTATTGTTCAAGTGGTTGAGGTTGATATGGGATTTAGTAATAAGTAGACCAATACTTTCTAAAGATAGTAATTATTACATTAATCTAATTACACTGTTGAAGATGTCATTTGTAGTAATTAATAACTATTTTAGAGTAACTTACCAAACTGTTATAATATCAGAGGTGAAACTGGAAGAACAGTAGCCTATGTTATTCAACCTAATTTTAATTTTCATGTAGGCTATAGGTGCAATCCTGCAGGCATTAAAAGAACGTGACAGCAGCTGAAAATAAAATATATAAACATAATTCAATCAGGTAAGGCTTGAGCATATCATGGGTGTAGGCTACCTGACTTTACAAACATTTGACATATTAAATAACTAAATAGCATCCAGTATATAGCAGTGCAGCAGCATTTCTGGCTGAGGGAATTCCTTCATCAGAGCCAGTCACTCCCGAAGATCCAAGCCATGTGTTATTTTTTATATAGGGCATTTTTGATATTTCCATTTATTTTACTTTGGGTTGGGTTTTTCGTTGGTCCCAACATATTCTGATGGTAATATCTGTCTTTTGGAGCCTCCTGTCCCACCAGAACCCCAGTTGTAAGTAGCCTACACTCAATACACCAGAAATTATGACAAATAGGCCTAAACTTCATAAATAGTAGGGACACACTTCAGTGTGTAATGCCACAGTTTAATTCTGTAGAATTTTTTTTTTTTTGTAGAATACTTAAGTACAAGTAAAAGAAGCCGGTCTAAAAATCTACTCAAGTAAAAGTACTTCTATTCAACGACTCTCCTATGTAGGGTTGTAATGTATGAGAGTTTCACAGTATGATAACCGTCTCAAAAAATATCACGGTTTATGGTATTAAACAATTATTAAATATATAAACTGCATTATTAAATTACGGTTATTATTATCATCAGTTAAAATGAAAGTTAAATAAAATAAACATTTGTTCAATAAAACCTATCTAATCAACTAATTTCAATAATTGATTATGAATTAGATTAACAACTTATTTTGTATCATTAATAACTTATTAAAATGTTTAAAAATAATTGAGTTCTATGAAATGTTTTTATTCAGATTTTTTTTTATGATTTAATACAAATTTATTATCAAAAACGGTGGTAATCAAATAAAAGTTTAGCAAACGTTTTAATCCTTTTATTTTTTGGCAAAGTGCTGCAAAACAGATTTAGTCAATTAAACCATAGACAAACAATATATATATATTCCTTAAATAATGTTTAAATAAATTGTAGTATTATTGTTGGTGTTTAAACACTGCTTCCTCTTTAAAAAAGGGGAGGAGACCGAAATAAACTCTGGGTTTACCAAAGAAAACCTGCTCCCGACCAGGTTAGGTTCACAGAGTAAGTCACCATGGTCACTGACTCTGAGTATAAGTTACCTCTCTTTCAGAAACGGGCTTGACTTACTCTGCTTTCTCGGGTTTGATATACCTCCCATTCTGAAACAGAAAACCCAGAGTTTCCCTCATTTCAGGGTTAACATACTCAGTAGAGTTTTCACTTAACCTCCTTTCTGAAACAGGCCCCAGCTGCTCTAATCAACTACAATATTTAATCCCCTTCAAACGCACGCTCCTCAGTCTGAGAAGCTACTGTGAACATTATTAATAAAGGATGCTCTTCTGTTCCTTTCATTACCAAACTCATCAGACGTCTTACCTGGTCATGCGTACTGGGCAATTTTACTATGTGAGCAGCGTACTACCTACCAGGGTTAGAAAATAAAATTGCTGACTCATTATCTCGATTCAATTTCCAGGAATTCAGAGGGTTATGCCCAGGTGCGTCCAGTCTAACTTCAGTCTAACTGTCCTCGACTAAATTACTCTCCTGACTCTGTTTTCCTCACCTGATCTCCTCAGCTAATCAATACATGAGATTAGGACTGGCAAAATCCACATTAAAAACCTATGATTCTGCCATGGTCTTACTATTCTTCATTCTGTATTGCACATGCAGTTTCTACTGTTCTGGTATATATCCCTACAGTATGTGCCTCCGTTGTTTTCAGTTTAAAAAGTTTCACCCTTTATCCATTAAAGCAGTAGTATCAGGAATTAATCTAAGATTCCTGGTTCCTGAGACGCAAAGCCTTCTCAAAGATCCCTCCATCGGCCTCCTCCTGAATGGTCTTAAAAAGGAAAGTCCAGCCATTAATGATAAACGTTTACCTTTCACACTCCCTATAGTCATCTCATGGTTTCTCAGCTGCGCACGGGTTTATTTGGCCCATATACTCAACGTCTTTTATGAACAGAACTCGCTTTTCCATCCTAATGTACCACATACTCAGTTTGTTAGGGGATTGTTAATAAATTCAGAGTTAACCAATATGTATCTTAGTTCAGTCTTGCTTCTATTGTTCCTCCGATCATGCATGATGAGACTCTGAAGTCTAGTTCAGGGAACCTTGTTCCCTACCATCTTGGGGTACACTACCTCGGTTGATTTTTAAGGAGCCGCGCTCCTTTAAGACACACTGTCTCTAGCCATTTATGAAATCCATTCCGTCTCATTGACTTTGAAAAACTTTGTGTTTAGGAGATTTATGCCTCAAGGATGTATCTCAAACTATCTAGCATGGCAGCTGAGCCCCTTGGAGCCTAAGCCTTTCGCAAAATCAAAGAATTATTAATAAATGTATTATTCTCAAAAGTGGTCCTGACTGAAATAGAAATTGAGTGATCGAATGGAATTCAAGCCATGATCGCTAAACAATATCAGCCGACGCTTAGCTGATCCATTACTCCACCTACTCTAATCAACTACAATATGTAAGCCTATTCAAACACATGCTCCATAGTCTGTCACACAGACATTTACACCTTCACCTCCTAGCATCTCCAATAGAGCATTGGATTTCTTTGTAGAAACTCTATCTTTATTCTAATCATGGTATCTCTTTTTTGTAATGTGTATGTAGCCAAGAAACATTTGGTTATTGTCAGGTTTGGGAGATTTATGCCACAAGGATGTATCTCAAACATACACTACCTCAGTTGATTTTTAAGGAGCCGCGCTCCTTTAAGACACACTGTCTCTAGCCAATTATCAAATCCATTCCGTCTCATTGACTTTGAAAAACTTTATTGTGTTTGGGAGATTTATGCCTCAAGGATGTATCTCAAAAGTATGGCAGCTGAGCCCCTTGGAGCCTAAGCCTTTCACCAAATCAAAGAATTGTCAATAAATGTATTATTCTCAAAACTGGTCCTGACTGAAATGCATTAACTAATGTTAACACATGAAACCTTATTTTAAAATGTTACCATTTCACTGCTTAAGCAACCCCAATGTTTTTAACTGCAGTGTATGTATGAAGCATACTTTATTTCTCAGATTTTATCATTGTACAAGTAAAATAAGTTGAATCAGTGTAATAGGACTGTTTCCATTAGAGTAAACCAAAGGCCCAATATATGACATGCTGTGCAGTGTACCAGACAGGTTGAAGATTACCCCTAATAAAACATAGCTTTATTAGGGTTAATCCACAATCGTAATCCACATGACAGGACAAAAGATCAGAACCACAGGACAAATTCAAAGTCTAAAACACAGGTAGACAGGGGAATCCAGGAAACCAGCCAGAAGACAAGGACCATAACACGGGAAACAAGAGAGCGAGAGCTCCCTAAGAAAGGCAGTGTAACACTAACAAGACTTTGCAACGAATGAGTGGAAACACAGGGCTTATAAAGGCAGAGCTAAACAAGGCAATCACACACAGGTGAACATAATCATGATGAGGTAGCGAAGGAGACGGAAGGAGAGCTTTCTAGTGGCGATCATGGGCACTCCAGCTGGCGTTTGTGACAGCAACCATGAGACTGAACTGAAAGCTACATCAAATTATATTTATCATCATCAGTGATCTGTGTAACGTTTTATTTCAATGGTCCACTTCAGACATTCTACTAACTGTAACTTTGCAACTATGGCTATATGTCAACTTATTCTACTAACCCTAACTCTAATACCTAACAGTCTACTACAGTCAACTAATAATCTAATGATAGTTAGTTGACATGTAGTTTCAAAGTTACATAGTAAGTTGTCTAAAGTGGACCAGGTTGCACTTTATTTTACAATATGTTCACTTTCAATGTACTAATAGTTTACTTATAAGAAAGTACTGAGTAATAAAAGGTAACTAAGGTAACTACTAGGTAGTTAAGATTAAGTTTACCGTGGACCATATATAATGATTCTGATAATTACACTTACAGCACTTACAGTTTTTGGTTACACTTTATTTTGTTATAGTGTAATTATATATTTAAATACTGAGTAATAATAACTGCACAATTTGTAGTATTTACTACACGTAACAAATGTAACAAGGACACTGTAAAAAAAAAGTGTTACCATGTTTTTCTTAATCGGTTTGACACATTTCTCCAAACCCATAGCCAACTAAATGTTAATATATACAGTAGGGGAGAAAAAACATCGGCAGCGCTTTTTATTGTTTTTACAATAAACACAAACATTAATGTAACATTTTTCCAAAAACAACAAACAAAACCCTATAATTTGTCATATTCTCAATTGCACATGGAATGATTTCATTTGGCCCCAAACTGGAATGTGGTGGGTTAATAATACACTCAGGGAATGCAATTTTGCTAATTGTTTACACATCTATCACAATTACATTAACTATAAAAACTACTTTCAAAAGTAACAAAGATTGTTAATCAGATAAAAAAAGAATTGAGAGGAGGAAAAGAGACACAAAGAGAGGTGTAAGACTGGAAGGTGGTTGAGGAATGGGTGTAATGACAGGGAGAGGAAGATGAGGGGAGAGGAGGAGAGATTTTAAAGGTATGTTTACACAAATTCATGTTTTTGTAGTTTACACCGTTTTTTTAAAAAAAAAAAACTTTTTTCAGGCCCCCTTTTTTCATTTTCAGGCCCCCCAAACTCTGTTCTCTTGTAAATAATAGGCCAAAATGCATAAAAAGTTTTCCATTTTTAGTTCAAAATGGTGTTGTATAAACGGCCCCTAAGAAAAGGAGAGGGCATAGGAAGAGTATAATAGGATGAAGGAGAGGGAGAGGAGACGGGTAAAGTGGAGGCTTTGGTGTAGTGGAAAGAATAAGAGGAGAAATTGTAAGAAGATATTAACTGAAAGGAAAGGGATAGCAGGATAAAAGAGGAGTGAAGAGACATATAAGGTAAAGACTTTCAAATGAAATGGGAGTAACCCTATTTGACCATGTAATAAATCATAGCCTCTTCTTGAGATATGCTTGAAAACAGATCCAAAGCGTTACTATGGCATTCCACTTAGAGGATTGTGCTATACCATGATTGCTGATAGTGTACATTTGTAATTTTGAGACAGCCTTAGAGTAGTACTGTAAGTTTTGTAAATGTTCAAAAAAAAATTCAGAATTGAAATTCAAGCACAGTGAGGTAGATGACCAAGTTTGTTTTCATGTCGTGGTTAAACAAAACTTATTTTTATTAATGTATTTGTGTATAGATAGCATTTACTTCTAATAAATGCATTACCAAGTAAAGTTGAATATGGCTAAGATCGATTTGAGAAATCGACTGAGAAAAACTGTAAAATGGAGAGCAGTGTTCTGTTGTATTCTACTTTTATTAAGAAGGATCCCTCGATGACTTGCATGTGTTGCCCTTTTTTGTGGAAAGGAGCAGCTTAATAACATATTGTGTTCAATGGAAACAGTAACTGCATTTGGGTTTAAGTTCCACTTTTTTGAGAACTATTCCTTTAACATGCATGTCATGTGACTTTGATGTTGGCATGAAATGGGACCTGTACAATTCTTGTCTTCCTCATTGTGATGTTCATCCGAGTGAAACGGCTTCTCGAACAAGAAAAAATGTAGGGCGGGACTTAATTTTGTTAATTGGGAATTGATTGGATGGTTGTGGTTTGTTATTGGTCAATCTCATGTGAGTGACAGGTTGTCCCGCTCTCACGCCAGTAAACACATCATCAGAGAAGAGAAGAGTCGCTGCAAGAGGGAGGGGAAGTTATTTGATAAAAGATTACGATGGCACATATGCACTGATAAATATTTTTTAAGAAACACTGCAATACTCTATACACTCTTAGAAAAAAGGGTTCATTGGGGTTCTATATAGAACCATAGGTTTCTTTACTCAACTCCAAAGAACCTTTTATGCTAAAAAGGTTCTATAATGACAAGAAAGAACCCTTTTGGCACAAAGGTTCTTTATAGGCTATTATTCATTCATATATTACATTATTCTGCAACATTTTGTAGTTGTAATTAAATTATTGTTTATTAAACTGTTGTAGTAACTTAATATCACATTTTAATCATGTTGATTTTTGGAGGAGAAAAACTGAAATGGCACTCTTCGTGTGATATTGATTAACTACAGAAAATTATATAAATATATACATTTTCTAACCCCCATATCTTGAATTTTGTGATCATTCACATGTATTCATAAATACATTTTAGGGTCTTGATGTTTGTCAATAATATGAAATATTTAATCCGGAAAGGACAAAACAATTGATAATGAATGAACCCCTAAAAGGTTCCATATAGAACCCTAAAGGGTTATTTTTATTGAACCCTTAAAAAGGGTTCTGTATAGAACCTTTTAGGGGTTCCAAATACGTAGCGCTGATAGAACCTTTTAAGGTTCTATATAGAACCTTTTCTTCTAAGAGTGTAGGAATTGTCCATTTTGATTTCATGGTGACTTTAATATAAACCCTCAAAAACGTTCAATGTTAACGAACTGAGAGGACACACAGCGTTCATTCTGCCTCTTGCACGAAGCCTAAATGCCACACGTCACCGTAAAGCCAGACATCGATTCCTTCGGCCCCGCAGGCCAACACATCTCACTTCAGCCCAATTAATAATTAGTTATTTCATTGCTATGCCTTTCTTCCTATGAAAACAAGCTTATTCTTCATTTTTGTGTCATCAGATTTGTTGTTTTTTTTTTAATGAAAAATCAAAAGATAAGCAAAAAGGTCTTGCCAACGTGGTTGCCCTGGAAATCGAAATCGTGAAATCGATATGTTGCCTCTGATGCTTTTATTTGTCTGCATGAATCAAGATGTGTCCTCTGGTCAAAGGCCGGATGCGCAGTATCTCCAGAGACATCATCAATAATCACTGAATGGCAGCGCAAAGGTGAAATCATAATACCAAAGGGGAATAATCTCAGGGGAAGAGAGAGCACGCAAGGCACTGTGGGATATGGTTTAATTCCCACATTCTGAAGAAAGATAACATAGATTTTATTTTACAGGCGTGAGGTGTTTATTGATAACGATGGTAATGCATGAGCTTTTAAAATGTGACGCATATTCTTGATCCTCTAATCTTTTGGCCTAAAATATGGTCTTACAAGCATTTCACCCACAATATTAGATGATTTTAACTATATGAACTAACAAAAATGTTAAGTACAATGTACTTACTGTGTTCATGTTATATTGCACAACACGTTTGCTGCTAGTGAGGTGTTTGGGTTTGGTGATACGGGTCGGTTAAGGGGTAAGGAAAGGGGGTAGCAATTTATTTTATGTCATTGTTATATACATGTAGTTACTAGTAATAACTATAAATTATGCATAATTACATGCAACTAACTAAACCAAACCAAACATGTAGTTACTTAATATCACTCAGTACTTAAATGTATAAATACAGTGTAACAAAGACACCTTAAAGTGAAGTGTAACCGCAAAGGGTCAACAGTGTAATTACATACGGGTATATTTTAAATATTAGTATAACATAAAGAATGTATGTCCAGGAAGTAAAGTGTATCAAATTATTAATAAATATATAGAATCTTAATATAAAGTTGGCCCAGTAATTCTTTATTCCTTCTGTTACTAGTTAGAATGTAGTATTGCAGGTTTTCTGCATGTTACAATCTCATGACTCCACCAGGGGCAGCTGGTTGAAACATTTTGTGACATTATAATCAAAGTAAACTCATTTTTCTTCAAAGGTTGTTGATAGTGTCTGTTTGAAACGGTACATGCTGGACATTTGCAATTGCCATTGTTTCTTTTCTTCCTTGGAGAGGCGTTGATATTTGTGTTCTCCTGATGCCCAAAATGGCACAATTACGATAAACATTGAAAGAGTACATGCTTTTCTCTTTATAGTTCTGTAGTATGCAATTTGAACCACCAAATAACAGTGATTTTCACTAAAACATTTGCTTTTTGTGAGAATCGAGCAACTTATTTGAAATAAAATCTCACACGTATCAGCATCTCTTGTCACATGTTTATCTTGAAGGTCATGTATCCACTTTTGGAATTGTTGAATTTAGGAAGTTTGTCTCAAATATAGCAATCGGGCAGTAGGGGTACAAAAGCACTCCCTCCAGTAGATGGCGATGTAAGTCTGATGGTACTGGGGGTCACTAACATGTGGCCTGAACAGTGGCCATTCAAATAGTCAAGTGCTTGGCAACTGCATATTTCATTGTGTAAAAATAGCTATAAACAGCATTTGAACACTTAAGACCAACTTAAAAATTTATTTCACTGCATTAGACAAATGCTGGTACAAATGCCCCTCCTTCACACAGGCCAACTTCACACGGGTCACAGACATTAACTATCAAAATCCTCCACTAACGCGACAACCACAAAAGGTCACAATACTTTTGCCTTAATTTTGAACAGGATATCTATTGTTTTAGCATTTAAACTCTAACTTCATACAAAATACATACAAATAACAATACTAGAACCAACCCAATTTTCCTATTACAAAAGAAGATTATCAGATTAATTAATTATGCACCTTACAATTCACCAAGTAATTTACTGTTTCATCAATCAAAAATTTTGAAGTTTTACGATTTAGTTGATTTGTATACGGTAAAGTTTATCTATCAAGTCAAACATAATAAAATTCCTAAATGCTTGCAATTATTATTTACCCAGCGAGAAAGTAAATATAATCTCAGAGGACTATGTATATTTAACCAACCACAAGTACATTCAAAGAACACTGTTTATCAAATAAAGGAGTTAAATTGTGGAATAGTTGCTGTAATGAGTTAAAACAAGCCACGTCTATTTTTCAGTTTAAAAATATTTACAAGAGAATAACATTTGAAAAATATTCAATAGAATGAAAATTAATTAAATAGGCTTGCTTTTGGTGTGGACAATGGTCCACTAATGTGTTAATGTTAATTTTATGAACAGATGTTGTCATTAATGTGTTGCATTTATGATTCTAAAAGTTAAGGGCAGGCACAATAAGCTTTAGCTTCTGCCTGCACCTGGTCATAGGGTTTATGTTTCGAATGATTTGATTGAATGATCTGTAAATGACCAAACCGAAATAAATGAAATGAAATGAAAATGAACTTCATGTGTAAAAGGCCTATATTTAGCCTATTTAAATCTTTAAAATAAATGCCACTAGACTTGGTGTTTTGGTAACACTTTACAATAAAGTTCCATTAGTTGACATGAACTAACAATGAAAAAATACTTCTAAAGTAGGCTATTTATTAATAGTGTTATTTACTAATACATTATTAAAATCAAAAGATGTATATATTTAATGAACCTGAGCTAGAATGAACAAAAAATGAATAGAATTGTATTAATTAATATCAACAAATAAATGTTAACATTTTAGGGTTAATGCATTAAAATAGCTTTTGGGTCACTAAAATCTTGAATTTCAAACTATATTAGAGACAAAAAAATTCAAAAATGAATCATTATTCATATGTGTGCTCTCCTCAGATTTGATGAATTATGCAATAACCGTTTAAAACATGATTTACTTGGACAGAAACACAGATGACGGCTTTGGTTTCTCTCACGTCAAAAATCTCATTTGCAAGTGTAATAACATTAAAGAGTTTGCTGCAATCATCACGTTATCCTATTAATTATTAAAATAAGGGCTCCCAGGGTTCTTCCATTAATCACTGTTGGCTTGAACTGGAGTCTGTCGAGACACTCTAATCATTTCAACATTGAATAATTATCATTCGGTATGTACAGCGGCAAAACGCTCGGTGTGAGCGGAGATCGCGTAGCGGCAGTGAATCCTGTACGGGCCCAGTGGACCTGTTGAACACTCTCCAGAGAATGAGGAATAGCATTTTAAATATGCATGCATGAATGAATCCTCCTTTCCTTCCGAATGTGTCATCAACTTGTCATTTAAGGACAAAACATGTAGTCTTGCTCTTTGTGAGTGGATGTTCAATATGAGTTCTCTTTGGCAGTACCACAACTTCCCCGTGTGTCATTCAGGGGACGAGGATACAATATGGAGTTCATGACACAGGCCCAGTATCGAGGGGCTCGGGACTTCAGCGGGGAGCGTACGAGCGAGAGGAATCTTAACGCAGAAGTCTTTGTGTTTCCATTGGTCACTGTGGAGATTCAAATTCAAAAGGATTTGGCCAGTGAATCGAATGTTGGCACATTGAGAGTCTCACACGACCCTTTCCCCCTCCCCTTCCTCAAACCCATGATTAAGGCTAATCACAATGACGAATGCACTTCTGTGAGAAAGCGTCTCAATCCGGTAGTTGTCCATTCCTGAAGTGATCCATGCACTAAAAGAAAAGGTTAGAATGACGTGGTCTTATACAGGTTATGCGTGTGACGTTACACACACTGAGTAACAAAAAGTCTGAGCGGCAGCATTGGTTTTCAGTGTTAAAAACACCCAAAACACATCTAAAACAGGAACGAGCTTTGAGATTGACTGTACAACTAGATTTGACAAGAAATCTGAGGTATATTTTTACAGTCTGCTGAAAGCTACAGAAAAGAGAAGAAAATGCATCGCTGCAATTCACAGAAACAACTGGACTCCAGGCAGTGAAAGGTGGATTTGCAGTTTTCATTTTATGTCAATATGCTGAATTTAGGGGTAAAATCATACCCTATATACAGTATTGTATTGTTATATATTTTACTGTATTTGTGTATTTTTTACACTTTCTTCTTATTATGATTGATAAATACATGAATTCCTTCCATTATCCAAACCGCTTATAGGGTCTTAAGGGTGCTGGAGTAGTAAGGACAGAAGTACGCATGTATAAATTATCAATAATTATTTATTGTTTTATGATATACAAAAAATCTCATGTTAAATGTGTCATCTATTCGTACACATTCATTTTATAGCTCTACACTTTTTCAGTATGTCGGTGGTTCATTTTTCTTCTTCCATTTTTGCGTTTCTACGAGGATCATGAGTAGTTGATGCTCAAACTAAGAACTCAGCCGAGTCTCCTGAGGAACGAAAAGATAAACTTTCCATATCATACAAGATCCTGGAGAGACAGGCCTTCTGCATGGAATGGGGCTCAAGCTTGCGTCAATAGCCAACATGACATCATGACTTTGCCTAAACATACACGCCACTTTCAAATCAAGTGGCGTGTTATCTATACGCATTTTCAGCTATCCGCGTGTATGTCCACGCCGCGTGTATGTCCACGCCGCGTGTATGTCTACGCCGCGTGTATGTCCACGCCGCGTGTATGTGTACGCCGTTAAATTTCCGAGCGAAACTAAGCTAAATGAATATCTACATCTGGGGAGCGATATTTTTTTTCCTAGGATGGTAGGGGAAGAGTCATAAATGCTAATAACCCAAGTGACGGGTAGGTTTAGGGACGTCGTTGGGGTAGGTCATATATTTATATATAGTAATGTAACGTTAACTCAATGGCGTTGATAAACACGCTGAAAAGCGATTATGCGTGTTGATAGCACGCCAAAAATGGAAATACGAATTGGCGTGTCATACATACGCTATTTCATGAGATCAGTCTGCAATAGCAAACCTTTCATGTACAATGTCAAATTCAGGAAAGTGCAGGTATGCATTTTGTTGTCTTCTGGCACCTGATATTGCTGCTGAGATTCAATATAAAGATGCTTCAAGGAGGAGAAAATAACATGTCAAGCTTATAGATTGCAAGAGCAATGATTGCAGGCCAGGAGTCTGATGCAGAAGCTTTATTAATATGTCTTATTTTAGGTGATGACACTCGAGCACCTGAGGTAAATGTGTGTGTGTCTGTGTGTTATCAAAGGCATGTGAGTATGTGTATTTTCACAGTTTCATGCAGTGTCTCTCAGTAGTATGCATGCATGCATGCAGTAGTTACATGCGTAGGGGGTCTCTACCCGCATCGAACCTGAATGATTCCTCCTGTCCCGGTGACCCAACCTACCCTAGGGTCACTTCTCCACTGATGGAGATCAGATTACCTGGAATCCTTCAGAAGTTTGCTCTTAGCCAAGCTTCCCTGCTGATACACCGGGGAATCCCTGGCAGAAGACATGTTAACGTGGTGCGGCGGGCAGACGTCCCCTTCGTAAATCACGTCTGGCACGGGAGGGGAAAGCTTGAAGGTCAAACCTTTTCAGCACTCGCAAATTATTTCAATCCTCAGCGGAGTTTTTTCATTACAGCTGCCTCCTCATCTGAATAAACACGGCAGCCTGCTACGCTCTTTGGAAGTTGGCACCTTCACTTCCTCAGGGTCAGCGATTCAATAACAGACGGGACATCAAACAAGATCCTGTCCAATTTCATGTTTTCAAGAGGCGTGAGGCTTCCATACAATAGGAGATCCTTCTGAATAGAATTGGAAAATGTTGAGTTCGGCTTTGTGAGACGAGTGACAGACAGGAAGAGACACAAACTCTATTTAAGTAACCTATAAAATTTGTTCTGATCAAGCTAAAGTTGCACTTTGGAATTAAATACTGGCACACTGCTGACTGCAAACTGCAATGTACTTTTGGTCACAATTTATATTAGGTGTCTTTACACTTACATAAAAAAATGTTATGTACAATGTACTTATTGTGTTGATGTCGATGTATTGCAAAACTCTTTTTCTGCTATTGAAGTGGTATACGGGTAAGGTTAGATTTGGGGTGGAACACAACAATCCCCTTTTTTTGTATGCTTTTGGCGGGACTTATTTAAATGAGGAATGTTGTGACATGCTCATTCCCGGAAGAAAACTCATGGAGTTTACATGGAGACGTTTTAGTGACACTGATATAGGGAATAACTCCCACTGGAGGGACTTTGTGCTTTGGAAATTTGGACCTTTTTCATGCTCAAACAAAGTGCAACATTACACACTAACGAAAGTTGAACATGTAAAAAAGCATAATAGGAACCCTTTAAAATAATGCTAGAACTTCAGTGGAGAAAGGCATATAGGTCATCATAAGATCACATAATACATAATTCACCCGCTATATTGCTAAATGTACCTGTTTTTTCATATCAACAGAAAATATACTGGGATAACCTGACATCTCTTAGGCCGCTGTTAATGGTATGCTAAAGTTAACTTGAGTACATTTTAAGTGATGTATTGGTACTTTTACTACACTGTTTTCCCTCCGTTTGTGGCAATTACACTTCAAAGTGATTGGGAGAGTAATCTGTCTTGTGACTCGTGAAATTTCTCATAGAAAACTAACCACAGCAGTAGATGGTGCCGACTGCCGTTAATCACTGCTGTAGAAGCACATCCTTCAAGCCTCAATTCAATCGAGATATCAGCATCTTCCTCAAATTTGAAGAAACATAAGGTACATTTCGGATTTTACTAAATTATCTGTGTAGGCTTGCCAGGTCCGGAATAAACTCAAACATTTTCAGTTTTTTCATAAAACCCGGGAAAATTCCGTGTTTGGCGGGGAAAGAGTTAAAGATATAATTGCACTAAAACAAGAGCATAGCAGATCCAGTTCTGTACATAAAGAATTCCACAGCAGACATCAGAATTGAACATACCTGGAAACATATGGGACAATTTGATCAGAATAATATCCGTTGCGCCAACCTCTTCCCACGTTATACACTGTGCACAAACCACTAAGTTAGTTAGCTCCATGTGTGTCAGATAAAAGTCACATAAAACTCACAATACATAACATATATGTGTATAATCGATTTAGAAACACACTGTGCTTAATATTTAACGAACTTTAACAGAATGAACACTTTTAAACATACCAAAATTAACTGGGAAGATTGAAAAGAAAACAAGTGCATCTTGCCTCGCCAGCGTCCATTTGCGATCTGAGGCTGACGTAACACAGGCATAGTGTGCAACACTGATAAGCGTCCCACTTAACGAAACACCTTAATTGATAGTTCCTAACCACAATAACATTGCATGACTCACTTGTATAAGTATTTAATACAAAATGAAACCGAAAGTCTTTTACTTCATAGGAAAATTGTTTTAGGAAGTTAATCCTATAAAAATAAAATACAAATGAATATTTCTCTCTTCCCAACTTGCTACACATATACAAGCATGTTTTCTGATTATTTTTTCGTTCTGAAAAAAATAAATAAATAAATAAAAATATGACCCTACCAGCACAGCTTCAAATGCAAATCCTGAATTATATTATATTATATTATAAATGTAGCCTATGTACAGCCCTGGAGTGGCCATCGGAAGATTTGGGAGAATTCCAAGCTGTAGGCTACTACTTTGACATAAAGGCAAGCCTCTAGTTCATTTTCAATGAGAGACACATGAAAAGCGATGCTTCATAAACCGCAGGGTCCAAAACATGAGGTACAGATGCTCGATTCTGATCCCTCAAGAAAAGAATCAAGCGAGAGATTTCCCACCAAGACTCATCACAGTGCGTGCATATACAGCTCCCTCAAGAGCTGACAGCACTCACTCTGCTCTCAAGCTTACACTAACAGGACATATCTTCACACACATCAGACAAACTGATCCTGGAGACAAAAGAGCTGATGACCCTTTTATTCTAACAGGTGCTCTACGTGACGTTACAAGGCTGTCATCTGCCAATCAATTGCAGTGTTTCCACACATGCTTCAGACACCAGTCATGCCTAGGGCAGTTCCCAAAGCGCCAACGTAATGATGCAGCGCTGAGTTCCCTCAAAAGGGAACAGTGCAAATCAAACTCAAACCCAGATCAGAAGTGACATTGTCATTCTGTACTCCAATAATATCTTGAAATGATATTTAAATGTTAGAATATGATCAAAGCTCTATTTTTATTGTGGAAGGCAAAATATATAATTCAATTCAATACAATACAATGATGATTGAACAAATAAACATTCCTAAAAACCCTGATGTGTCATATTTGAAATTCATAATTGAACATGTAAAAATAAATGATGTATGGACAATGAAGTAATGTTGCTTCAATCCAGTAAGTGATCAGCTTGAAATAAAACTAACAAGTTGTTTGTATGTTTACTCAATTAAGAAAAGATTTCACAGCAAAAAGCATGTAAAGATTTCACACGTAAAGCACGACCTGAAGAGGGATGTTTTAGAATTGCACAAAAGGCCTCTTATTTTCTAAAAAAAAGTATAGACTATCAATCAGATGACAGAAGGCATGTAGTAGATTGTGTACAACTGGATTTTTAGTAAAGTTTTGATCATGGTAATCATTTTGGAGGTTTTAGAAATTCATGCAAAAAAAAAAAAAAAACATTCAATTTGAGGCAAATTGAAATTGCTTTGCATTTCCTCATCTTCTAGGTGAGCTCATAGAGAATATGTGAAAAAACTCACTCAAAAAAGTAACTTTTGAACAAAGGTAGAACAAAGCACAGGGGAAATATTTAGCTCTGTCACATTTGACTTATTCCTCTTTCCTCTGAGGTATTGAGAGTCCTGCATTATAGTTTTTCAGCTATCTCACATTGGAAATGAGTGTTATAATGTGTTATAATGTAAGAACATTATGTGGCTGGAGCAGCAGTAGTTCGGCAGACACCATTTGTTGTGTTACATTAAAAATAGAGGAGTGAAGCTATAATAGGCATTGCTGCGTTGGAGGCTACCAGCCACTGAAAAATAATCCCTCCAGTTATGCTTCTCTACTCTTATGTCTATGAGATTTCTATGAAATGACACATGAGGGTAGACGGTAAATGTGCCAACTAGAAGGTCAGGTCATGGCTTGGCGGTTGCCTTTGGGACCTGACAGGTCACTATTTTAATCTATATTGCTAATCACTAAAAACAAATTGTATCTTTACAAAAAAAAGATAAAGTCTTTAGAAAAATGTTACTTTACTTTGCAATGTGGTGTATTTTTGTGTGAAACAGGATATTTGACTGAAAAAAAATTTTATGATAGGATTGATTTGATCTATTTATTGGTAGTGGTCATCAAGGTGTAGTCTCATTTGCCATTGTTCGGCAAAATTTTGTGGGCGAAATTCAAGCATGCCTATAGTAATCTGCGCAATTGGAGTTTTGCGTGAGGGCGAAAAAGTGCCCATGCAGATTTAGCCTTTGTTCAAGGTGTTCACACGAATATGCCGTGTTGACCAACAGAAAGCCTCCCCACACTATTGACAGTGAAGGTGTTTTATTTATTTTTTTTGCCAACAAAATTCTCGCTGAATTTGCACTATTGTGACCGTCCCTTTACAGCACACACCAGAATGGAGCTACGTACAGCAGCTCCAACACACAGTTATTGGCTATTGACCCCGCTCACACAGTAATGATGATCTCAGCTGAAATGGAAAGTAATTTTAGAGGTGGGGCAAGTTATTTTTGTTAACCTAGGTATTTTGATTTAAGATTATGAAGATGAGCTGTGTTTTTTTTCTTTGGAGTAACGCATACTGACTTTTAACTTTTCTCAATAAGACCAGAAAAGTGCATAAAGAAATAGCTATTTTTTATCCAATAACTGGCTAATGTTTATGTCAGGAATGGATCCTGACTGCAAAGTGCAAACCATTCAAAATCCTATTCAAATAAATTCTAAACACCATGATAAAATTGGGCTGCTCTCCTGATTCTAGAAGTGCTGTTGTGAGAAAGGCAGGGCCACATTCAAAGTCTCCCCAGGAATCAGTGTTTGCATTCTCCATCCTGTGCCTTTTTGCGTTATCACACCCTGTGAACCGTGCCATTCTGCATTCCTCTCCACACAAAACGTCTCAGCCCAGGCCCGGCTGTCTCAACATGAGAGATGGTGGCGATGGGATCACAATTTTTGCAGACGGATGACGTATTTCGGCAGAGATGGTGATGTGTGCAGATGGTGAGGTATGTTGTGCACTCTCTGCTTTGAAAGGAAAAAAGATGACGATGAGTGAAAATCTTAAAGAAATAGTTTACTTAACTCGCTTTATCATCATTTACTCTTTCTTGTGTGATCTAGTTTTTTTATACAACAGAAGTGGATGAATATTCTGCCAAACTCCAAAAAGGACAAAAAATCAGTAGTATAAGTTAAAGTTGTGATGCTTCCAATTTGGGTTGCTGCCCTGTCTCATGTGGCTGGTGAGCAGACAACTGAGGAAGTGGCTCGGGCAACCAAGATGCCTTAGTAGCTTAGGCCTGTATGGGAAAGGAGCTCTATATCTGTCTAAATCAAGTCTTGTGGACGAGTAAAAATTCACCAATGCTAGACTGGAGATGACACTCTAGGACTCTTGTGACTCCTTCATAAGATACACTGGGTCCTATCATACATTTGGCGCAATGCAGCGTCAGGTGCGACACATGTGTTTTTTGTTAGTTTCAGCCCGACGCAGTTATCATTTTCATGTCCTGTGCCACGTTGTTTAAATAGCAAATACACATTCGGACACGCCCTAAGTGCACTTGCGCCCTGCGCTTAGATCATTACGATAGGGCCCACCCTAGCAACTGGGATGAAATGGGATTCAGTTTTGGCAGTAGCAAAAGCAAAGGTGGCCCTCAGACACCAAGACATCATGGGGCAAGTCCAAAATGCCAAAGGAAGACTTGGTTTGGGAACAACAACATCCACGTGGCAAAAGGCTACACCATATGAATGCCGGCACCTGGTGGTGGAGGATGTGTGCTGCTAGGAGGAAGCACCCAGATGTGCCAGAGCTGTCTCTCAAACCCAGCAAGGATGCTGGATGAGGTTGGAGGGTCTCGAGAAGTGGTCCTCAAATCTGTCCTGGAGTACCACCAGCCCTGCACATTTTGTATGTCTCCCTATATCTGACACACACATATTTCAGGTCTTGCAGTCTCTACTAATGAGCTCATGAGTTGAACCAGGTGTGATAGACGAGGGAGACATACAAAATGTGCAGGGCTGGTGGTACTCCAGGACAGGTTTGAGAACGACTGGCCTAGAGTGACATAAAATCACATGAAGCGATTTGTGGCACATGGAAACTAACAGGTTACAGTAGTTTCCATATTCAATGTTGTAATTCATCGTCAGGGCCACATATGATATGCTGCCCATTCCAACAAACCTACATCTTCAGTATGGAGAGGACCCAGCCTGTCACCAGTGTGCAGCACCAGAAAGCACATTCTAGTGAGTTGTAAGAACAGCTTAATAATAATAATAATAATTCATTACATTTATATAGCGCTTTTCAAGGTACTCAAAGCGCTTTACATATGGTAGGGGGGAATCTCCTCAACCACCACCAATGCAGCTTAACAACACAAGAGAGATACACTGGGTGTCATGACCAAGTATTGAGGTACTTGGCCTCAGCACTAGAAGAGAATATCAATCAATGCCATTTCCTTCTTGAATACAGCAAGGGACTGGCGAGTGCATGTCGAACTAATCCAGAGAATAACCTTCCCACCTGGAATCGTGGTGAGAAACCTCCTCAGCTCTGGTCCTCTGGTTTAACTCCTGTCACTGTGTCTTTATCGTGGAACTGACAGTCCCCTGGGAAGAGGGTATCAAGGAGGCTTATGAAAGGAAGAAGCTGTGGCATGCCAAGTTGTGCAGCTGAAGCAGAGAAGCGGGACTGTAAGGTGAAGGTGTGTCCGGTGGAGGTGGACTGCAGGGGCTTTGTAGACAGTTCCACCATAATGCTGCTGAAGGAAGTTAGTATCAGAGGCCATAGCCAGGCAAAACATTTAAGGAACTTTCCACTGTCGCCAAAAGAAGCTGTCACTTGCTGTGGCTGAAACAAAAGGAGACAGTGTGGACCGCCATGCGACACACACCCAGGTCTGATCAGCCTGTGTCGGGTCTGCCTCGGCTGAGGGTGTCTTGTGATAAAAGGCTAAAACACACAGTGAGGTTGGGGTACACAACTGATGATGTGTCGTACTGGTGTGAAGATCCGGTTTTGGTGTTGTCTTTTGATCTGTGGTGAATGGGGTGCAGATTATTGTATTATTATTAAGTAATTATTGATTTTTTCCAGGAATGTGGCTACAAGTCAACTCTCCTAAGAAGACTTCTTCAACGCAGTCAAGGCCAGTGCTGAGTTGAATTGTTAGGGACTGACGATAACACCTAGTCCTATATTAGGCAAAAGTCTTCTGAAGCCATTGGATCAAAATATCAGTCAGTATTAACTCTAACAATATTACCCAGATCTCATGTTTACCTCATGTGCAGTCATGTTTTTCAAATAATCTACGACACTTTTAGAAACAATGGTGCCTGATATCAGTAGAAAAAAAGGTGCAAATGAGCCAAAAGGTGCCATACCTGAACACAAGTGTGAACGAGATTTGTGAGCTCAAGCAGAGGGGAAAATTATCAGTGAAAAATTTCCATTTGCAAACTAAGGTTGAGTAAATAATGAACAAATTAATAATTAAAATAATTTTTTTGTGAATTATTTATTTTATTAATTTTGTTGTTGTTGTTGTTTTACTTTTACTTATGTTTTATAATGTACACTTAAAAAATGGTGTATAAATAATTTTCACTCAGGAAGTGCTAGTAAATTTCACAATTAATTACAAAGAAATGTATCACATTGAATTAAATGTGACATTTAGATGTAGAAAGACTGAAATTGTATTTTCAACGTACACCAATAATATTTGTTTTACTTACAAATTCTAAAAATTATTTTTTTACAGCAAGTAATATCCACACGGCAGTTTCTGCTAAAGAAATGTCAGAAACTAGAAATGGAGGTCCAGGGGGTTCAGTGGGCTCATGTCTGGTTTTAGAAATGAGGAAAGTTAGTAGTCGACCACAGAAAAGCATCACTGAAGCGAATCTTTGAAAATTCACATAAGATACTGAGCGGATTAAAGCCTTTTCATCCAAGGCTTCAATGAGTTGATAAACTCAGAGAGAGAAAGCCTGACGTGCCTTAAAAATCTTTCCATCTGTGTCCAAAATATGTTGCCTTTTCTTTAGGAAACCAGCAAAACTGGTTTTCTGACTTAAATCCTATCCATCTTTGTCTTCTTTTATTCTACTACTCTCCATTGTTCTCAAACCCTTTTTTCTTTTTCCATCAGCTAATGTAGATGGCATGCCATCAGCACGTGGGGAAATTGCAGTAGGTCTGAGATGTGGGCGCTTCATCTGTAAATGACAGCACTGCGACAGCTCTCTGTCTCTCCGCAGGCCTCGCCACCCTACACGGAAAGCCATCAGAGATAAGGAGAGAATAGACAGAGACAACACACGCAGCCAGTCAAAACACGCACAGGAGATGCTATCGGTGCAGACTGTATGGAATCAGCTGAGACCACAGGCTAGAGGGAGAGATAGTGAGATGGTGTTGGGGAAGGCGGTAGGGAAAATGGAAAGAAAGTGAAATATTGAGTGATGCGACTGGCCTACAAGAGGTGGCAGCTTGTGTGAGATTTCTATGTATTCACATTTGTGTGGCCTTCCTGTGTGGGCTAGTGGCTTCCCAGTGTTGGACTGAGAGGACAAAAAGGTATTCATGAAAATACCAGAAGGTATTCATGGGTCGTATTATGAAAAATATAACTTTCCTTGATCTTTTAAGATAAAATGGTGCATTATATTAGGAAAACATACTGTTACTTTCAGAACCCCAAAAAACTCCCTGATCCAAACCGAGCATCTATTGAAACTAAGATGCACAAACAGCTTGTTTCGAAATCTCCAGCCTTCTAATGTAAGACAAATGAATACAAAATGGCATTTACACACAAAGTGATTAATTCTTGGACCAACTGCTAAAAACTGGCTTTGGTGAGTGAATAAAGCTAGTATTATTCACTAGTTGGCCAGTAACTTTATTAGGAATTGAACTGCAACATAATACATGGTTTAAATCAAACAGAACGAATGAAAGTCTGGCCCTAACTGATGTATCTGACAATAGTTCTTCAAATGAAGGCCATACAAACAATAAGAAAACAAATCTTCTAACTTTACCTCATTGGAAAAACATACCTGTGGCAACACTGAACGCAAAATACGTTCATATCACGGCAGTTTCCAACAGAAATGAACACTAGAGGCAGTAAAACAGCAAGCACTTTTAAGCCTTTTCACACACAATTATGATTACTGTGGCAGATTATGAAGTAATGAAGACGGCTCCCTCCACAATTATGTTATGACCTCAAAACACTTTTCACTGAATATACTTTGGAGTTTACCTCACTTAACCAGCTCCATATGTTTGGTTGAACTGACGTACTAAGCTTGCTCGGTAGCTCAGCTTGTATAGAATTGTACTTAAGGTGCTGAGAGAGCTCGGGTACGAATCCCGTGAAAGACGAGTCACGATAAAAGAGCTGAAAGACAAGAGTCCAAAAACAAGCTAAAATGCCATGGCTACTCTTGCATCTTCACGTCATATTTGCTTCAGGTAGGTTTGGGTTTAGTGTAGGTGTACGTTATTTTAAAATGGAGCATTACTCTTTTAGCTCAACTCACCAAACATTTAAATTCAGAACTGCTGTTAGTACAAACTAGGTAATAAAACATTGCCATATTCACGTTCGTCTGTTCCGGAAAAAACTAAACACGCTTTTAGTGCCACTCACTGGACATTTCAATTTGAAACGGTCGCAAAACGTGCAAGACGCAACATATTTCACGTTTTGCAAAAATGTTGCCACACGTAAGTGTTTCTAATGAGCTTGAAATTAGAATTTTTATTAGTTTTCCCTCTCTCTCTATGTATGTGTGTGTGGTTCTGGTAATCCCTATATTATGGGGACCAAATATCTCCACAAGTAATACCAGTAAATTCTAACATTGTGGGGACATTTTTTGGTCCCCATGAGGAAACATTTCTGAACATAAATCATACAGAATGATCTTTATCATGAATAATAATTATGCATAAATTATGCTCTGAATTATCTAACCATCAACCAAATCCTAATCCTACCCTAGCCCTATAGTAAGTACATGTTGTTGAATATTACTCAGTATTTAAATATAATTACAATGTAACAATCACACCTTAAAATAAAGTGTAACCAAGACTTTTTTTCAATTCCAAACTTTTGAACAGTAGACAGAACATTATACAGTATTCCCATTGTAAAAATGTATATTTATTTGAATGTCAATGTTGGAAATTGCAATGTTAAAGCAATTTCATGGTGTCAGGAAACCCTGAGTGATACTGATGGTGAGAATAACACAACCGGGTTAATTGAACAATTAGAGTAAATGAAGTAGCAATAAGAGATACGACAGTGCAGATCACAGGCAACAGAGAGAATGCAGAGATTTATAGTCCAAAAGTGGAGAACAGCACCACCACACACAAGTTAATGTTGATGGTCATTGTAGTAATTGCAGTTTGGTGTTGTCTTACAGGTTCGCAAGGAGGAGACACAGGAGACTAAAGCTTGGAGAATCAACAAGGAACTAATAAAGGATGCCATTAAGCAGACAGTATCACAGGGAACGTACAGGTAGTGTGGGACTTGCAGGCTTATATGATGTGCTGTTTGATGAGGGTGATTGGTGACAGGTATGGGTGATGGTATAGTGTGTGCAGGTGACAGGCCATGAAGGATGCTGGGAAACGTAGTGCAGAGGTGACTGGAGATAAGAGACCATGTTTTCATGGCTATATTTATGGCTGGTACATTTTCTCAATTCACCGCAAGTGTGGCAAATATTACCTTTGGACCCTGTTTTCGTGTCAATGACAGCATATTGGTCCATTGTCATGACATGAATGCAGCAGCATGCAAAAGCAAATTTCAGTTACTGATGCCATTGTAGAAATGGCCTATTCACAGTTAACTGTGCTTAAGTTACCGACACAGTATTTTACTGGTCATGTGATCTCAACCTGTAGGGCCTAAGACGATCTGCTCTTGAAATAAAATAGCTTTCATCAGGCTACTAATATTAATATAGTCTTTTTAAAAAGTACTACAAATTTCTTTAGAAGTAAAACTTTTAATGAGAGACAAATTGCTGAGTAAGTGACTTTTAAGTCTTCTCTGGTTTTATTCAGACAAAAAATCTCAGCACTGCTTCACATATCATGGCATGGTGAAGCCAAGTTTTCTCTGTTGGCAATATTTTTTCTCCTTGACACATTATCAGTGCAGAAGATTATGTTAAACAGGGCTTAACTTGTAATCATTCGAAGCTTCTTTTGTGCCCCTGTTATTTTCTTTGATTTAGTTTTCAGGAACTAAGCCCGTGTAAATGACCCATCACACCCTAGTGCTCTCTCTGTGTGTTTATCCCAGGCTGGACGAACCCAAAGACTTTGGCCTGAACATAAAACACATCTGGCTTTTAGGCAGTCTGAAAAAAAGAGATGGATGGATGGATGGATGGATGGATGGATGGATGCATGAAAAGAAAGACCAAAGAAAGAAAGGCCAACATCCAAACTCAGAGCTGCTGCCGTTTGGCCCAGACTGAATGTTCCTTCGTTCTACGTGAGGCGGATGCCAATGTGTGGTTAGCTTGCTGAGTTTAGTACTGGCCTCATTTATTAGAAGACCAATGCACAATCGGCTGCTCATGAGAACCCTGCAAATATCAATGCTCAGGACTGTAATGCCCCCCCGAATGACACAATAATAGTCTTTTGTTTATGTAAGATTCATTTCAACTCAAATTACATCTCTTCATGTCAGGCAATTTAAACATGATCAAGATTTTCAATTGGTCACAATTCTAAATCAGTGTCAATTGGTAGAAAAATGGGTTGCATTTTTTTTTGAGAGAATACCAAGGAGAAACAATGCTAAATGTAAACTAGAAAAAGTTCGTCGAGACAAACTTTAAGTTGGCTTGTGAAAGTTTGGACCAATAAGTTTGAAGAAGTTTAAAGTTTAAATTAGTTTAAAGTTTAATTAGTTTATAGTTCAGTAAGAAAGAAAGAAAGATAGATTAGTTAGAAAGAAAGATAAAAAAAAGATTAGTAAGAAAGAAAGAAAGATAGATTAGTTAGAAAGAAAGAAAGAAAGAAAGATAGATTAGTTAGAAATAAAAAAATAAAAAAAGATTAGTAAGAAAGAAAGATAGATTAGTTAGAAAGAAAGAAAGATAGATTAGTAAGAAAGAAAGAAAGATAGATTAGTAAGAAAGAAAGAAAGAAAAAAATAGTAAGAAAGAAAGAAAGATAGATTAGTAAGAAAGAGAAAGAAAGATAGATTAGTTAGAAATAAAAAAATAAAAAAAGATTAGTAAGAAAGAAAGATAGATTAGTTAGAAAGAAAGAAGGAAAGAAAGATAGATTAGTAAGAAAGAAAAAAAGATAGATTAGTAAGAGAAAGATTGATTAGTAAGAAAGATAGATAGATTAGTTAGACAGAGAGAAAAAAGATTAGTAAGAAAGAAAGATAGATTAGTAAGAAAGAAAGAAAGATAGATTAGTTAGAAAGAAAGAAAGATAGATTAGTAAGAAAGAAAGATAGATTAGTAAGAAAGAAAGAAAGAAAAAGATTAGTAAGAAAGAAAGAAAGATAGATTAGTTAGAAAGAAAGAAAAAAGATTAGTAAGAAAGAAAGAAAGATTAGTAAGAAAGAAAGATAGATTAGTTAGAAAGAAAGAAAGAAAAAAGATTAGTAAGAAAGAAAGAAAAAAAGATTAGTAAGAAAGAAAGAAAGATAGATTAGTAAGAAAGAAAGAAAGAAAAAAAGATTAGCAAGAAAGAAAGAAAGAAAGATAGATTAGTTAGAAAGAAAGAAAAAAAAGATTAGTAAGAAAGAAAGAAAGAAAGAAAAAAAGATTAGTAAGAAAGAAAGATAGATTAGTTAGAAAGAAAGAAAAAAAAGATTAGTAAGAAAGAAAGAAAGAAAAAAAGATTAGTAAGAAAGAAAGATAGATTAGTTAGAAAGAAAGAAAAAAGATTAGTAAGAAAGAAAGAAAAAAAGATTAGTAAGAAAGAAAGAAAGATAGATTAGTTAGAAAGAAAGAAAGAAAAAAAGATTAGCAAGAAAGAAAGAAAGAAAGATAGATTAGTTAGAAAGAAAGAAAAAAAAGATTAGTAAGAAAGAAAGAAAGAAAGAAAAAAAGATTAGTAAGAAAGAAAGAAAAAAAGATTAGTAAGAAAGAAAGATAGATTAGTAAGAAAGAAAGAAAGAAAAAAAGATTAGCAAGAAAGAAAGAAAGATAGATTAGTTAGAAAGAAAGAAAAAAAAGATTAGTAAGAAAGAAAGAAAGAAAAAAAGATTAGTAAGAAAGAAAGATAGATTAGTTAAAAAGAAAGAAAGAAAAAAGATTAGTAAGAAAGAAAGAAAAAAGATTAGCAAGAAAGAAAGAAAGAAAGATAGATTAGTTAGAAAGAAAGAAAAAAAAGATTAGTAAGAAAGAAAGAAAGAAAGAAAAAAAGATTAGTAAGAAAGAAAGATAGATTAGTTAGAAAGAAAGAAAAAAGATTAGTAAGAAAGAAAGAAAAAAAGATTAGTAAGAAAGAAAGAAAGATAGATTAGTAAGAAAGAAAGAAAAAAAGATTAGTAAGAAAGAAAGAAGGATAGATTAGTAAGAAAGAAAGAAAGAAAAAAGATTAGCAAGAAAGAAAGAAAGAAAGATAGATTAGTTAGAAAGAAAGAAAAAAAAGATTAGTTAGAAAGAAAGAAAGAAAGAAAAAAAGATTAGTAAGAAAGAAAGAAAGAAAGAAAAAAAGATTAGTAAGAAAGAAAGATAGATTAGTTAGAAAGAAAGAAAAAAGATTAGTAAGAAAGAAAGAAAAAAAGATTAGTAAGAAAGAAAGATAGATTAGTAAGAAAGAAAGAAAAAAAGATTAGAAAGAAAGAAAGATAGATTAGTAAGAAAGAAAGAAAGAAAAAAAGATTAGCAAGAAAGAAAGAAAGATAGATTAGTTAGAAAGAAAGAAAAAAAAGATTAGTAAGAAAGAAAGAAAGATAGATTAGTAAGAAAGAAAGATAGATTAGTTAGAAAGAAAGAAAGAAAAAAGATTAGTAAGAAAGAAAGAAAAAAAGATTAGTAAGAAAGAAAGAAAGAAAACAAGATTAGTAAGAAAGAAAGAAAGATAGATTAGTTAGAAAGAAAGAAAGAAAAAAAGATTAGTAAGAAAGAAAGATAGATTAGTAAGAAAGAAAGATAGAAAAAAAGATTAGTAAGAAAGAAAGAAAGATAGATTAGTAAGACAGAAAGAAAGAAAAAAAGATTAGTAAGAATGAAAGAAAGATAGATTAGTAAGAAAGAAAGAAAGATAGATTAGTAAGAAAGAAAGAAAGAAAAAAAGATTAGTAAGAATGAAAGAAAGATAGATTAGTAAGAAAGAAAGAAAGATAGATTAGTAAGAAAGAAAGAAAGAAAAAGATTAGTAAGAAAGAAAGAAAGATAGATTAGTAAGAAAGAAAGAAAGAAAAAAGATTAGCAAGAAAGAAAGAAAGAAAGATAGATTAGTTAGAAAG
This sequence comes from Semotilus atromaculatus, assembly GCA_031834385.1. Taxonomy (NCBI): domain Eukaryota; kingdom Metazoa; phylum Chordata; class Actinopteri; order Cypriniformes; family Leuciscidae; genus Semotilus; species Semotilus atromaculatus. The sequence continues at coordinate 6,052,486 of JAULUF010000025.1, forward strand.
AAAGATAGATAGATTAGTTAGAAAGAAAGATAGATTAGTTAGAATGAAAGAAAGATAGAGTAGTTAGAAAGAAAGAAAGATAGATTAGTTAGAAAGAAAGTTCGATTAGTTAGAAAGAAAGAAAGATAGATTAGAAAGAAAGATAGATAGATAGATAGATTAGTTAGAAAGAAAGATAAATAGATTTGTTAGAAAGAAAGAAAGAAAGATAGATTAGTTAGTTAGAAAGAAAGTTAGATTAGTTAGAAAGAAAGATAGATTAGTTAGAATGAAAGAAAGATAGAGTAGTTAGAATGAAAGAAAGATAGAGTAGTTAGAAAGAAAGAAAGATAGATTAGTTAGAAAGAAAGATAGATAAGTTAGAAAGAAAGATATATAGATTAGTTAGAAAGAAAGATAGATTAGTTAGAAAGAAAGATAGATTAGTTAGAATGAAAGAAAGATAGAGTAGTTAGAAAGAAAGAAAGATTAGTTAGAAAGAAAGATAGATTAGTTAGAAAGAAAGATAGATTAGTTAGAATGAAAGAAAGATAGAGTAGTTAGAAAGAAAGAAAGATTAGTTAGAAAGAAAGATAGATTAGTTAGAAAGAAAGAAAGATATATTAGTTAGAAAGAAAGATAGATAGATTAGTTAGAAAAAAAGATAGATTAGTTAGAAAGAAAGAAAGATAGATTAGTTAGAAAGAAAGATAGATAGATTAGTTAGAAAGAAAGAAAGATTAGTTAGAAAGAAAGAAAGAATGATAGATTGGTTAGAAAGAAAGAAAGATAGATTAGTAAGAAAGAAAGAAAGGAATAAAGAACGATAGATTAGTTAGAAATAAAGATAAAATAGTTAGAAAGAAAGATAGATAGATTAGTTAGAAAGAAAGATAGATAGATAGATTAGTTAGAAAGAAAGATAGATTATTTAGAAAGAAAGAAAGATAGATTAGTTAGAAAGAAAGAAAGATTAGTTAGAAAGAAAGAAAGATTAGTTAGAAAGAAAGATAGATAGATTAGTTAGAAAGAAAAAAAGAAAGAAAGAAAGAAAGAAAGAAAGAAAAATTGGTTAGAAAGAATGATAGATTAGTTTGAAAGATAGAGATTAGTTAGAAAGAAAGAAAAGATTAGTTAGAATGAAAGAAAGATAGATAGATTAGTTAGAAAGAAAGAAAGATAGATAGATTAGTTAGAAAGAAAGAAAGATTAGTTAGAAAGAAAAAAGATAGATTAGTTAGAAAGAAAGAATAAAAGAAAGTAAGAAAGAAAGAATGAAAGATTGGTTAGAAAGAAAGAGATTAGTTAGAAAGATAGATAGATTAGTTAGAAAGAAAGAAAAGTTAGAATGAAAGAAAGATAGAGTAGTTAGAAAGAAAGAAAGATAGATAGATTAGTTAGAAAGAAAGATAGATTAGTTAGAAAGAAAGTAAGGTAGATTAGTTAGAAAGAAAGATAGATTAGTTAGAAAGAAGAAAGATAGATTAGTTAGAAAGAAAGAAAGATTAGTTAGAAAGAAAGAAAGATAGATCAGTTAGCAAGAAAGAAATATTAGTTAGAAAGAAAGAAAGATTAGTTTGAAAGAAAGAAAGATTAGTTTGAAAGAAAGATAGATTAGTAAGAAAGAAAGAAATAAAGAAAGATTAGGTAGAAAGAAAGATAGATTAGTTAGAAAGAAAGAAAGATTAGTTAGAAAGAAAAAAGATAGATTAGTTAGAAAGAAAGAATAAAAGAAAGTAAGAAAGAAAGAATGAAAGATTGGTTAGAAAGAAAGAGATTAGTTAGAAAGATAGATAGATTAGTTAGAAAGAAAGAAAAGTTAGAATGAAAGAAAGATAGAGTAGTTAGAAAGAAAGAAAGATAGATAGATTAGTTAGAAAGAAAGATAGATTAGTTAGAAAGAAAGTAAGGTAGATTAGTTAGAAAGAAAGATAGATTAGTTAGAAAGAAGAAAGATAGATTAGTTAGAAAGAAAGAAAGATTAGTTAGAAAGAAAGAAAGATAGATCAGTTAGCAAGAAAGAAATATTAGTTAGAAAGAAAGAAAGATTAGTTTGAAAGAAAGAAAGATTAGTTTGAAAGAAAGATAGATTAGTAAGAAAGAAAGAAATAAAGAAAGATTAGGTAGAAAGAAAGAAAGATTAGTTAGAAAGAAAGAAAGATAAGTTAGAAAGATAGATATATAGATAGATAGATAGATAGATAGATAGATAGATAGATAGATAGATAGATAGATAGATAGATAAAGTTCATTAGTACATATAGAATGGTAGTTTAATTGAATCTAGGGCTTCAGGGAGTTTAGATTTGAGTTTTTGTGTTGTTCACTACTGGGCCACCGTAGTCTTGGCTCAATTTGAACTGTTGCAATGAAAGTCAATGGGATTTTTATGATTTTTAATATTAATTTTTAAGAAATCTGAAAGTCAAATCAGTTTGAAAAGATATAGCACACCGAGTCAGAACAGTCTGAAGGTCTGACCCGAGTTTGGAGTTTGTAGAGTTAAAGCTCTAGGACGAGTTAGAGTCAGAATTTTTTGGGTAAGAAAAATAAGAAGAAGAAGAATAACTAGAAAAAGTTCGTCGAGACAAACTTTAAGTTGGCTTGTGAAAGTTTGGACCAATAAGTTTGAAGAAGTTTAAAGTTTAAATTAGTTTAAAGTTTAATTAGTTTATAGTTCAGTAAGAAAGAAAGAAAGATAGATTAGTTAGAAAGAAAGATAAAAAAAAGATTAGTAAGAAAGAAAGAAAGATAGATTAGTTAGAAAGAAAGAAAGAAAGAAAGATAGATTAGTTAGAAATAAAAAAATAAAAAAAGATTAGTAAGAAAGAAAGATAGATTAGTTAGAAAGAAAGAAAGATAGATTAGTAAGAAAGAAAGAAAGATAGATTAGTAAGAAAGAAAGAAAGAAAAAAATAGTAAGAAAGAAAGAAAGATAGATTAGTAAGAAAGAGAAAGAAAGATAGATTAGTTAGAAATAAAAAAATAAAAAAAGATTAGTAAGAAAGAAAGATAGATTAGTTAGAAAGAAAGAAGGAAAGAAAGATAGATTAGTAAGAAAGAAAAAAAGATAGATTAGTAAGAGAAAGATTGATTAGTAAGAAAGATAGATAGATTAGTTAGACAGAGAGAAAAAAGATTAGTAAGAAAGAAAGATAGATTAGTAAGAAAGAAAGAAAGATAGATTAGTTAGAAAGAAAGAAAGATAGATTAGTAAGAAAGAAAGATAGATTAGTAAGAAAGAAAGAAAGAAAAAGATTAGTAAGAAAGAAAGAAAGATAGATTAGTTAGAAAGAAAGAAAAAAGATTAGTAAGAAAGAAAGAAAGATTAGTAAGAAAGAAAGATAGATTAGTTAGAAAGAAAGAAAGAAAAAAGATTAGTAAGAAAGAAAGAAAAAAAGATTAGTAAGAAAGAAAGAAAGATAGATTAGTAAGAAAGAAAGAAAGAAAAAAAGATTAGCAAGAAAGAAAGAAAGAAAGATAGATTAGTTAGAAAGAAAGAAAAAAAAGATTAGTAAGAAAGAAAGAAAGAAAGAAAAAAAGATTAGTAAGAAAGAAAGATAGATTAGTTAGAAAGAAAGAAAAAAAAGATTAGTAAGAAAGAAAGAAAGAAAAAAAGATTAGTAAGAAAGAAAGATAGATTAGTTAGAAAGAAAGAAAAAAGATTAGTAAGAAAGAAAGAAAAAAAGATTAGTAAGAAAGAAAGAAAGATAGATTAGTTAGAAAGAAAGAAAGAAAAAAAGATTAGCAAGAAAGAAAGAAAGAAAGATAGATTAGTTAGAAAGAAAGAAAAAAAAGATTAGTAAGAAAGAAAGAAAGAAAGAAAAAAAGATTAGTAAGAAAGAAAGAAAAAAAGATTAGTAAGAAAGAAAGATAGATTAGTAAGAAAGAAAGAAAGAAAAAAAGATTAGCAAGAAAGAAAGAAAGATAGATTAGTTAGAAAGAAAGAAAAAAAAGATTAGTAAGAAAGAAAGAAAGAAAAAAAGATTAGTAAGAAAGAAAGATAGATTAGTTAAAAAGAAAGAAAGAAAAAAGATTAGTAAGAAAGAAAGAAAAAAGATTAGCAAGAAAGAAAGAAAGAAAGATAGATTAGTTAGAAAGAAAGAAAAAAAAGATTAGTAAGAAAGAAAGAAAGAAAGAAAAAAAGATTAGTAAGAAAGAAAGATAGATTAGTTAGAAAGAAAGAAAAAAGATTAGTAAGAAAGAAAGAAAAAAAGATTAGTAAGAAAGAAAGAAAGATAGATTAGTAAGAAAGAAAGAAAAAAAGATTAGTAAGAAAGAAAGAAGGATAGATTAGTAAGAAAGAAAGAAAGAAAAAAGATTAGCAAGAAAGAAAGAAAGAAAGATAGATTAGTTAGAAAGAAAGAAAAAAAAGATTAGTTAGAAAGAAAGAAAGAAAGAAAAAAAGATTAGTAAGAAAGAAAGAAAGAAAGAAAAAAAGATTAGTAAGAAAGAAAGATAGATTAGTTAGAAAGAAAGAAAAAAGATTAGTAAGAAAGAAAGAAAAAAAGATTAGTAAGAAAGAAAGATAGATTAGTAAGAAAGAAAGAAAAAAAGATTAGAAAGAAAGAAAGATAGATTAGTAAGAAAGAAAGAAAGAAAAAAAGATTAGCAAGAAAGAAAGAAAGATAGATTAGTTAGAAAGAAAGAAAAAAAAGATTAGTAAGAAAGAAAGAAAGATAGATTAGTAAGAAAGAAAGATAGATTAGTTAGAAAGAAAGAAAGAAAAAAGATTAGTAAGAAAGAAAGAAAAAAAGATTAGTAAGAAAGAAAGAAAGAAAACAAGATTAGTAAGAAAGAAAGAAAGATAGATTAGTTAGAAAGAAAGAAAGAAAAAAAGATTAGTAAGAAAGAAAGATAGATTAGTAAGAAAGAAAGATAGAAAAAAAGATTAGTAAGAAAGAAAGAAAGATAGATTAGTAAGACAGAAAGAAAGAAAAAAAGATTAGTAAGAATGAAAGAAAGATAGATTAGTAAGAAAGAAAGAAAGATAGATTAGTAAGAAAGAAAGAAAGAAAAAAAGATTAGTAAGAATGAAAGAAAGATAGATTAGTAAGAAAGAAAGAAAGATAGATTAGTAAGAAAGAAAGAAAGAAAAAGATTAGTAAGAAAGAAAGAAAGATAGATTAGTAAGAAAGAAAGAAAGAAAAAAGATTAGCAAGAAAGAAAGAAAGAAAGATAGATTAGTTAGAAAGAAAGATAGATAGATTAGTTAGAAAGAAAGATAGATTAGTTAGAATGAAAGAAAGATAGAGTAGTTAGAAAGAAAGAAAGATAGATTAGTTAGAAAGAAAGTTCGATTAGTTAGAAAGAAAGAAAGATAGATTAGAAAGAAAGATAGATAGATAGATAGATTAGTTAGAAAGAAAGATAAATAGATTTGTTAGAAAGAAAGAAAGAAAGATAGATTAGTTAGTTAGAAAGAAAGTTAGATTAGTTAGAAAGAAAGATAGATTAGTTAGAATGAAAGAAAGATAGAGTAGTTAGAATGAAAGAAAGATAGAGTAGTTAGAAAGAAAGAAAGATAGATTAGTTAGAAAGAAAGATAGATAAGTTAGAAAGAAAGATATATAGATTAGTTAGAAAGAAAGATAGATTAGTTAGAAAGAAAGATAGATTAGTTAGAATGAAAGAAAGATAGAGTAGTTAGAAAGAAAGAAAGATTAGTTAGAAAGAAAGATAGATTAGTTAGAAAGAAAGATAGATTAGTTAGAATGAAAGAAAGATAGAGTAGTTAGAAAGAAAGAAAGATTAGTTAGAAAGAAAGATAGATTAGTTAGAAAGAAAGAAAGATATATTAGTTAGAAAGAAAGATAGATAGATTAGTTAGAAAAAAAGATAGATTAGTTAGAAAGAAAGAAAGATAGATTAGTTAGAAAGAAAGATAGATAGATTAGTTAGAAAGAAAGAAAGATTAGTTAGAAAGAAAGAAAGAATGATAGATTGGTTAGAAAGAAAGAAAGATAGATTAGTAAGAAAGAAAGAAAGGAATAAAGAACGATAGATTAGTTAGAAATAAAGATAAAATAGTTAGAAAGAAAGATAGATAGATTAGTTAGAAAGAAAGATAGATAGATAGATTAGTTAGAAAGAAAGATAGATTATTTAGAAAGAAAGAAAGATAGATTAGTTAGAAAGAAAGAAAGATTAGTTAGAAAGAAAGAAAGATTAGTTAGAAAGAAAGATAGATAGATTAGTTAGAAAGAAAAAAAGAAAGAAAGAAAGAAAGAAAGAAAGAAAAATTGGTTAGAAAGAATGATAGATTAGTTTGAAAGATAGAGATTAGTTAGAAAGAAAGAAAAGATTAGTTAGAATGAAAGAAAGATAGATAGATTAGTTAGAAAGAAAGAAAGATAGATAGATTAGTTAGAAAGAAAGAAAGATTAGTTAGAAAGAAAAAAGATAGATTAGTTAGAAAGAAAGAATAAAAGAAAGTAAGAAAGAAAGAATGAAAGATTGGTTAGAAAGAAAGAGATTAGTTAGAAAGATAGATAGATTAGTTAGAAAGAAAGAAAAGTTAGAATGAAAGAAAGATAGAGTAGTTAGAAAGAAAGAAAGATAGATAGATTAGTTAGAAAGAAAGATAGATTAGTTAGAAAGAAAGTAAGGTAGATTAGTTAGAAAGAAAGATAGATTAGTTAGAAAGAAGAAAGATAGATTAGTTAGAAAGAAAGAAAGATTAGTTAGAAAGAAAGAAAGATAGATCAGTTAGCAAGAAAGAAATATTAGTTAGAAAGAAAGAAAGATTAGTTTGAAAGAAAGAAAGATTAGTTTGAAAGAAAGATAGATTAGTAAGAAAGAAAGAAATAAAGAAAGATTAGGTAGAAAGAAAGATAGATTAGTTAGAAAGAAAGAAAGATTAGTTAGAAAGAAAAAAGATAGATTAGTTAGAAAGAAAGAATAAAAGAAAGTAAGAAAGAAAGAATGAAAGATTGGTTAGAAAGAAAGAGATTAGTTAGAAAGATAGATAGATTAGTTAGAAAGAAAGAAAAGTTAGAATGAAAGAAAGATAGAGTAGTTAGAAAGAAAGAAAGATAGATAGATTAGTTAGAAAGAAAGATAGATTAGTTAGAAAGAAAGTAAGGTAGATTAGTTAGAAAGAAAGATAGATTAGTTAGAAAGAAGAAAGATAGATTAGTTAGAAAGAAAGAAAGATTAGTTAGAAAGAAAGAAAGATAGATCAGTTAGCAAGAAAGAAATATTAGTTAGAAAGAAAGAAAGATTAGTTTGAAAGAAAGAAAGATTAGTTTGAAAGAAAGATAGATTAGTAAGAAAGAAAGAAATAAAGAAAGATTAGGTAGAAAGAAAGAAAGATTAGTTAGAAAGAAAGAAAGATAAGTTAGAAAGATAGATATATAGATAGATAGATAGATAGATAGATAGATAGATAGATAGATAGATAGATAGATAGATAGATAGATAGATAGATAAAGTTCATTAGTACATATAGAATGGTAGTTTAATTGAATCTAGGGCTTCAGGGAGTTTAGATTTGAGTTTTTGTGTTGTTCACTACTGGGCCACCGTAGTCTTGGC